>CM051264.1:30231610-30319110 GCA_027921565.1 Artemia sinica
TTTCTTTTTTTGTATTTAATCGAGAAAAGAACTTTTACCTCCTTTTTGAGTTTAATTAACAGCCATGATTAATATTTTCTTAGCTTTCTGTATCGTCTGGTAACGGATGCGTTTTGGGCGTTCCTTGAGGTGAAGAGATCTCTGAGGAGTCCTGGCCAGTTGTATCATTTATTTGGATGTTGGGGTATTGGGTCCTAATAATTACGTTATTGTCCGTTGGAGGGTTTTGTTGAATAGACTCCATTTGGGGTTTCATAAGGGGATGCCGGGCTTGATTTGGAATTGTGAAATACAAGGGTTGTGGTGGCCCTTCGTTGAAATTGTTAGCCAGAATATTTTCCAATTGGGGGTTGAGGTGTAGGTCAACTTCAATTGTGAAATAGGTTTTCACTATTTTCTCTAAGTTTGAGCAGAATTATCTTTGTTTTTGCAATTCTCTGTTGATTTCGGCTTTGTTTTCCTTCAGTTGTTTTTCTAAGCTCTCCTGTTGTAGTTTAATTATTTCTTTCTGTGCTTTTAAGTGGTTGTATTCATGCTGTAAGTTTAGGAGCTTTACTTGTTCAGGTGCCAGTGCTTCTTGTACCGCTATTGTTGCAGATAGAACAGTACTGTTTCTATAATCTTCCACTTTTTTTAACAATTTCTTGCATTTTCTTATATAATGCTTGTAATTTTAGGATTTTATCGAGATAATTATATCTCTTAACAAGCCTGGCGTCGCTTATTGATTCCATTTCATTCTGGATTTTGGCGGTCTGCTCCTTAACTTCCATAAACTCAGTCTCGATTAATTTATCCATTTGTTTAGTCACTAGGATCTCATTTATTTTTTTGTTCATTTTTTCTTTGGAAGCCTTAACTTCACTAAGAGATTTAAGTATTGCTACTATCATATTCTCGATTTTCAGTCTTTCTGTTATCAATTGTGCCGAGGCGTCTAGGAGTTTCGATCGCATCTGAAATAGCTGGTCCATAGTCGTTCCGTCTGTAACGAGGTGGCACAAGGTATTATTTTTTTTTGGAGGATGGGTTGAACGATTCTTAATCTGCTTCTATCTTCAGGGTTTTTTATCAAGCCGAGATTCAGTTTATCTGCAAAAGTTAACTATTCATTTCCTTCGACCTTTTACGGATAGGTTTCACTGAAGTGTCGTATCCATACACGTTTGTTCTAAGGTTTTGTTTGCTTATTCAACCTACTCATTTCGTCTTAACATTATTTTATGAGTTTTTGGGGTACTTGATTTCTAGACGTAATTCCACTTATCAGGTTTTTTAATTACTCTGCTAGATTTTGTGGTAACTTCCTGTTCGCTTTCTGTCGTTTTATTCTTTTTAGACTTTCCTATAGAGATTAGGTCCAATTTCTTGTACTGCTTCAATAAGAATTTTTGACCTTTTAATTTGGCTTCTTTCGCGTTAGCCGCGGCAGAAGCCGGTTTTCGTTTTTGTGCATCTTGGGGTTCGTCTGGAGCTGATTCCTCGCCTGATTCAGTAGAACTGGTCTCTGAAGATTCATCATTGGGGCATTCCGGGGTGGTCCTTTGCGATTTAGGAGTATCACCTGCCCTTGCTTCATATATTTCGTCTCCTCTGGAAGTAGAGGGTTTATTTTCCATTTCCTCGCGTTGAATTCCTGTTTCGGGGGATTTAAAAGATTCTTGAGAACTCTGGGAGGAGTCAAATTTTGTGGAGAGTATCTTCATTGTTTGAATGCCATATCCTCGGGGGGTGGGGTATTTTTTGTAACATGGTCTGTTTCCAGGAGTAAGATTCCTTGGGCTTAACTTTGGATACCGTTATGTGATGATATTGTCCCAGAATTTCGTCTTCGGGGGTGTCCCGGGTCAAAGGCAAGGTACTTTGCCTTGTTTTTATAGGATAGTTGATAATTTCTATAGTTTCTCTCAAATTTTTCTTATTTGTGTCCCTGGGTGGGGTTTTCTTTATTTTAACCCCCAGGGGTTTCCATAGCTCTATTTAATTCATCCTGTAACGATAGGGGCCTCTCTATCGGGGTTGCTGGTGATACCATATCATCTGGAAATCTTTTGGGGGGACAAGGGGTTGAAATTCTATCGGGGAAAAATTGGGTTTTTGGAAACAGCGTATAGTCTAACTCTTCTGAGCTTTCTGACGATGAACTTTTTGGACCTTTTGGGGCCCTTATTGCTACTGGTATTAAAGATTTTCTTTTGGGGATGACTAGATTTTTCATGGCTAAAAATTCTTCAAAATTTTCCTCGTCACTATCATTTTCGAAATAGTCTTGTTTGAAATTAAAAGGTTTTAACTCGTCTAGCCTTGACTTGGGGAATTCATTTTCCGCGTTTGACGAATCGGTAGATGAGGGTTTCGGTGCCAATCTGTCCCGGTACTTGACCCTTTTTATACGACTAACATGTGCCTTATATGTTCTTCCGTTGTCAGGGTTTATCATTTTAAAAGTAAAATCATTGTCGTATTTTTTTATTATTCTGTAAGGTTCAAAATATTTATTGGAAAGTTTTTTGCCTTCCACCTTTGCCTCATTTTTTAGGTAGACACAATCTCCTATCTTAAAATTTATGTTCCCTTTGACTTTGGATTCGTTTCTCAACTCTTGGTTTATTTTGCATTTTTCTAATTCTTGTCCAACTATCTTATAGATTTTCCTCATCTTATTTATAAAATCTTGCTTGTAGTCCTCTGTATTATTGTAATACTGTCCTATAATTTCCTGATAGGCTATTTTAAAATCGCGTCCGAATAAAAGAAAAAATGGATTTTCTTTGGCTGTCTCTGAATAGGCAGTATTGATTACATTGGTTAAGTAAGGTAGAAATTGATCCCAGTCGTTTCGGTGGTCTTTTGTATAAACGCTCAAGACATTGAAAAATATTTTATGCCTGTTTTCAATTTTCCCATTAGCTTGCGGATAGTAGGGGGAGATCATCAATTTCTCTATGTTGAGGAAACTCATTAAATCTTTTGTTACTTTAGAAACAAAATTACTTCCATTATCACTGATAACTTGACTAGGAACGCCAAATTATAAAAATATTTTCGCTAGTGCTTTACTCGTAGCGTATGTGCCTTGATTTTTCAATGCTTTAGCAAAAGTGAACCCGGAAAAGTGATCTATAACTGAAAGAATGCAAGTATGGCCTCTGTTGGATACAGGTAAGCCTCCGCTGGTTCCATATAAATCAAATTAAACAATGTCGAAAGGAAACCTCGCTACCGGCACTCTTCCCATTGGGGGATGGGAATAAGTTTGGGGATTCTTTCTTAAATTACATGATTCGCAATTGTTTATGAAGTCTTTGAGCTTGGTTAATACTGAAGGAACAAAGAAATATTGTTTTAATCTATGATAGGTTTTTGTGATTCCTAGGTGTTCACCTGTATCTGAATGAAAATATTAAAAGGCAGGTATTATTAGGTTTTGGGGTAATACAGGTATTATCAAGGTTTGGTTTCTATTTGTATCGCCTGTTACTATCCTGCAAAGGATTTCTTCGTCTAAATCATAATAAGAATTGTCTATTTCCCTTCTCAGGGCTTTGAACTTATCAGGGAGGTTATCAGAATTTACAAAACACATTTCATCCTTAATTTGGTTTCTTTTAATGTTAGTCAGCGATAAGGGGCTATGATTAATTTCGTTTTCTTCTATTTGGGTTTTAGGTTTATTCTTCTTGTGTTTTTGTTTACTGGGATTAATGGCATTTATTTTTTTGTTTTCGTTATCTGAGGAGTTATTTTCAGGGTATCTACTCAAGTAATCACAGGGGGCATTTTGTTTACCGGTCAAATGTTCAAATTCGTAATCCAGATCTTGGATTTTCATTATCCATCTAGCCAAAATTCCCGTTGGATTTTTGAATGTTCTTAGGTACTGTAAGCTTTTATGGTCCGAACGCAACTTTAATTTTCGACCCACTAAATAGTGTCTAAATTTTTCTAAATGGTAAATTATAGATAGTGGCTCCAATTGCGTTGCAGAACAACTGCTTTCGCCTTTCGATAAAGTTCTGCTTGAATATCATATGAATTTCTCTATATACTGAGGGGGGATTTTTGTAGGGGATCGGGGTGTTCTTTTACGGGGATTAATTGGGAAAGGATTGCACCGGTGCCCAGAGCTGATGCATCAGTGGTGACTAAAAATTGTCCTTTTCAAAATCAGGTAGCGACAATACTGGTTCAGAATTAAGTGTTTCCTTGAGAGTGTCTAAGGAAGTTTGAGCTTCCTGCGACCAGGTAATGTTTTGGGGGGTCCCTTTAGTTAGATCCGTTAGTGGTTTTACAATTTGTGCGTAGTTACGTATAAATTTTCTAAAATAACTGGTTAAACCAAGAATGGCTCGCAATTGTTTTATAGTTTTCGGAGGTTTGAGGTTTTCTACACATTTTGTCTTTTCAGGATCTGGTGATATCTGACCCTGAGTCACTATCATTCCTAAGAATTTTATTTCGGATTGAAGTAAATTTACTTTTTCAGGTCTACATTTCAAATCATCTTCTCTAAATTTTTCGAAAACTTTGGCTAAAGTGGCTAAATGATCCTCTGGGTTTTCTCCTACAAAGATTACATCATCCACAAAATGAATGATATTCTCTACGCCACGTAATAAATGTAACAAAGGTCTACATAGTGCACTTGAACTAGTTTTAAGTCCAAAGGGTACTCTTAAATATTCAAAAGAGCCACACTCTGTCGTAGAAAACACCGTTTTATAAACGTCATTTTCTGCTATCTTAACCTGATGATAACCCTGTGTGAGGTCAAGAGATATAAAAATTTTGTTTTTGATGAGATTGAGTCTAGGATTTCGCCGATTCGGGGCAGGGAAAACTTGTCGCTAACTACCTGCTTGTTCAGGGCTCTATAGTCTACTACGAGCCTGAGGTCCTTGTTCTTTTTTGGTACTAGTATAACAGGGGCTGAATACGGGGTTACACTTGGGCGGGCTTATACTTGGGTTTATTTCTCTCGAATTTGCGGATTTTATTTTTTAAACAATTTTTGTAGGGATGAGGGATACGATAGGGTTGTTTAGCTACAGGTAACCCTGTAGTTTGAATAGAATGTTCATAGAACGGTATCAATCCAATGTCTTCTTCACACGTGGAAAATATATCTCTAAAGTCCCAGAGCAATTTGTATAATTTTTCTCTTAATTCCGTATCTTGGATATGATCTAATTTAAATTTTTACGCAAATTGGGATCTTGTTAGTGGGTACCTATTCCTTGGATTACTGACACTAATAGCATTAACTAAGCTCCTTTTGGAGTTTTTCCACTCGTTTAGCTCGCACTCAGAAATCACTCGTATTTCAACGAGGCATGTTCCCTTTTTTAATGTAATCGTATCATTTTCATGTGTATTTGTCAACCAAATAAAACCTTCTCCTTTCTCATATAAAACGATCTGTTCTTCACAAAACAGATCCTTAGGGATTTCTCCACACGGGGATGCCAACCAAATTTCGGAATTGTCGTTTACAGGAGTGACCATTTGTGAGATTTGAACTCTTTGCATTGTTTTTGGGGGGATCTTTGTTTTACGCACTGCGAATCCATAATATTTTTCTTCCGAATCATTTCTTGTTAAATTGAGATTGGCGCTTGATCGCGTCAAATCATCCGCTGGTGGGGTTGGCTGTAAGGGGACGGCATTCAGATTTATAATCTCGTTCCATAATCCTGCTATTTTCTTTATTTCTGTTTGCCTATATTCCTGCATTTTCCCTATTTTTGTTTTTATTGACTCGATCCATTTGCTGCTTGAGTTTCTCCTACAAGACGAGAAATGGGGTACAAAAGACTTTATTCTATTTACTGTTGCTTCCCCTTTCTCCACGCGTTGGAGAATAGGATCGGATGGATATACGAGTCTGTGATTCACTATATCTAATAACACTTTATTAGATTTTAAAAAATTAGCACCGATTATAGCCTCATATGGGAAATTTTTGCATATTATGAAGTTGGTAGGAAAGATTCTATTATCTTTTGTCACATCTAGGCGTATGGAGCCTATTGCTTCCAGTCTATGCCCTGTGACGCTAGTTAAACTGGGAATATTAAAATTTTCCGTCGCTTAATACATACTAATAATCTATTAAATACATTCAAGTTTATTATGTTAACCGATGCACTGGAATCTATTAACGCTTTGAAATAAATATTTGCAACACCAATATCATTTAATATAGGTAATATATCATTATTATCACTTAAATAAGGTACAACTACTGGAAGGGACCAATAAAAAATACTGGCCTTCAGGATCCTGGTTAATTTTCTTGGGGGTCTGATTCGTTTCCCTGTGCATTTATTTGATAGGTTGGTGTTTGATATTGGGGCTCGGTGGGAACTTCCCTAGTAAGTTGATTGACATTTGATTGTCTTGGTTGCCACGTATTATTACGTGGGTTGGAATTTCTTGTGCCGACGGCTCGCGGCATTTGTTCATTTTGCATTGACGAAAAATTTCTACTCGTCAGGAAAAAATATCTTCTGTCATCATTTGTATTCCTGCTAAATCTAGTAGGATACACTGTCCGTGTATTAAATTGGTACATTTTTTGTCGCGTATTTGGGTTGGGGAACCGATAATTATTTTGTCGGTTGGGGGAAGGATTTGCGTATTCCAAACCTTGTTGGTAGGGGTTGCGGAACAATGGGAGGCGTGGGGGGTTAATTCTATAACTTCCTGACCCATTGGCATTTAAGTTTGTTCTCCCGAACAAACGGTTTTTAAAACTGGGGGTTGCTGGTGTATAGTTGTTTCTAGTACGGCATTCCCTGGCAATATGTCCTTGTTTATTACATGCATAGCATATAATTTGAGGGTTATTTACGTAGTTTGCCGTATTCGTGGGTACGAAACTACCATTCTTTGCCTGGTAGGGGTTGAGGATCTATTTTGGTTCGGTTTTGGTGAATTATCTCTCGAGAAAAATGCGGGTGAAATTCCTCGTGATTGTCCCGGAGTTGATTCTCCCACGTTATTTATTCTTGACTTATTGTGATTTGCCACAATCGCGTCAATTTCAACCATTCTCTCTACTTCCTGATCTGCCAGCTCTAATGTTTGAATATTTTTAGATACTAACATTCGGTATAGTTTGGGGCTCAATCCTTGCAAGAAAGCATTTAGTACAATTTTATCATATAAGGGACCAGATTCTTTCCCATATTTAGCCTCTATGGATACCATTACTTTGTGTAGGTATTCCCTGACATTTTGGGTTTCGTCGAAACATACAGTTCCGTGCTTTAATTTGTGTGTTGAACTGGGTTCAACAAATCTTTCTCGGAACGCTTTTAGCAATTTTTCTATGGAATTTATTGGAAGGTTGTTATCTTCCCCTATGGTGTTCTCTATTTGTTTTAAAAATGTTAATGCTTGCCCTTTTAGTCTCATTAAAAACATGCCTACTAATGATTTTAAGTCCGTTTTAGTTACTTCTACAAATTGGTTTAATTGGATACTAAATTCATTTACGTCTGAGTCTCCATTATATGAGGGAAGGGATTTTGAAATTTCCACTGTTTTGGCAATAAGTTTTTGTTTTAGAAATTGTTCGTTTGGATCTAATGACATATTGGCTAGTATTTTCAAAAATAATTAAAATTCGGCACTGGTTTTTATTTTGATATAACTCAAATTTGACACTTCCAAATTTCTGTTATCTTATGAGGGGATTCTATATATATTTTTTCTTAGGGAGTATACTTTTTTTGTTACTATCTTAAGGGGACTTAGGCCTAACAAAATATTGCACTTTCTCTATGCGTAATATTTCTCAATAATCTTTTTTAAGTGACAAATTTTGTCCTTGTGTTTTGCTCCTTTAAACAGTACCGCGCCAATTCTAATGGGGGGGCTTCTTTTATTAATTTTGGTAATGTTTTATACCATAGTTTGTGGGGGAGCTTCGTGTAGCGGGGAATTAAATCAGCGGTTCAAACGGGGAGCATATATTAATGGCCATACTGAGTCGAAATCAGATTGAAAGGATTCAGGTTCCCTTGAGAGCGGTTGGAGCCACAAGGACTAATTATCTTGAGAAATACTAACATAAAGAGACAAAAATTAAGAAAGTAATGTATTTATTTTTACTCACATTAGTGGTACAAAGCTGTTTCAGGAATATCAAAATTATCTGTATAACACTTCATGGTCATAGGTACTAGGACAAGGTTATACACTGAGACATAGACAATGAAACATAGGTTCAACAATGTTCCGTCAAGAATTATCGATGGTTAAATTGCTTACATTTGATGGTTCTCAAACTCTACTCACTGTAAACTTGTTCTAAACTCGTTTTCGACTGGCTAAAGACTGGTTATAAACTGGCGCAAAATTGCTAAGTTCTAACTATCTATCTTCTCCGATTTCGTCAGAGGTTATGTTCAGGCGTTGCTAAAAAGTACATTACATTGGTCCTATTGGTTCAGACAGTATGTCCTATATCTCTATTTGACAGGATACATCAATTGGCTACTTCAATTTTGATACGATTTATAACTCTAAGACTTCACTTTGGAATTTTTTCGACGAAACAAAGTTTTACTTTGTAATTTTATTGCTAACGATATGTCACTTAGATTCCAGATGGCTTATAATTTATCACTGTGAAACTTGTTAAGGGACAATATAACTTAGTAGCATTGGAATACATAATCCCAAACTTAGTTTTCAGAACAATGCAATTAGATTACACGAAAATACTTTTGTATCTCTAGTGACTATTTTTTTATATGATAAATTCTACCTTCACTTGATAGTCTGGGAATTCAAGCTCTTAAGATTTAAATTACATTGTTGGTTGCCTGTCATGTAACATTTTGTCACAGAGGCGGATTTTATTTATTGCTATTACACTTACTGTGGGAAAGATTTTTACGAAGCTTGTCCGATTAAAATACATTTGGTTTGCTACTTTTTAAATTGGACGCTTAAGCCTTACTTGATCTGTGGGTTACTTGAATTTTTTAGGTTTATATTTGAGTGATTTTATTTTACTTGAGTAATTTTAATTGGAAAATGTTGAGGTTTTGAATTTTGATCTCGTTACACTGGGAAAAATAAATGGAGTATAGGGGGAGGCTACCTGCCCTTCGATCACTTTTTACACTTTTAAAAGTGAATTAGACCTTTCAATTTCCAATCAAATGAGTCCTCTATGAAATTTATACGAGCATCCCTTCCATAACAACCATATATGCCCCCAGGGCATAGCTTACGACACATACCCTCGGGCTCTGGGGGGCTGTGTCGACACCGGATTCTTTGTTATCTGAACTTTGAACTATTTTTAACAAAATATCTACATCAAAATTTTTATCTGATCCATTTATGGCGTGGAGGGACGGGGGCTATTTGCCCTCCAATCTCTTTTGACTCTTAAAAAGTGAAGGAGAACTTTCAATTTCCAATCAAATGAACCCTCTCCGCAGTTCATACAAGCATGCCTTCGATAAAAACGAAATATGCCCCCAGAGCATTGCTTACAACGCCTGCCTCTGGGCCATGGGGGGTTGCGTCAACACAGGAGTTTTTCCCATCTGACCTTTGAATTATTTTTAATGAAATGGCTATTTTAAAAATTTCATCGGATAGGCTTGGGGAAAAAAGAGTTTTTTTTTGGGGGGGGGGCGCTAGTTGCCCTTGGATATCTTTTGACTCTTAAAAAGTGAACTAGAACTTTCAATTTTCAGTTAAATGAGCACTCTCTGAAGTTTATACGAGCATCCCTTTCAAAACAACCATACACGCCCCCACGACAACACTTACAACGCCTAACCCCTGGGCCCTGTGGGATTTTGTTGACACCGGAGTTTTTTATCTAATTTTTGAAGAATTTTTAAAAAACAGGCTATCTCAAAATTTTCGCGGATGGGTTTGGGGGAAAAAGGGCATGGGGGGCTAGTTGCCTTAAATCTTTTGATTCTTAAAAATTGAACTAGAACTATCGATTTCCAATCAAATGAGCCCTCTGTGAAGTTTATACGAGCGTCCCTTTCATAACAACCATATACGCCCCCAGGGCATAACTTACAACGGCATAGGCACTTACAACTTACAACGGCATATCTTAGATCGCCTTCTCCCGGGCCCTGGGGGGGCTGTATTAACACCGGAGATTTCTTATCCAAACTTTGAACTAATTTTTCTTTTTAACAAAATGTCTATCTCAAAATTTTCATCAGATGGATTTGAAAAAGAAGGCATGGGGGGGGCTAATTGCCCTCGGATACCTTTTGAACATTAAAAAGTGAGCTCGAACTTTCAATTTCCAATCAAATGAGCCCTCTCTGAAGTTTATTCGAGTATCTCTTTCATAAGAACCATATATGCCCTAGGGCATAACTTACAACGCCTGCCCCCTGAGGGGTTGTGTCGAAACCTGAGTTTTTGTTATCTGACTTTTGAACAATTTTTAACTTAATGGCTATCTCAAAATTTTTATCGCATGCATTCGGGAAAAAAGGGGCTCGGGGGGGGGGGGGCTAGTTGCAATTCAATCTCTTTTGACTCTAAAACTGGACTAGAAATTTCCAACCAAATTAGCCCACTCTGAAGTTTTTACGAGCATCCCTTCCATAAGAACCATATATTCCCCCAGGGTATAACTTACAACACCTACCTTCGAACCCTCGGGGGGCTATGTTGACCCCGGAGTTTTCATTATATGGTCTTTGAACCATTTGTTTTAAATGTCTATCTCAAAGTTCTTATCAGATGAGTCTGAGAAAAAAAGAGCGTGAAGGGGGGGGGGGGGCTAAGTGCCCTCCAATCTCTTTTGAATCCTAAGAAGTGAACTAGAACATTGAATTTCCAATCAAATGAGTCCTCTTTGATGTTTAAACGAGCATCCCTTCCATAAGAACCATATACGCCCCCAGGCATATCTTACAACGCCTGCCCCCGGGCCCTGGGGGGTTGTGACGACACCGGAGTTTTTGTTATATGATCTTTGAATCATTTTTAACAAAATAGCGATCTTGAAATTTCATCGGATGTATTTGTGAAAGAAGGGATTGGGGGGAGGGGGGTCTGGTTACCCTCAAATATCTTTTGACGCATAAAAAGTGAACTAGAACTTTCAATTTCAGACCAAATGAGCCCTCTCTGAAGTTAATACGAGCAATCCTTCCATAAGAACCATATATGCCCCGAGGGCATACCTTATAACTCTTGCCCTGATGACCTTGGGAGAGGGGGGGGGGTGTGTCATGCTCAAAAATATAGCTTCCAGAACTTTCAACTACGCTGAACAAAATGGAAACCTCAAAATTTTGATTGGATGTGTTTGGGGAAATGGTTGGCATGGAAGGGGTGTTAGTTGTCTTCCAATCACTTTCGACTATTAAAAAAGGCACTAGTAATTAAATTTTTAATCGAATGAACCCTTTTTGAAGTTTCTACGACGGCATTTTCTATAAAAACCTTATATAACCCCAGGGCATAACTTACAATCCTTGCCCAGAGGGTTGTGGGGGGGGGTTGTCCTCCTCAAAGACCTTATTTCCAGAATTTTCAACCACGTTGAACAAAATGGCTATCTAAAATTTTTGATTGGATGTGTTTGGGGAAAAGGTGGGCGTGAGATGTGGGTTAGTTGCCCTCCAGTCACTTTTGACTATTAAAAAGGGCACCACTCCTTTGAATTCCCAGTCGAAGGAGCCCTTTTTGAAGTTTCTACGACAAAACTTTCTATAAAAACCTTAAATTCCACCACAACATATCTTACAACCCTTGCCCTCTGGGCTGTGGGGGAGTGTCCTCCTCAAAAACATAATTTCTATCTGGAAATCAACTACGCTGAACAAAATGGCCATCTCAAAATTTTGATTGGATGTGTTTGGGGAAATGGTGGGCGTGGAAGGGGTGTTCGTTGCCTTCCAATAACTTTTGACCCTTAAAAAGAGCACTAGAACTCTCGATTTCCAATCGAATGAGCCCCCTTTGAAGTTTGCACGACGACCCCTTCCATATGGAGTGCCTCAAAAAAATAATAATCATAGCCAGCGCAATCGCGCTGCCTAAGTAAAGAACGATGTTTGCACAATGTATTATTTTTTTTTTCTTTAGACCAGGGCACTTCGTATCGAAGGAGTTGTCGTAGAAACTTCGAAACGGGCTCATTCGAAGGGAAATTGGATTAGAAAACTCAAAGAGGGCTCTTTTGAGTGGAAATTGAAATGACTAGTGCCCTTTTTAATAGTCGAAAGTGATTGGAAGGCAACTAACACCCCTTCCACGCCCACCATTTATCCAAACACATCCCATCAAAATTTTGAGATATCCATTTTATTCAAAATAGTTGAAAGGCCCGGAAATTATATCTATGAGGATGACACTCCCCCCACAGCCCTTAGGGTAAGGGTTGTAAGTTATGCCCTGGGGGCATATAAGGTTTTTGTTGAAAGCTTTGTTGTAGAAAATTGAAAAAGGGCTCATTCGATTGGAATACAAACGGTTAGTGCACTTTTTTATAGTCGTAAGTGATTTGAGGGCAAGTAACCCCCCCTCTCACGCCCACCTTTTCCCCAAACACATCCAATCAAAATTTGTAGATAGCCATTTTGTTCAGCGCAATTAAAAGTTTTAGAATTAGGTATTTGAGGATGATAACACCCTCAGAGCCTTCGGGGCAAGGGTTGTAAGTTATGCCCTGGGGGCATATAAGGTTTTTATAGATAGTGATGTTGTAGAAACTTCAAAAAGGGCTCATTCGATTGGAAATTAGAAGGGCTTGTGTCCTTTTTAATAGTCGAAAGTGAATGGAGGATAACTAACACCCCTCTCACACCCAATATTTCCCCCAACACATCCAATCAAAATTTTGAGATAGCCATTTTGTTCGACGTAGTTAAAAAGTCCGAAAATAATGTTTTTTCAGGATGACACTCCCCCCCCCCAGAGCCCTCGGGGCAAGGGTTGTAAGTTATTCGCTGGGGGCATATAATATTTTTTTTTATAGAAAGCGTTGTCGTAGAAAATTCAAAAAGGAATCATTCGATTGGAAATTGAAATGTCTAGTGTCGTTTTTAATAGTCGAAAGTGATTGGAGGACAAGTAACCCCTCTCTCACGCCCACCATTTCCCCAAACACATCCAATCAAAATTTTGAAATAACCATTTCGTTGAACGTAGTTGAAAGGTCTGGAAATTATGTGTTTAAGAATGACCACCCCCTCACAGCCCTCAGGGCAAGGATTGTAAGTTAAGCCCTGTGACATATAAGGTTTTTATAGAAAGCGTTGTTGTAGAAACTTCAAAAAGGGCTCATTCGATTGCAAATTGAAAGGGATAGTACATGCTACTACTGTTATTAATACTGCTGCTACTACTGCTAATACAACAGTAATACTGCTTTTGCTTCTCTAACTACCACCAAAAATACTGTGATACTATCACTATTAAGGCTAAGTCTATGAAGGTAAAATTTTGGAGAATAAAGAGGACACATTTGAAGTAAATCAAAAGACATTATGTGCATTTAGATTATCAAAAGTGCGTATCTTAAGAATTGATTTGTGCATTAAGTTGGAACTCTCGGAGAATGCTTAGAGGGGAAGATACATAGACCAAAGGACAATATGTGCACGCTGCTCCTAATACTACTACCACATCTAAATTTATTAGTTCTACTGCTATTATTACTATTGCTCCAACTACCTACTTCTATTGCAACTACTTATAAGGCTGAGAGCATTTGGATGAAAATTTCAAGAAGTATTATGAATATACAGGTTATCAAAAGGATGTGTCGGCAATGTCATAACAATGACTAATTGTTTTAAGCTGAGTACTAATATTAGTACTGTGACTACTATTACAACTATGCCTATGGGTATGACGTTGAAACTTTCAGTGAAGTTTCAAGGTGAAGTTAAACTGAATCACAACACGCCATCCATATGCAGGTTGTTAAAAGGGCATATCAGCAATACCTCAGGAACAGTTTTGTGTGTGAAGTTAAAACTCACAGGGCTTGTTGTGGGGAATGTTGAACTAACCAAAAGACAATATTTACATCATAATGCCATTCCTTCTACTCCTATACTACTGCTACTATCATTATTACTACTACTACTACTTCTGCTACTAAAGCTAAGGGTACTACTAATAATTTTACTGCTTCTTTTACTGCTGTTAATACTATTACTACTGGTGCTACTTCAACTGTTACTAAAGGTAAGGGTATTAAAATGAAAATTTTGGGCAATATTGAAACTGTATTGAACTAAATCGAAACACACTAAGCCCAGATCGGTGGTCAAAAGGACCTATCAAAACTGCTTCAGAAACAGTTGATGAGATTATGTTGAAACCTTCATCTTGTGTTGAAGGGGATGTTGAAGAAAACCGAAGGTGCTATGTGCATACTGCTACTAATGCCGCTTCTGCTACTACAACTATTGCTACTACACAAGTTATTGGTATTAAAATGGACCTTTCAAGGAACATTTAGGCGGACGTTGAACAAAATCAAACACGGGTGACAAAGCAATATCTCAAGAGCGACTTACACTATTAAGTTACATTTTTCAGGGTAACTTGTGGCGGATTTCGAAATAGCCAGAAGACACTATATGCATACTTTTAACACTGCTTCTACGATTACTGTAACTACTGACCCTAAGTCTATTAATTTGAAACTTTTAGGGAACGTTTAGGGGGCTTCAATTAAACGATAAAACTATATGCATGCACGCATTAAAAGGGCATATAAGCAATACCATAGGCAGCGCTGCTGTATCACAGATAGTAATATCATTGAAATTTTTAAAGGATCTAACTCAATTGGAATTTAATAGTTCTAGTGCTCTTTTTAAGAGTCAAAAGTTTTTTAGGAGGGCAATCAGCCCTCCTCAGTAAGTCATAATTTTCCAAACACTTCCAATCAAGATCTTGAGACGAACATTTTCTTCAGCATAGCTGAACAGTCCAGTAACTACATCTCTAAGGTTATTGTGTAGGTTAAACCCCCAGTTATGTAATTTATCCATTATACTTAAAAACTAAATGTTGCTTTAAAATTGAGTCAAAGCGCACTATGTGTATGCTTGTTACCAAAAGACATCTCAGCAATATCTCTAGAACGACTGAGGGTATTAAGTTCGAACTTTCGTGGCTACTTCTATTATAACGTCTACCCTTACAATTTTAACTAAATCAAATGGGTGTAAGTGTATCTAGGCTGTCAAAGAGCATAGATAGAATTTCTTGGGAACGGTGACAAGTTTTATTTTTCAGGTCAACTAGAGGAGATCTAAAACTCAATTAAACAATACTATTTGTATCAAGATTTTCAAAAGGATGAATGTTGTTAAAAATTGTTGAAAAAGCTTCTCCACCATCTAAATAACAAGTCAAACTATAAATCCTTACAGAAAAACCAAAAAGATTTAAACTATTATTCTTTTTTCCCTTGAAAAAGACTATGTCGATATAAAACGAACAAAAATTAATCTAAAATGCTTATTTCGAAAAAATAAGCTTTTCAAAGTAAAGTAAATAACTCCATTGAACCAAAAATGAGTAAAAATAAAATCAAGTAATCTACCAAGCGTAAAACTACCTCAAATCAGAATCAATAAATAACTGAAACCCGAAACTAACAGAAATTACAATAAATGAAAGAGTCTAACTCAGAACGAGCAGAAATTAACATGAGTAGGGCTCACAACTCCTAGACCCTCTCAAGGCCAGTATAATTTGTAATTTACTGAAAAAAATAAAAATGAATGCGCATTGTCAGTCTAATATACATATGATCATATTTATTCCTTAAAATCTTAAGTTTTTGATTTATTAAATTTTAAAAATTGACAACACTTAAAATGTTTTTTTTTTCAGTAATGTAAAAATTATGTACCGGCCTTGAGAAGGCATAGGGGTTATGAAATTCTGCTCGTTTTGAGTTTGACTCTTTCATTTATTATAATTTCTGTTCGTTTTGGGTTTCATTTATTTATTGATGCTGATTTGTCGTAGCTTTACGCTTGGTAAATTATTTGATTTTATTTTTGCTCATTTTTGGTTTAATGGAGTTCTTTACTTCTCTTAGAAAAAAATATTTTGTGGGGAAAAAAGTTTTTTTAAATTAATTATTAACAAAGACAACCGAAGCAATGAAGACGTTAAAAGTAGAATAGCCAAGGCTCAGGGTAATTTTTCAGTTGAAAAAAGTTTGTAAAATAGGAAGATAAGTCTGCAAACCAAGACTAGAATATTGGAAGCAACAGTGATGACAGTGGTATAATATGGTTCTGAAGCATCGGCGCTCCGATGTTGTTAGTAGTAGTAGTTTTACTCGTTTTAAGATTTATTTACTAATTTCTAATAGTACTTGTGGTATGTTTGTTTGCTATGAATGTTTATTTAATTTCTGTTTGTTTTGGGTTTCATTTATTCTTTAATAGTAATTTTTGGCCGTTTAAAGTTTGAACTATTACAGGAATTTATTTCCGTTTGATCTTTGGTTTAATATGGCGTTTAACTTTCTTTGTAAAAAGTCTTCTTCATAAAGTTTTCTAATTAATGTTATAAAACGCTTTTATTACAATGCACCAAAAATGGAAGAGGAAATATTTATTTATATTTGTTTTAAACTATAAAACTTTTAGTTTAAGCGTTTTGAAAGGTAATTTGTGACTAAACCACATACAGTTACTACCGGCTATATTTTTTTGCATTCTAAATTGCTTTCCTTCAAGCAATATTTAAACTTTGCCGTAAAGAGTGGGATTTAAAGGAGCGGGAACCTTACTCTTGCATAAGATAACTTGTCTTAGTCTAGTTGAAATGTCGCTCTTTATTTTCCTTTAAAAATCTTCTTTATTTTGTTTCGTTCCATAAGATAAAGACATCATAAGATGAAAAAAGTTCGTGTTGATTTCGCCGCCTCTAAATAACCGCACCACATGCTGAAGATGTATCGATTCCTCTCCATATTATTGGATTCTCGGTAAGTACATTCGTATTCATGCCATGCCAATGAAAGCCACTGGAAGAAGCTTCCAACAACTACCTTCGAGAGGGAGGGGAAGTATTTCACTAGCCTTAAATTATAAATTCGGTTGAAGACCACAGCTTGAGATTTTCATTTATGTAAAATTAGGACCAGTAACGCCGGGCCCCGATAACGAATTTGTTGTCGACTGACGATCAAGTACACGCAAAATACGAAATTTTGTAGTTTCCACGAAACGGACATTATGGATGCATGTTTATTTACTTTCTTTTACTATTATTATTTTATATACCCAGCACATTCGTATTGAGCCAGTGATCGTAGAATCTTGGGGAAGGGATTACCGTTAAAGAAATTTAGAGCTTCAGTTCCCTTTTTAAGTAACAGATGAAACTGAATCACCATTAAGCGTAGATTGCTACTACTTTGTGCTGTGAAACCTCAATTTTTGCCCAACTTGAGTCAATTTCTACACAGCGAAAATACGATATAGCCATCGGTCTTCGAACTTCAAAAAGTTATTCATACAGCCTTCCAGTTTAGGGTGCTATAATCCTGCGCGATGGTGCGTTCAGTCCTAAGCTTAAACACAATCAATAAGGAAGGAACAGCTATTTTGCACTCCAGAAATTACAGGGGTGGGGGAGGATGGTTCAGTGGTTATTTTTACAAGGGAAGATGTTACCTAAAGCCTCAAGTCTATTCTTAGGCCCAATTTTGCCAAGTTTTGAGGGAAGGTTATTCATATTAATATCGAGGGGGGTGTCAACCCAAGCCTTCCTAGATTTGGATAAACATATTTACACTACACCTTCAATATGGATGAATGAAATGCTTTCTATTTGATCTCCTATTGCAGAAATACTTTATATTCCAGATAACAAAGTTCATCGTTCTGATACCAGCTAGAAGGAAAGTGATATTTTACGGGATCAAGTTGTTAAATATTATTCTTCGACAAGCCACAAAAGGGGAAGAACTTGGCCAGCTACTAACACTGGCATGTGAAAGCAATCTTTTGCACCCACATGGATCTTCTCTAATTACGCAAAAGTTCAGGATACAAACTTATTTTATTCTTATCTAATTTTGGCTTTTATAGTACATTATGCGATACAATGCAGCTTGTTAGAGGGTAAATCACCAATCTTTTCAGTAAATCTTGGTAAATTCCAGTGCCAATCCAGCTAAATTCCTCCCCCTCCTTTGTAAAGAGATTCAGAACACCCCTGGAGCCAACTTTAGGCTGAAATAACGAAGAAACTAATTTGACACGAATTGATGCACTTTAGACTAGACTTAGTCCTAAAAATACAGTGAAATTAAACATTTGGAGACTAACACATGTCTTTTGTCAGGATTACCAAAGAGTACTTCTTTTGCAATCATAGATTTCATTTCCCACATTTGAGTGACGTCCTGAATCTCCCTCGCCTAAAAATATCCTTTCTTCATTTTGAACTGTCCTATTTAGAAACATGTAGGTGTCTCAGAAGTTCTATTGCCTCTAGAATATTCTGAGCTTGTCACCACTCCTTAGAAACATCGCTCAATCCCCCCCCCCCCACTGAAAATGGGGTCTTGTGGGGTCCATAGCAAAACTTCAATTTACTGGGATTGGAACACCAGTAGATGCGAAAAAAGCAGAAAGACTCCAATATAAAGGAGAACTGTGAATTTTATTGAAAATCAAGCGTTTCATGGAAATAAAGTAAATACATAAAAAATAGATTCGATATGGTCAGAACTTAATAATAACAAAATTTGACAATATAAATTTTACGAAAACTCTAATAGTCTAGGACAAAACAGACTTGTACGCTATAAAATATGACCGCTCTCTATTATCAACGTCACATCTGGACTGAAAGCAAGGTAATGGCAGACCACCAGTCACTATGATTTCGCCTGCACCATAGTCCACAGAAAATCCAAGTACTGGCAGACGCTCATCGCCCCAAAACGGTAGGGACTTCCGCCACCTAACAGTGTGCTTAACAATAGCTTCTTCTAAGTCCAAACTGTAAGCAAAGTATTCCTTTTTTTCAAACTGATATGATCGCACAACAGCTGGATAGGGCTGAACACCTCGGACGGTATGAGTACGATCTTGACAGAGTTCTCCACGTCGTCCATTCACATTGATATCGGGTTGAACACGAATAACATTTCGATCATTCTGATTGCTGTAAATTAATAAGGGGAAAACTAGAAATAGTTTGAAGCAAATAAGGAAAAGAGGGAGAGAGTGAGAGAGATAGAGAGAGAGAGAGACAGAGAAAAAAAAAGAAAGAAAGAGAGAGATCGGGCTCAACATATGGTTCAGGCAAAGGGAGAGAGCGACAACTATTCAGACCAAGACAATTCAAATAAATGGGCTATGGGATCAAGTAAGACACTGAAAATCCCCTTTAAAAAGTTCTAGCTTTAGTCTTAGAATTAAAAAAGAAAATTCTTATGACCAAATTTTATTCCGAGAAAAAGCAAAAGATTCGATTAAAAACTTCTAAAAGGTGAAAAGACTGAAACTACTCTGACTGAAAAGACTGAATAAATACATATATCTTAGTGACTTTCAATTGGGTTTTATTATTTTAAACGGACACATTTGTTGTCATTATTTTTTCGTTTTAATTCCATTTTATTTAGATACACAGAAAGTTCATACCTAAACAAAACTTTTAAGACGTCAACGCTGGTGATTTTTGAAGCAACTGGTTTATTTTGATAAAACAATATTTTAAGCTGGTGAATCAATAAATGATTGGTTTCCTTTTCATTCGAACGGAATTTGTATAGAATAGAGAAGCATTGATGAAAATTTGTTGTATATTTGACTACTAAACTACATTCATTGTTTCCGATTTAATAATATACAAAGATAAAAATTCGTGGGCGTTTCGGCAGTATTAAATTTTCAGTGAGCCAAAATGATGCTTAAGCCTGTAGGGAGTTTGAGAAGGCGGTAACTTCTCTCTTATTTGTGATAATTTCTACCCGTCTTACGTTTGAACAGTTTATGCATTTCAGTTTCTGTTTGTTTTAGGTTTAATTTATTTAATTATAGTAATGGCAATTATTTTTAAAATTTTAGTTTTAATAATTCATTCATAGTAACTTCTGTACGTTTTAAGTTTGATTTACTATATTACTTCATTTCTGCCCGTTTTACGTTTTAATATAGCACTTTATTTTTCTTTGAAAGGATTTTTTGGAAGAAATAGCTTGTTTTTGAAGTGAACCATTTATTTTTGTAACTATTGTCGTGAAAGTTGAGTTTTTTTTTACTGCTAAAACTGTTATATTGCAATTTGAATTCCAGACACAATTTGAATATATAGTTTTGTACCACAATTTAATAAGTTTTGTATATAATTGTAGTTTTGTATAATAATTGTATAATAAGTATAGGTTTGTACAATAATTTTTAAGTGATATTTTTACTTCTGGCTAAATTTTTCGATTTATGGGAATGAAGCCATAAATTTGCCATCCTAACCCCAATCCAATGAACACGCACTTGATATGGACGTACTTGAACATAGACGGCAGTGACGAATGAAACAATCATAGGCCGCGCAATCGCGCTGCCTAAGTAAAGAGCGATGTTGGCACAATGTATTATTTATTTTTGGTCTTAGACCAGGGCACTTCGTATCGAAGGAGTTGTCGCAGAAACTTCGGAAAGGTCTCATTCGATGGGAAATTGGAGTGGCTTGTGCCCTTTTTAATAGCCGAAAGTGATTGGAAGTCAATTAACACCCCATCCACGCCCACCATTTTCACAAACACATCCAATGAAAATTTTGAGATAGCCATTTTGTTCAGCGTAGTTGATTTTCAGATAGAAATTATGCTTTTAAGGAGGACACTCCCCCACAGCTCTCAGGGCAAGGGTCGTAAGTTATGCCAAAGGGGCATATAAAAACGATGTTGGCACAATGTATTATTTTTTTTTTTTCCTTTAGACCAGGGCATTTCGTATCGAAGAAGCTGTTGTAGAAACTTAGAAAAGGGTTCATTAAATTGGAAATTGGAGTGGCTTGTGCCCTTTTTGACAGTCGAAAGTGATTGGAAGGCAACTAACACCCCTTCCACGCCCACCACTTCCCGAAACACATCCAATCAAAATTTTGATATAGCCATTTTGTTCAGCGTAGTTGATTTTCAGATAGAAATTATGGTTTTGAAGAGGACACTTCCCCAAAGCCCTCAGAGCAAGGGTTGTAAGTTATGCCCTAGGGGCATATAAGGCTTTTATAGAAAACGTTGTCGCAAAAACTTCAAAAAAGGCCTATTCGATTGGAATTCAAATGCCCTGGGGACATATAAGGTTTTTATAGAAAGCATTGTCGTAGAAACTTCAAAAAGGGCTCATTCAATTAGAAATTGAAATGGTTAGTGCCCCTTTTAATAGTCGAAAGTGATTGGAAGGCAACTAACACCCTTTCCACGCCCACCATTTCCCCAAACACATCCAATAAAAATTTTGAGATAGCCATTTTGTTCCACGCAGGTTGAACTTATGTATTTAAGGATGACAAACACCCCAGAGCCCCTAGGGCAGAGGTTGTAAGTTATGCCCTGGGGGCATATAAGGTGCAAATCATGTTCTGTCCTTGGGAAGACATAGGGGTTTTGAGTCCAACTCATGTTAATTTCTGCTCGTTTTGAGTTATACTCGGTTACTTATTGTAATTTCTGATCGTTTTGGGTTTCATTTATTTATCGATGCTGATTTATGGTAGTTTCACGCTTGGTAGATTATTTGATTTTATTTTTGCTCATTTTTGGTTTAACGGAGTTCTTTACTTTTCTTTGAAAAACTTATTTTGTGGAAAAAGTTTTTTTTAATTAATCAGAGAAAAAAGACAAAGCCAGCGACGTGGTTTTCCTGCTTGACCAGCAACGTCCAAATCACATGGGGTATAGACCTCAATGCAGACCAAGTGAAGAAAAACCTGTTTAGCATCAAAAGACCCACAACATGGGATTTTGCGAGACAACAGACCGTTTTTGGCACTGGATTTATGTCTTAATTATTCAAGCTAGAAACGTAATTTCTTTGTTGGATAGCTTTTAAACCTGGTGGTATTATTAAGAACTAGGAGTATAAGATATACAGTTTTTTTACTAGATGAAATGAAGAAACATATTAGCATGAACCAGCCTGTGCGAAGCGAGGACCACTTGGACTCATTAACAGCTGATAATACAAACACAAACTAAAATTTTAATACATTAACACAAACTAAAATGGTGGCGGTCCGATTCTAAGCTCAGAAGGACTAGGGTGAGAAAGCAGTTATCATTTTTCCTCGGCTAAGAGATGGTTGGGATCGTTGGGGTCGAGTCTTTCATATTTAATTTAATGTTCCAAAGATCACTATCAGAAATTAGAAAGAAACTTTTGTTTTTAAAGAGATCATTGGTGGTACCCTTTAATGTTCTGATAGCCCTTACTAAAGCATTTGCGAAAGAATTATCTTAACTAACTTGAATTAAGGCTCCGTCCGCGTTAGGGGTGGCGTAGAGAGCATCGCAACTCTGCTCTTCCAAGCTGACCGGTCTGCTGCTATTAGTGGGGCCTCGTCGACAGCAATGTTAGCTATCTCAAGGAATTTGTTGAGGCTATCCTTCCACCTTGTCTGAGGTCTGCCCCTCGGGCGAGACCAGCCATGAGCTTTAGCGTCAAAATCGTAGACTATTCGGGCTGGGGTTGTCGTCGGCATACGCAGGAGGTATCCGAACCATCTGAGAGTACGGTGCACTATTTGGACGGAGAATGGCACTTGGGAGGTGAGTGCGAGCAACCTTGCGTTGCTTACAAAATCGTCCCATCGAAGTCCCGGAATCCGACGGAGCTATTTCGTCTGGCAGACGTCTATCATGCTGAGGATTGTTGATTTGAGAGGCCAGGTTTCCACTGCATAGAGGAGGACCGAGCTTACGGATGCATTATAAATTCGCATCTTTATGCGCCTAGATATATGCGGCATTCTCCAGAGACTGCTGAGCCTTCCGACGATAGACGAGGCTTTTGAAACCCGGCTGCACACCTCTTCCTCTATAGAGCCGTCATTAGACAGCACGGAGCCAAGATAAGTGAAGTTCTTTACAACTTCAAAAGGAGCTCCAAAAACAGTTATGTTCTCAGGGGGCGCCCCACTTTTGCTGCCTCTTCCTGCAGGACTTCCAGAGCGTCAGTCAACTGGTCGATGGAGTAAGCAACGAGACCAAGATCATCTGCGAAGTCAGCGTCCGTCAGAACGCGATCTCCAAACTGCAGACCAAAGGGCAGGCAATTTGTTGTTCGTGTCATGACATGGTCTATCACGCAATTGAACAGTTCCGGGACCTTCCCAGGAACAGTTGAATACTAAACTTGAGAGTTTAAAATTTGACAATATAGAAGATGGAAAGAATAGATGGTGCCTAGATATATGCGGCATTCTCCAGAGATTGTTGAGCCTTCCGACGATAAACGAGGCTTTTGAAACTCGGCTGCACACCTCTTTCTCTATAGAGCCGTCATTAGACAGCACGGAGCCAAGATAAGTGAAGTTCTTTACAACTTCAACAGGAGCTCCGCAAATAGTTATGTTCTCAGGGGGCGAGACTGGGCTTGTGGGCTCAATTGCCATTATCTTCGTCTTAAGCCAGTTTATTTTCAGCCCCACCTGTGCTGCCTCTTCCTGCAGGACTTCCAGAGCGTCAGTCAACTGGTCGATCGAGTCAGCAACTAGACCAAGATCATCTGCTAAATCAGCGTCCGTCAGAACGCGATCTCCAAACTGCAGACCAAAGGGTAGGCGATTTGTTGTTCGTGTCATGACATGGTCAATCACGCAATTGAACAGTTCCGGGACCTTTCCAGGAACAGTTGAATACTAAACTTGAGAGTTTAAAATTTGACAATGTAGAGGATGGAAAGAATAACTTTAGAAAAATAGCATGTGAAGTCTCTGATGGTGCCTTAGGGGAAAAAGTTAGAAACGCAGCTAAGAATATTAGTGAAAATGATGTATGTTTAATTGAGAGGAGGGGCTTGTGCAACGATTGTTTGAGTGATAGATAAAACGAAAATAAGATAAATGTAAAGAAAGTGGAGAAAGCATTAAAATATGAATGAAGTAGCCATGAAGTGGAATCCATGGATAAAATTCCCGAAGATCTGGAAGATGCAGCAAGACGGCATAATAGTAAAATATTGTTCTGGCATGTTAATAAATTGAGAGGGAATAGGCAATCTGAACTTGTCCCAGGTAAAGATAGGAACGGGGTCACAATTAATGATAAAGAAAAAACTAAAGAGAGATGGGCAGAACATTTAGAATATTTTAAACCGTGATAGATTACAGGGAAATATATAAAATATCATCAAAAAGCTTGTAACGCTTTGGATGTGAATGAACATTTATTTTTTGAGGAAGAGAAGTTCGGGTCCGGTAAGTTGAGCTCTAATAATGATTTTTTTTTTTTTTTTTTTTTTTTTTTTTTTTTTTTTTTTTTTTTTTTTTTTTTTAGGAGGGTTTTCTCCCGTAAAAGTTTGCTTCGGGGAATCGAAGATGTATACTTTATTTTTAAATAAACCCAGTGTTACTTAGAAGAGTTAGTGACAGTACTAAAAGGATTAAAAAACAAGACCTTAGGCGCTGATAGTGTGGTAAATGAGTTTTTCAAGTATAGTGGTGTGAGGTTAGAGGGATAAGTAATTGAAGATTATGAATATGTCTTTTGAAAAATGGGCAGTACTTACCGATTTTAGAAAAACTCTAATTAAACCCCTCCATAAGAAAGGTGATAACAATGAGGGTGGTAATCATAGAGGAATTATACTGTATTTACTTACTTAGTGTGACGATGCTTCTTAGACTTAGAGATGCTGTAGAATAAGTTTTAAGAGAAGTACAGTGCGGTTTTAGAAAAGGTAGAGGATGTGTCGACCAAATTTCACTCTTAGGTTAATAATTGAGAAGTGCCTGAGCTATCAAACACTTTTGGTCATCGGTGTATAGATTATGAGCAAGCGCTTCATTCAGCTGATAGAAGAGCTTAAGCGAAGGTCCTATCCTTGTATAATATACCTGATAGATAAATTAAAGTGATTAGTGCAATGTACGAGAATAGTCTTGCTGCGGTTAAAGTAGAAAATGAGGTTAGTAGCTGGTTTCGTATTAATTCAGGAGTTCAGCAGGGTTGCATTCTGTTCTGATTTATATGGATCATTTTGATAGTCTTTGTCCTAAGGTGCAAAGCAAAGGCAATGGGAGAACGAGGAAACAAATTGGGAAGTAAAATTCTCCTCGACTTAGATTTCAGCATCCTAGATGAAAATGTTAGCAAAATGAATACAAATTAAAATTTTTAGGCTTTGCGCGTTCAGAGTGCAAGAATGGGTTTGAAAATTAGTTTTAAGAAGACTAAGTCGTTAAGACTAGGAATAACTGAAGGTGAAGAAGTGATGTCGGGTAACGAAAAGATCGATCATATGATGGGTAAGAGAGCTGAGTTCGAGTTTACAGTGACTTGGGCAGATCCCATTAGCTTAAAGTTCAGAACAGGGAAGAAAAAATTTATGGCAAAAAATCATGCTGATCCTCTTTCGCTAACTTTAAATCAAGTAAAAGCTTCAAATATATTGGCTCCAAGCTTTGTACTGATGGATCTTCGAGCGCCGGCGTTCAACAGCGATTGCGGAAAGCATCGACAGTCTTTGCTTCCTTCAGAAAAGCATCGTGGAACCGGCGTAAAATTATCGTGTATGCATTAAAGCTCAAGTATACCTGGCTTTAGTTCAAACAATCCTTCTTTATGGATGCAAAACTTGGCCAGAGAAGCAACTACATGAAAATGCACCGAAGGTGTTTGAGCATACCTGTCTGTGTAGTATTTCCAGGATACAGGATACATCTGCGTGATCGCATATCAAATGTGGATATACGACCAATATGTGGCACCGAAAGATGCGTTACAATAATAATCAAGGAGACTTATGGTTGGGTAATGCCTTACGGAGGCCACCAGAGTACTTGCCTCGCAAAATCCTTCTAGCTCAGCCCCTCAGCTCATGGAAGAGACACCAAAAAGAACAGCGGGAAAACTAATGGAACCTGATCAAATCAGATCTCGAACCTACTGATGGGTTTAGACAGTTCAGCCACAACCCAACGACTCCCACATGCAAAGCAGCTGGCAGAAGACCATATTACATGGTCCATACAGGTCACAAAGATCCTTGATGCATGGCAAGGTAGCAACGTCTGATTCCGGCCATAAGTACATATATCAGTATAATTATAAATGAAAGGTTCAGTAGAGTGTCAATGGCTGGCTTCTACATTCATTCACAATCTTCTGAGAAGCCTTCCTTCCTTTATGCCATCACTTATCAAGACGACTAGAGAATTACACTGGTGCACAGCTCATTCTGTGCACCATCAGCATGCAGAAAGTTCTATGACTAAATGCTTCGGAGACAGCTTCGGTCAGCATTACCCTCCATTCAGAACGGCTTCCCTAAGCAAGCTATTCTTTGTTACCAAAGGTTGATTGGTTGATTCAATCAAAGAAAAGGTTTGACAAACTTACAAACATTTTACCTACCAACGAAACCAGGTAAAAATGACTAGCATTTGGAGCAACTTTAATGCTAACGCCCTAAATTAGATTTTTCATAAAAAGCAAGGAATAGCATCAAAAATTTACAAAAATGACTTACTTACTTTATCTCAGGTGGAATTCTATAAATTCCATGCGGTTCCAGGGCGCGTGGGAAATGTAGCGCCTCAAATCCAGGGTTTCTCCTTCGCTGAACTCGGACTATCCCGCATCGATGGCCTCCTATATTCATGCTACATTTTGGATGTAAGAACACCAAGTTGTCTCCAACCTAAAAATATTAAAATAAAAGAATGAAAAGAGAGGGTACAGCCAAAACGTGTAATTTTTTTTTCTTTTTTTTTTGTGTCAGAGATATTTCCCATTAAAGAAGATCGAAAAAAGAACTTGGGAACTCAAATTCGATTGAATAACTGAGCGAGTTAAGGACATACAAATAAAATTCTACAGCAGAAATTTCTAGAAGTGAGAGAAGTCAGTTTTACATTTAGGACTCCATAACTGGGAACAAGGGGGATAGGGATAAATGCATCGCCCAGAGATTGATTCGGGATCCCCCCTCTCCCTAAAAAACTGAAAACTTGCGGTCGGAAAATCAACCTTTTCTTGATTATGATCTCCCTCCCCTAAGTAGCCTTAATATCATGTCTGTGTGTATGATAAAACAGATAACATAGAAAAACAAAAACTCAAACTGTACCCTATATAAAAAACTGTGCACTAGTTGCCGACAAACCTCTCTCAAGGTTCCGGGTCAAGGTTGTTTATGTTAATATAAATAAGGACAATTTTAGAAGTGAGAGAAGTCAGTTTTACATTTAGGACTTCATAACTGGGAACAAGGGGGATAGGGATAAATGCATCGCCCAGAGATTGATTCGAGATCCCCCCTCTCCCTAAAAAACTGAAAACTTGCGGTCGGAAAATCAACCTTTTCTTGATTATGATCTCCCTCCCCTAAGTAGCCTTAATATCATGTCTGTGTGTATGATAAAACAGATAACATAGAAAAACAAAAACTCAAACTGTACCCTATATAAAAAACTGTGCACTAGTTGCCGACAAACCTCTCTCAAGGTTCCGGGTCAAGGTTGTTTATGTTAATATAAATAAGGACAATTTCAGCCCCCCCTCCCCCTCCACCACCCCTCCATCAGACAGCAGGGCTAACGAGAGAAAGAGATTTTTATTAAAAGAATAGTTCGCATCTATGAATGTGGGAGCAATTGGCATAATATCTTCCCCGAAAGATTATTCTGAAGACTACCCCCCCCCCCTCCCAAAAAATCAGATAATTATGACGTGAAAATCTACTTGTTATTCTTCAGGCCTATATACTTGTTATAGTTCAGGCCTGTATATACGAATAAAATAGTAGCAGTTAGAATAAGCATGTCACACCAGTTCTAGCTAATGTAGCAGAAAATTTTGGGTCGGATTGTAATTTAAGTACGATTTATATGAGGACAATTTGATATAGCACAATTAATTTCCAGAATTGTTATCCATAGCAGTTGAATTAAGCAATAAAAATAGTTAAGCTGCACAATTAAAATGGGTGAAGTTCTAGGTGACGGGCTTTTTCTTATCTTTGAAAGAAGTTGAGTTATATGAATGAAACTTTATGAATGGGCCCAGAGCCTAAATTACGCCCTGGAAAGGCCTTTTAAAGTATCTGTCTCTACTTTCTCCCCCTCCAAAGAGTAAAGACCTTCGGTGAACTTGGAGTGGAACTTTCACAGAAAGTAAAACTTCCAAAAATAATAGCACAACAGAAAGAAAGTATAGCGGACAAAACAAAGTATATTGATCTTCAGAACTTCCCTAAGTACTGGTCTATAAAGTTTTAAACAATCTGCGCCTTAAATTAAAACCTGACCTAAATTAAAATCTGTCCTTTAATGATAGATCCTAATATTGGTTTAATTCCCACTGAAATTTTTGGAATTGCATTTTAAAAACCTAATGTCACAGACAAGTAACTCGATCCAAGTTCTGAAATTAAAATAAGATTTCTGTACAATATTCTAAGCCTTAGAAACAGGGATGAATATATACAGAAGCTTAGATTCATCTCATTGCAGCATAATTTAAGCACTAGACCCATCCATGAAGTATAGTTCTCAGAGTTCAACTTCTTTCCAAGATGGCACAAACCCATCCTCTAGAATTTTACCGAAAAATCTCCCTCTTATTTGCACATTCCCATGTGTGTAACTGAATCGGTGTAACTGAATTGGTGGAATTGAGTTAGTACTCGCGTACCTAGCTTATGATAGTGGGGATTATTAAGGTGGGCGGCTGGATTTTAGTTCTTTTTTATATTTTTTTGTTGGTATTTTTTTCACCCCTGTTATTTCATGGCAACGGAGCCTTACGGGTGAGATTATGGTGTAGTTTTCTGTTGTTGTAAATTTACTGACAAATAAAAAACTCAGTACTCAGTACCTAAGCACAGCTTTGAATACAACTATAGGTAAAAAGGATGTTCAGGCCCTGGTCTATGAACGAAAATACTTTTGGAGAATTTAATCTTGGCAACAGATTTTTCTAGTGAAATGTGATTTGGGAACAAATACGAAATTAATTTTTAAAAAAGCAAGAAAACCGAAAAGAAAATACCTTGCAACCACGATGGTTTGAGCATAAAAGAGAATTTTCTGCAGGTCTATCAACGGTCATAAGTATCCATTTCCAGTCTGGATGGCTCATATCTAACATCCAGCAATCGTTTTGAGGCTGACCGTCATTGTCTGTCCCTCTAACAATTCTGACGCCACCTAAACGATTTGGGAAACAAGACACTTCAATATAAATTTCAAAAGTTATGTTAAGTTCAAACACACCGGTAAAATGGTTTCTCATCCATTAAAACGACAATAGAAAAGGAAAGAGAAGGAAAGGGAAAGTGAGAGATTTAAATCCTTTTGGCTTGTAAACATGAAGGATAAGGTTATCATTGGGATACATGAGTCAAAAGCATACATTGTATCCCCTATTCTTGTTGTGTCTCGGCTAAGTTTTTATATTAATGGTTAAAATTCTTTATTTCCTTTGAGTATGATAGACTAAGATTTACAGATGAAAGGTGACTTAGCAAACAAAATCCTACTGTTCTAGTCTTTGCTAATCTGACTCAATTGTGTTCACCTCCAAACCATTTAAGATCCTACACCTTCAACTCAAATATGAAGTGACTTCTGACTTATCTAGCGATTTCTTGTCTACACTGCAGCATTTAAAACCTCCCAACAAAAGGCTTTCTCTATGAAAATCAGAAAATTCATCAAATTTAGCGAAAGTTCATGCACGTACGCTCCCAGAATCTCTTGTTTGTTTTTAGACTTCGTCATAATTTTCAGTATTTTTCTATTTAACTATCCAATTTGTCAAACTTGTCCCAGTCCCCACCGAAAATATGATTTTTGTACGTGTCTGCCAAAGTCTATATTTACTAAGATATGGTATCTACTTCTACTATATCTGAATTTCAACAGAAGTCGATTCAATGTGTATTAAAAAGTAATCAGAGGCAACAGTAAAGATATTTAATAGCAAACAAATACGAGTGACTTTTCTCCGATCTAAGACAAAATCCATCAGTTAATTTGCTTTTATAACTTAAAGGCGAAACCCATTAACTAATCCATACACTAGTTCTCTGAGAGAGGCATTAACTTGTATAATTTAAAAGCTTCCAAATCGTGCACTAAGTGGAAGAAATAAGTGAGCAGGTCGATCTATTGAACACAATTTTGGAAATTGGTATGTTCCACACAGGCCTCAATCCTAGAAAGAAGCAATCAAGTAAAATGCCATCTCTAAAATTATGATAGGAGCTCAAATAGATGTCTTAACATTGAAATGGGCCATTCTTTTTAAAGGATTAAGGAGTGTTAGCAATTATGATGGATATTTGAATCTTTTTAGGATGCTAGTACTTGCCATATGAGACATAAATTCCGTCCCAGCAGTAACAAAGATAGATATTTTGACTTATCAGTAATATAGCCCATGCAGTCTGTATTTATACAGACTCCATGATTATTGTTTACGGTAATCACAATTTTCAGCTTTATATTTATAGTTTTATATTAATCACAATTTATAGTATAGATTATAGTTTACAGGTAATCACAATTGATTCAAATCATAGTTTACGACAAATATCAAGGTAAAAGATTTTACCGATGAGAAGGAGATGATCGTCATCAAGCTTGACTTGTGTGTGCTTACGTCTTGGTCCTGGCTTGGGCCCTTCAACGTCACGTTTCGTCCAATCTCCACTTTCGATACAATAACACCATACATACCTTAAAAAATACATGTAATCTATAAACATAAAACATAGCGTTCGTTGATCTGTTTATGTATCGGCCTGCCTTTACAGTGATTTTTAGTTAATCAATTGAAGCTAGAATGTGAGATTTTTACAGAATAGTTTTAAAACCATCAGAATGCTAATTAAGCTACAAAAAATTTATAAGGAAGGTGAGGTCATGATAAAAATAGAATTTGTACATTTGGGATTGCACAGATATTACGAATTACTTAAAATAATTTCAATAAATAGCAATTGTATAAATATTTCCACTTATTTTAAGAAGTCATAACCATAATGAAATTTCGTTTCAAGAAAAACGAATAATTTTAGTCAATTGATACGTTTGGGTATCTGAACGTACTGGAGGCATTATCATGTAATCTACGGAAATGAAATAGTTGAGCGAGGATCTAGAGAGCGGCTATGCAAGGATCTGGCGAAGCCAGCCTCTTCGCTAAAATAGACAAAGAGCTCACGAAACGGGTTTTTTGATCCGGGTAAGATGGTAAGGACCTCGGGCCTTCGGCTATCGCAAGTGGTCACCTTCTCTAGTAACTTACACGCATGTGCAAGAGACACAATGTTTATCGATTTCAACATTACCAAATTCTAAAAACTGCCTTCTTCTGCAAGAAAAATACCAATAAGTTTACAAGAAAGAGAATAAAAAATATAGTCTCTTGTAGGCAACAGAAACCAACTGACTCTGATTGTACAACATAGAAATACTGACTTTAGGTACCCGTCGTATAATGTCACAGGAACCTCTTCAGATTAATGATTGGCTGAAAGTTGCAGACACTTGCTACTAAATAAGCGATGGCAAGTTCGGTCAATATAGAGAACCCTATCATTCTAGACGTTATTCTTACTTATTATAGATAATGCTGTTTTGAGCCGTTTTGAGGTTATAAGGGTCCACTATTTACCCTCAAAAAGGCTATTAGTATTGGGTATTTAAAAAATTTTAATATGGCATTGGTTACAAGTATAAAACTTTGTGGAAGTGAATAATGGTTAAGATTGAACCAAATATTATTTTGACTCCAAATTGGTAATAATAGAAGCAAATATTATACAACTAAAAAAGTTTGTAACACTCTAAATCTTCACCTTAAAAAAAAGATAAATAAATAATACATTTTCAAATCCTTTTTGAACATTTCATTTGGATAAAAAAAAAATCTGCTTTTATTTAGATTTTCAATAAACACGCTCGAGTACAGAAAATGTAATTTTACGTACAAAAAACAGTTCAACAAGGATCAATCCTTTTATTTGAAAGCGAGAAAAAGAAAGAAAAAAAAGAAAGAAAAAAAAAATCTGGGGATTTAGGTCAAATATACAGCGACCGTCATTAGCAAATAAATATCTAATCTGCTGATGACGGCCACTGTATATGTGACCGAAATATTCAAGGATTTTTTGTTGTTGTTTCACTGTCAAATAAAAGCATCTGTCCCTATTGAACTGTTATTTGTATGTCATAAAAAGGCAATGTGGGCTTCCAAAATACCTATGTAATTTCGCTTTTTTCAAAAATACCTTTTTATTGGAACGATTTGAACATTACAAAGATTGCAGAATTGAGAAGAAATTGTTTGGTTTTATAGACACAATGCCAAATAAATTAGATATTGAGGAACCCTTTTTTATTTTTATAGCAAATCGAAAATCAGATTCCTCGCCCTTTCATTACCTGATTCACTTTCCTTTTCGTTCATAAAACACCAAATGAATGCATGATTTTTGTTTTCTCATTACCAATTATAGTGTGCCTAACTTTATTGTCAAGTGTTTCAAAAAGGCATGATTAAGTCAGAAAAATAGACACGGAAGATAGCGCACAAACTTTTTTTTTTTTTTTTTTTTTTTTTAAGAAACAGAAGAAATCCGGTACTGCAGAAACCAAGTGACGCGTTAGATTTTTTTGGGGGGGAAGTCGGAAAAAAATTAATCAAACAGAAAACAAAAACAGTGCAGTTATCTAATTTCGATTATTTTTATAATAAAGCAAAAAATATGAGGTTTTACTCTAAATACTAGTGTACAGAAAAGAAAAAGCTATTATAACTCTTGCTAAATGGGGTCCAGCACAACCCCCCCCCCCCCATGGAAAATAACCCCGACAATTCTCCTCACATGTAAAATTGAGCAGCAAAGGGAAATTGAGACAAATAAGAAGAAAAAAAAAGAAGAAAACAAGGGATTCTGAAATACTCTACCAATATGCCACAATACGTGCAGAAAATATGGTGTACAAACAGTTCACGGTAGTGAAGGTTAAGTAAGGAGCTACTCGGGCCAATATTAACCAAAACTCTAAAAAAAGAATATTGATTACAATTAATAAATCAAAATCATTGGCTTTTTATGCTGATTTCAAATATATAAGGTTCATTAAGACCAATTGTACATATTAAACGTAATAAACCTGAGAAAATTTGTACCATTAAATTCCTAGAAGATGCAGAGAGGGCTCATTCACCAAAAAGAACACGAAAGTGGCGTTTTCTACCATTCTGTGGCAGCCAACTACGATTTTGCCCCATAAAGTTGCTATTGATTAAAAATAAAGATATGGCCAATCAATTTAAAAGTATCAAAAGACTATATATTGAGCTTTCCCGTTGCAGGGGTAGTAATGCCACTCGGTTGTGCATTCGTTCCTGAAAAGTAACGTAGTCCATACAAATAGAGTACTTCAGACAGGAAAATTCCCCGGTGTACCTCTAGTGGACGCGTTCTTGATCGCAAGGGATGAATTAGTATTATTTACTATAATTTTTGGCAGGAATGCCACCTATGGGGAGGAAGGGAGAATGACACCCTTCCCCCAATGTTTTAAGCATGTTGAATAAAAATTTGAATCGGTAAAATAGTGATGCAAAGTGATGCTATTTTAATGGCTCAAATTTTTTATTAGTAAAAATAGGTTGATGGAAACATACGGCATACAATTAATGAAAGAACATCAGTCACAGGCGGCACAAAATGAAGTAATTAAAAAAATTAAATAATTTCAATAGCAATATCACCTAAATCCGTTGGTAAAAATCCCCGGCCTGTGGATAAAACCCATTGCTCCCCTCCCAAACATTTTGGCTACTGACGCCTCTGGTTGGTACCACGCCAAGCCAACGGGAAGTAATTTCTCATACTGGTTAGTCCCACCCTGTTATCTCTGTGCACTTCCATCCTAGAGCCTCTTCCATAGTTCACTAATCTCATATATTCAATTCCTTTAACCTTTATCTTAATTTGTTATGATAACTCAATCCCCAAAACAACGTAAAAAGAAACAGAATAAAAATAAATACTATTGGATAAACCGCGAAGTAAATTTTGCCTATATTTTGGAAAATAGGTAGAGTATTCTAAAATTCCTTATTTTCTTCATTATTTTTATTTGTCATACTTTCTCCTTGGCTGCTCAATTTTTCATAGGATGGGCGGGGGGGGGGATTTCCACGAAGAATTTTGAAGTTGTAAATACGTCTAGCACCATGCTAAATGATATAAGGAGAAAAATAAGACAAAATTTACTCATTTTCTGCTATTGCTGCTTCAGAATGGATGTGCCCACCAGTTACAACCAGCATCCCTTTGTGCTCTGTGACTCCATACATAGAAATATGCGGCACAACATCAAGTGTCCGGTAATCGGATATCCATCGGCACGATTCCATTTGAAAGACATGAATCTCATTAATCTACAAAAAAAAAACACATGGACAAAAAGAGTTATACCGTTAGTGAGGGCATGCAGTGCTCACAAAAAGAAACTTGGCGAACTTAGTCCTTTTGGAGCTTATAAAATCATCAGTCTTTTTTGCTACTATAAAACAGCGTTGACAATTAAACGTGAACCCAGTCTGTCTTGGTCAATTTTGAACTACCGATGACCTGATGTGGCCAAGACCACAATTAATGAGGATGACCTATCCCTTATATGAGAATACTCTACATTTCTGTATCTGTCAAATTTACCCTGAATAGTAAAAAAATTTACCTAAATGAGTGGTATACCACAAGAAAAGCCGCCTTTGTGAACATTTCTTAAAGATCCCCAGATTTTTAGAAATTTTTTAATAGTTTATACACGAGATTTCCCCCAAAACCCACAAGGAAATCCTATATTCAAAACTCCAGATTTTTTTTTTCAGTTTTTGAATCTTCAAAAAACAAAAAGTAAGTTTTCTAGATTTTTTTTTTTTTTCATGTTTCCCCCTACAATTTATGTATTCCCCCTATATCCTCTTGACAAAAGACTACTTACTGAAATTAATTTAATTTATTTGTCATGAGATCAGTATTAGCACCAGGGACGTACGCAGGGGGGGGGCCTCCAGGCCCAGGCCCCCCCCGAAATCTCACGATTTTTTTCATTTTCCCATAATTTTCTGATTTTTCTCACAGAATAATGGGTTTGAAGGATTTAGCCTCCCCCCCCCCCGAAACAAATTGCCCCCCCCCCCGAAACAAATTCCTGCGCACGTGCCTGATTAGCACAACAATATAAAATATCACAAGGCTAATCAAGGAAGTACGAAAGGTGCTATCCTCTCTCTCTCCCAAACCGTCCAAATGGCTTGAATATTTTTTGCATTATATGGCCTGGAAGTGCCAGCAATTTTTTAGTTTTACATGTTATAATTATAAAAGAGAAAAAATTTTTAAGTTTATTTTTGTTAATTTATTGGTTAATATTGGCTATTGGTTAAAATTAGGAATATTTGTAAGGTCTTTTATATTGTCTGTTTAAGGATTACAACAATGGATTGTAATTTAAATCTTTATTTTATATTTTATTGTAACTCTTCGTTTGTTTAAGTAAATGCACGTAAAGGTCATTTATTAAAAGAAGTTCTCTTTACTGTCTTAAAATAAAATGAAAAATAGGACGTCACGAATCTACAGAACCATTTTGTATCTTAATTGAGGTTCCTTTGGTGCTGAAATATTAATCGTCGCGTCTGACCTAGTTAGTTAAGTCTCGTCCATCCTCATGGGACGTCTTTGGGCCACTCCTTTCGACAAGGCATGAACCAGAGTTCGATATGACGATCTGTCTTGTGCCGTTCTGTATAGCTGTACACTGAGCTGACGGTCCAGGGTTTCAATCCATTGATTCTATGGCATTCCTCGTGGTCGTTGTCCATCAACCGTTCTTTCGAGTGTGATTCTCGGAAAGCGTTTGGTGACAATTCTTTTGACATGTCCAAACCGACGCAGTTATTGTCGTTTGTTTTGAGGATTGTGTGTCTGCAGGGTCCAAGTCTCACATCCATACAGGGTGCTCGGCACAATGAGGATGTTGAATAAATGAACTTGTATTCTTTGTCAATTGGGTCAGTATACAGTATACATATATCTGGACGACTGTCTACATGCCAAGAGGCGTCATGGCCAAATTTTCAAACCAGCTCAGCTTAAAAAATGATAATAATCGATACAAATCGAACGACGCCCTGTTTTAGATTTCTTACATAGAAGCAACCAATCTTCAAAGTATGTTCGTTTTAACTGAGAGAGGATAGAGAGAGAGAGAGAGAGAGAGAGAGAGAGAGAGAGAGAGAGAGAGAGAGAGAGAGAGAGAGAGAGAGGGAGAGAGAGAGAGAGAGAGAGAGAGACTTACTGGCACTGACAATAAGACTATTCCGCCTTGCAAGACACTATGCGAACGATGTAACATTCTACCTCCATATAAAATCAAGTTGCCGTTGTGATGAACCAGATTTGCACAAAACCTTGGCTTAGGATATTGACCTTTAATTAAAATAATACTGATGGACGATTAGGAATAAAGATTTAACTTTTCTTACTAAAAAAAACAACAAATAAAAAAAAAGAATAAACAGAGATTGTTAGTCACTAGACACATTATTCCTGGGGTGGTAGATAAGAGGTAAAATATGTATTTCAATAAACTGCTATCACAAGCCCTGAAGAGGCAAAATACAAATTTTGGGGTTTATAAGTACAAACTTAGTATATAATTAAAATTCGAATAAACAGACAAGTCTATTAAAGTCCTTTATAACTCTGGGAGCACGTACTACATAATGACACGCGCAAATTCGAGGAAAACGCTCCACAAGCAACAGCACTCAAATAGCTGTAGGACCGAGAGTTTTTTTTTTCAGACTGTTTAATCTCTCGCTTTTCAATAAACGGTAGCGTTTACTTCTCTCCGTGTTTGTGTTTTCGTGATAGCTGTCGTTGTATTCAATAAAACCAAGTAATCACAGTATCATATCTTACAACCCAGTTTGTGTCACAGTATTTAAGGAGCTTTTGTACTTTGTGTGCAGCAGAACACCAAAGAAATTCGGACTCAGTTCTTTGGAAAAGAAGAAGAAAACAACAAACAACTGCTTTTTACAAATGTTTTAAATTAGATTAGACACAGTTTAGACACAGTGTTTAAATTAGACACAGTTTGGAGGCCTTAACTAGGATAAGATTTGAACAATGGAAACCGCAATATATGTAAATGGAAAATGATTCGGCTTTCTCCATTGTAACGGGCAAAGGCTTTGCAACGAGGGGGGGGCAGCAGTCCAAAATTTTGGGAGATTTGGTGAAAGTTGGACCAAAAGTCTAAAATTTCGATACCAATTCCAAGATCCGGTAGTGAAGTTCCAAAATTCAGTAAATTCTGCGAAGGATTTCTCGTAGTGATGTGTCTAGTTATTGAATATAGTTAAAGCCAAATCAAAATCTAAAATCGCACTGCAAATTTGAAAAATAAAAGTTGAGGATTTGGTTGCATTCCGCGCGAAATTTTCGAAATCCAGGTGAATCTTCTGGAACGAATATGTTAAAACGCGAAATTCGTTGACTTTGCATTTTCGTAGTTTCACCAGATTGGTCCAATTTAAACTAAGAAAGTAAAATCTGTTTCTGACCTTACATAAGTTACCCGCTTATCGAATTTCCTGTTTTTGCATTAGTTTGACCTATTTTATTTTTCACTTTTTTTTCGCCGAAGTTGAACAGTGAGCAACAAATGAAATAAGCAAAATATGACCTTGGTTACAAGAGTTCAAGAATATACTTTCAACTCACGGCTTCTTGTAAATATTCTTAACTTGAACCGTTGATCTGAGCTTCAGTTTTCATCCGCGTTAAAACAAAAAGCAACGATTGAAGATATATTCTCACCAGTTATTAGCATACAAAATTTGAAACAAATTAAAAACTATTGTGCCTTTTTAATCAAACAGTTTGTGGTAAAGAACTGTAAGTAAGGACCGATTCAGTTCAATAGTAACCGAGACTTTAAGAAACGGAGAATTTTGACATCAATAAATATCTTAGATATCAATTGATACCTAAGAATTTTGATATCAATAAATAAACATCAAAAGAATCAGATTATTGTGTTGATTCCAAATATAAAAGATTTATCGAGTTTAGTCTTACCCGTCAAAAGTTACGTTCTGAGAAAACTTGGGTGATTTTCAAAAAAGGAGAAAACTCCCTCTAAAAGTCAAGAAATCTTATTGAAAATCATACCATCAGATTCAGCGTATCAGATAACCTTAACGTCGATGTTTCAAGCTCCTATACACAAAAATGGGGAATTTTGCATCCCCCCCCAAAAAAAATCAAGGAGGCGTATTTATTTGTTTTTTGTTTTTCCCAAGGGGGATCGTATCGAAATAATGGTCCTAGAAGGTTGACAGAAGGTGCATTCAAACGGAAATTAAAAGTACTAGTGCCCTTTTTAAGTGACCGAAAAGATCGGAGGGCAACTAGCCCCCATCCCACGCCCCTTTTTTCCCCAATGTCGTCTGATCAAAATTTTGAGATGGTCATTTTGTTCAGCATAGTTGAAAGATCCAATAACTATACATTTGGGGGTAACATGGCCCCCACAGCCCGTGGGGAGACGCCTTTAAGTTATGAAATTTGCCCATTGTTTACCTATAGTATTGTTATAGGGAAGCATACATGCATTTTTGGAGAGGGGGATTCTTTGCCTGAGGCGGGTTTTCATTGAGAGAATTTCCGTGGGAGGTCAGCTTCTGGGAGGTGAACTTTCCAGGGTAAATTTTACGGGGAGGATTTGACAGAATTCCTATACGAAATTATTTTTATTTGTTTTACTCTTTCTTTGCCAACTCAATTTTGCACGTGGGGATTGTTCCGGGGGATTTGTCCGGGGGCTATTTTCAGCGTGTTTGAATTCCCAGGAAAAAATTTCCACAGAAGGGGGGATTTCCGGAGTGATCAAGAAAACGATCAGAAATTAAAGTCTTTTTCAAATGAAAGTTTGCTAATGAGTATTTTTTTTAGGCTGAATCATCCGCAATAATTTTTACGGGGGAGGGGGGGGGGCTCAGCGAAGATGGAATTGCTCTGAGGGAAGTCTACGAGAGGAGGTGCATTTTACGTGGGAGGAAATGTTCACAGAGTCTGATTTGCAGGCATTATTTGAAATGATCAGAAATTAAATTTGAAAAAACGTTTTTCCAGCTGACAGTAAGGAGGAACATTAAAACTCAAAACCAACAGAAATTATTCCGTATATGAAGGGGCTGGCCGTCTTCTCAATACCTTGCTCTTTACACTAAGGTTTGACTGTTTGTCCCCATTTTATAAGAAAGGCTCCTGAAAGACAAGGGCCTTTTATAGATCAGGAAGGAAGCTTTTTTAAGAATTCTAAAACTTTAGCGTAAAGAGAAAAGTATTGAGGAGGGAGGCAACCTCTTAAATACGGAATAGTTTCTGTTCGTTTTAAGTTTTAATGTTGCTCCTTACTTTCAGTTGAAAAAATTTGTTATTTTTAAATTTTATTCTATCATATATCAAATTCTGTCATAAATCTTTCCAGGTCTTTTCCAAATCCAAAGCAGTTCAATTTTTTTTAATACATGACATTGTGAGGTCATTTTATGAAGCAAGGAAAAGTTTGCGGAAAAGGACACTTTGTAATCCTCTAAATTCCAAATATTTTACATACTGAGTCACTTGAAAGATGGAAAATGATAATCCTTAATCCAAGATTAAGATTTAAATAAAGGAAATTTTGCAATGCTGAAAACTAGAGCATAGGGATGGAATGACCGAGGGAATGACATGGCTAATGACGTGAGATAGATCTTAAAAGAGAATAAATAAAAAAATTAGACAGATCTTATTATAATAAAACTGGTCCTTGTGTTTCAGGAATCATTCTGAAAGAATTGGGATGAAAAGTCAAACTTTACCGTAAAGAGTAAGGTATTAAGGAGGAGGCAGCCTCCCTCGTATATGGAATAGTTTCTGTTCGTTTCAAATTTTAATGTTGCTCCTTACTTTCATTTGATTTTATTTAATCTAATTTCTGATCATTTTGAAATAATGCCAGGAAATTCACCTCCCCAGCAGTAAGGGAGTTCCAGGGCCGGCCGTCATCCCCCGGGGTCTCTACAGGTCTGGCCGCCACCCCTCGCCGGGGTCTCTACAGGTCCCGCCGTCGCCCTTCCCTGGGGTCTCAACAGGTCCGACAGTTCCCTTCCCCGGGATTCTATAGGTCCGACGGTCACCCCCTCCACGGGGTCTCTACAAGTCTGAGCCCCCCCCATGGTATCCATTAATCCAGCCGTCACTGCCTACTGCTGCCATCTATTTCCCTATAGTCATAATGTTTACGACCACCACCTAACCGCACCGGAACAGTTGGGACAGCCTAGGCGGCTAACCGGGGGATACGTGCTTTAGCGGGGTAGTAAAACTTCAGAAGCCTTGGTTCGGGTGTTGCAAATGGCAGACTTACCAAAGCACAACCAAATGCTATCCCTCCTCTCTTTTATGATAGCAAGGCATGAGACTCCAAGGAGAGAGAACTGTTGGAAAATATGGAGTATGGGGATTAGCTTTAATTTCAATTGGGTACAATCCCAAGTTACTAGTTCTTCACTACAAATGCTAAAAAAGCCAAAGAACAACACATTTTTTGCACTTTGATTCAATTCGATTAAAATACAGTTTAAAGCAGGAAAGTGAAGCGACTGGTATCTACTCCTTTCTTTCCAAACCTACACCAGCAAAAATTTGATGTTCAGCATTCGTGTCAGTACTAGGGCCTTGAATTCCAATTGTAAATACGGGTGCAACTACTGCAGCACTTCTTCCATCTTGAATTTTAATAAAAAAACAATATACAGAGGAAAATGCACTTGACAGCAATATATGGTACAAATGACTCGTCAGAAGGAATGCAAAAAATGCATTTGTCGTGGTCATAAATTCGGCTGGAAGGTAAACAAAAGGTAAACGTCCCAAAACGATCAACAGCGCAGTGGCGAGACTTACACATTGCGGTATAGCCGTCGAAACGTAACGGCGATTAGTAAGTTTCTCACTGTCTTTGTTAGACTTCATAATGACAGCAACATTTAACGCAAGGCTTACGCTAAAACAAACAATTGATGCAATATATGTCATCCGAAAATGTCTATAGCCTAAGTAGTGGGTTATATCCCCCATACAATAGCCAAAAGGGGCCTGGCTTTCAATATTTCTTACGCCAAAAATTAGAAAACCGCAGAGGGCAAAGCCTGCAATTAAGGCAAATTTTATGACATTCTTGTCTGAAGTGTTAGTGGACAAACTTGGGACGAATATAAGAGTAAATCGTGCAAAAGTACACGAAGAAACGGTAATTGCCTCAACAATACTAATTATATATTCAAAGATACTAATACTATAACAAAGATATAGATTTCTTAGCTCAAAAGTCTGAAGCAAAAGTTCAAGCTCACCCAAAGGCGATATAATGCACTTGAAAACTGTTTGGAAAACAATAATGTACTTAATTACAATCTTCTCTGTCTGCACATATTTAATTGATCTTAATAAACACCAATTAGAAAATTGTTCAACAAACAAACCACACCCAGTGGCTATATGAAGGAACATCTTTTGAGTGTCCGAAAGTCCATACATTCTTTCTGCCCCAACGTAAATGTTTTTCAAAAAGTAAAAACACTGCTTAAATCCAAGGTATTATGCACAACTGCTTTCACCGTAGCATTAGCCTTTTCTGACAGAAGGAAAATTAAAACTGCCAGCAACGCGGAATCAATCTTGTAGAAGTTCTGGAGTAAAAAGGGGAAAATGGAATTGTGATTTTGTTTGATCATTTCTTTGAACTTCTAAAAGGGATAAAAATAAAAATTAAAGAACATTAATAAAGAGCAAGAAGCTATTGAACAGATCTTAGCAATTATCTTACCAATACTAGTAAAGTTGTAACCAAAGCAAAGAGCGAAAAGTAAAACACAAAAGAGTACACGTAAATCTATCATTAATTTGAAATTATTAAACCTTTCTTTAAATTAATTTCGAAGCACATCAAAGCATGTCTCTTTCTTTCTTATTTCCCTAGAGAATGACTTACCATTTTTTCCAACTTTCAATTAAAATTCTATGCTCTTCATAATAAAGCGTTGCTACGCATCACAACCTTTGTCTAAAATAATAATGGCTTCAGTATTTTTCGTGTGGCTTTGCCGTATTTGGGGAAACGAACCAAATAGCCCACCCCCCAACAATGTAAGACATGACCCGAAATAAATTATTACTTACAAGCCCCAGAACTAATCATATTTTGATGGCATGCTAAATGTGCTTCATCATCCTACAATGGGAAAACTGAATTTACCTGTTAGGTTATTCTCGGTAAAAAAAAAGAGTTGAACTAGAATTCTCGTTATACCACGAGATTACACAATGTTTATCATAGGTGCACAGCACTTTAACCATGCAGGTGTGTGTATGAAATCCTACTGGAAATTCTCTCCCGAAGTAATTTAAACGCTGTTCAAAATGAAATGTTACCTCTATCAATGGCTTTCACGCTCTCTGTCATTCATAAGTATTTTTTTGTGCCCCAAGTCTTGCCTCCAATTCTTCCTTCTGTCCCTCAACACATATATCAAGGCTTAAGGCTGGAACTTCACTATTGTCTCGGCAGTCTAGGCCCGGGCAGGGGTGGCAGCTTCCACCCAGTTTTTTTTAACATCTAACACTGAATTCCTTTTATTTTATACAGACAGTATACCTGCGGTATAATTTCCCCCTCCCTTGTCGATTATGAGGCCTTAAGCCGCTACTGAGTCTCCACCTGTGTAACACAAAAAAGGCCTAAAGCGTAACCTTCAACCTTGCCTTTGCATGAGGAATCAGGGGTAAAAGAAAATTTTAAGCCGTCACTTATAAAGTTTACAAATATATGGGCGTTATGGCAGCGATACAAGTTTTACCAGTTTAAAGACTGAGATAATTTATGTGCGGGAATCCATGCCGTTAAGCAAATAGCTAGCGAAAATAACTTCTTTCAGGAGATGTCAGTTAATGTCTCCATGTGTTTCGGTCCTTTTTCTCTATCAGGAGTAGGAGGTTGAAATAAAACCTCTTATAGCTAAGGAACAAAATAACAATTTGCATTTAATGTCGAATTTACAGTAGAATGGCCTTATTGAGTCCGATCAGTACAAAATTCGGTTATCAAAAGAACGTATCTCCGATCAGTACACCAAATATGGGCATAGCCTCCCTAGGGAGAAAGATTACGTAATGGGGTCAATGACCTCTTTTTTCAAGGTCGATTTATTTGATGTTTCTATGTGTAATAACCTAACCGGGACGAAGGTTGCACATGCGCATTGAATTCTAACGGGAACAATGTTATTGATCTAGGACTCGAGGGGGAAGTGAATTTCCGAGAACTTGATTGCGTAATCGATCGCGAATGTCATGGTGTCCAGAAATAGTATTTGTTGTTGTTGCTCGAGCCAAATGTTATGACTTTCCCGGAAACAGTTAGATCACGTGTTTCCTTCTCAGCCAATCAGCAAGTCGGATACATCCTCCTTCTCAGCCAATCAGAGGCCTGCTTACATATGATTTCCCCGTTAAATAACAATTCACCCTTGAGATTTCGTATATAATGGACATGCAATGTGATTAAATTATCAGAAAGTATTTTGACACCGTGTAAACAACTAAAATGGATAATATTGATGAATTAGAAGCCTTGGCAACTACAATTTACCATGTAAGTTCCGTTTTATTTTCAAAATTATTTTCCTTGGACATCCTCCAGTATGTTCAGCTAAAACGTAAATATATTCCTTTACCCCAAACCCTCCCCCCCCCACATACAATACAAACATCATTATACTCACTAGGAAAACGTAAATATATTCTTTTTACCCTCGAAACCTACCCCCCACCATTGTTTTACAATCAAATTCTCGCAAAAAGAAATAATTATCCTTCCTTCTATATTTCCAGCTAAAGCGATCACTGACTTCTGTCAATTTATAATGAAAATGCCGCTCTGTTTTGACACAAGACTCCAATGTGAGGTCTATAATTAGCTATCACCCTTTCCGGCTTACAAACACAGTCAATGGAACTATTCTTCCGTCAAATTAAAACGATTTTAGGCAATAATTAAGCTAGGCCTATGCAACCTGTATAGAAGTAGAGAAACAAGTTATTTTCGAATTATGGTCTAACAATATCCCCCTCCCTCCCCCATTGTCTTACAACCCCAAATTCTCGCAAAAAGAAATACCATTTTGATAAATTCCATCCCTCTATATTTCCAGCTAAATCCCCCCCCCACCACTCTAATACAAACATCACTTTGCAATGAAAACGAAAATATATTCTTTTACCATCGAAAGCTAACCACCGCAAAAAGAAATACATTTTCTCAAATTTATTCTTTCTCTGTGACACCCGTCGCTATTAAGCCGCTAACTTGACAATACATTTCCGCAAGCATATAATTACTTTGTCACCCTTTTTCCGGTTTTGTTTACAAACGCGGTCAAGTCAATGGAACTATTCTTCTGTCAAATTAAAACAGTTTTAAGCAAAAAGAGATTGCTGTATATTAACCTTGTATTTGTCAGAGAGCCGGTGAAAGAGATTATTCTCAAATTAAGTTTAACAATATATTTAGAACATTATGTGAAAGGAGGGGGGGGGTCAATACATTGCTTCTAACAGCTTCGTTGTAAGTAAATTATGTGAAGGGGGAGGGCAATGCCCTCAATTCTACCGCCATCAGTGTAAAATGAAAACAAACAGTGCGGGGCTAGAAAAGTCTTTGGGAGTTGCATGAAGCTAATATTATGTATAAATTGAATAGCATTTTAACCTATGTTTGCAAAATATAGGCCTACATGTCGATGGGTTAACGATCTATTTTAAAGCCTATAGACCGAAAAATTTAATATTTTTCTAAATGGTAAAAATAGAAACAATGATTCCTATCCTATGGCTATAGACTACTGATTGTCTAATAAAAACGTTTGATTTCTAAGCTTAATATATTTCTCGCGAAATTTTTACTTTTTGCTTTCTTAGTGATAAACTAAACAAAATTGTAGTTAATAACTTTCTTTCTGTAAAAAAAAGGGGCAAATTATTTAGATACTAATTTTTTCTCTTCTTTTTAAGGCCAATTATGAAGAATGTGTGCCCCCTCCATCCAAGAAAGCCAGAGATGACGAGGCAGCCACCATACAGCCCGGTCAAAAACCGAAAAGAGAATGGATGGCTTCTTATAATATGGAGAACCCTGCCGGCTCATCTATGCAAGATCGTGAAATAGCCGGCCCAGTCGCGCATGAACATAGCGCCACCGGCCCGTCCACCTTCCATCATACGTTGCCTGGGCCTTCAAGAGCAGCCCCATCAACGCTAGGTCAGGAAGTGGCCCTCCAGCATGCACTACCTGGTCCTTCGGATGCCCAAGTGCAGCCGAGATATGCAAATGTAAGCATTTTTTCATACCTTTCTATTTCTTCCAATTTTTAGTCCTTTTCAATCCCTATATAAACTTATCTCAGCGGGATATTAACCCCTCACCCCCCAACCATTGTTTTAAATTTCTCTCCCGCGGAGATATCTAAATATAATTTTTTGCAAAGAAACCACTCTTTTCTAATCTTTGCTATCGCTTCGATATTTCATAAGTGAATATTTTTAGGTAATTTCTATTAATAATCACTGCCTTTGAAACTCAAAATGCTATTTTTTCTAATCTTTGCTATTTTCTCTATTGCTATCACATATATTTTTAGGTACCTTTGAAACTCCGTGAATGCTCTTTTTCACATAATTTTGAGAGAGATTATCCAATCTGACACATATTGTCGTTCTAATTTACACTGAATATTTCTATTGTGCCATGTTTCGCTCTTACATAGAATAAAAGAACTCCAATGTCCTAAAATATTAATTTTGCAGACAATTTGTTCTCCGCTATTTCAGAAAACACAGAATTACGCAAAGGCCATTGAAACCTTGATTGACTAAAAACCGCTAATGTAAAACAGGGAAAGGAGATGCCAAAATTATTTATAACCTCGCGCGGGGTGCTTTATGTCAAAACATAGCGGTTTAATGCATAAGAAGTGTATGGGGAAAGTTACTTAACAATTCTCAACATTTTGAAGTTCAAACTCGCTCATCTAACCTCCATAATTTACAACTCATGTGTTCACCGAACCTGTAGAACGGATTTAGAGAGAAACTTGGACTTATGCAGTCTAACAATACGGTTTTTGGCGGACATTGTGTAAAGGGGGGCAGGAATGCATGTGGTGGGGCCGGGGAAGCGATGGGGGGAGCGCTGTGGGCCCAAGAAGCGCCACGGGTCAGGGAAGCGCCACGTGCTCGAGAAGCGCCACAGGGATGTGCCACGGGCCAGGGAAGCGTCACAGGGATGTGCCACGGGCCAGGGAAGCGTCACAGGGATGCGCCGCAGGGAGGCACCGCAGGAAAGCACCACGGGCCAGGGAAGCGCCACAGGATGCGATGCGGGCCCCGAAAAGCGCCGCAGGATGCACCGCAGTGATGCGCCGCAAAAAAAAAAAAATTTTTAACACTTTGAAAATAAACGAACAAATTGTCGCCTTCTATGTCATATCTTAGATTATCTTCAGTTGTATAAACCAAATGTTATTAAGCAATAATAATCCAAATTTTAAAAACTGTAGGGGTGATTTGAACACTTTGAAAATAAGCTATTTTTCATTTATAGATTGTCCTGGTTCCATACTCCCCATCTCCCCCCTGCTCGTCAGTTGGAGAAGGAGAAGAAGATGCACATGTGGAGCTCCCCAACAATTCACTATGGGATGATTTACATCAAATTCCAGATAATATTGACGAGTTTTTAGGTGATTTTTTAAATGTTGATTATAGCGCAGTTGAGCTGGTAGACTTGAGTCCAAACACATTGCAAATTTTAGACGATTTTACCCGGGAATTAACAGGGAACCCTCCAACCTCCGATACCCTAACGACTCCACTTCAAACAACTGAAGTGGCTTCCCATACCCCAGATATTGTTGAACAGCTTGGAGGAGGGGGTAATATACAAGAGGGGGAGGGGGTACAACTCTCCCAGACTTTCAGCTGTCCAACAGAATTTTAAATAATATAGTTGTTTTCACTGCAACGTTTGGTGACCCCTTTAATTCGCTTTTGTGTGGTAATTTTGTTTATGACCCTGTAGAAATTGTACACAACTATGTAGATAAAATTCGTGCACTTCTGGAGAATCAAATTCAATTGTGGGGGGGTAGGGATTCAATTAAGGTCTCCATTGTTTTAAAAGTGTTTTATTTGAATGAGGGAAAAAGTGAGGTTTACTATCATTTTATACATTCCGAGATGCGTTTGGTTTATCCAAATTTAGAAAATTTTGAGGGAGCTTTCATAGATTGGGTCGATCAAATTATAACGCATCTCGAGAACTTTAATGAAAATGGTAGTGGATCTCTAGTTCTTTTTGTTGAAAATTTAAGTATAAATATTTGTAAATTTAAGAAAGATTTTATTTTAAGAGGGGGGAGTGGACCAAGGGCAGTAGTTTTAAATTATAATCCAGATCTAGTAGGTTGTCAAGGTGTCCAGCAGATCTGTTTTGAAACAGATCAAAAGTGTTTCCGATATGCTTTCCTCATATCAGCATTCGAGCCTCTAGCTCGGGACGCTACTAAGACGAATTTAGACAATTGGGCTGTACATGGGAAGGAGGGATCCAGTTTTCCCATTGTAGATTTTTCATGCTTAGAGGGGAAATACCCAGTAACGCTTCGATCTATTGATATTTTTGAAAGGGCTAATGCCCACTTAAATATCGGCGTTACTGTGGTACAATACGAAACAGAATTTGAAGATGGGGTTCGTTTAAAAAAGAAGGGGGTGGTATTCCCCGTAAGGGGTCCCTCAGTTGATTTGGTTAAACACTGGGTTTGGTTGCTATACACGCCACCTAGTCAACCGAACACAATCGGTCATTTTAACCCTATCACTGACATTAGTAGAGTTATGGGGGAGGGTAAGCTTAGGGGGGAATGTTTCTACTGTCCAACATGCCTCTCTAGATTCCGTAGTGATATAAAGCTGCGGAATCATATGAAGCATTGTAGACGCCACGGCTATCAGACAGTGGAAACGGTTTCAGGGGATAGGGCCATTCTACGTTTTAAAAATTTTCAAAACACCCTTCTCAAGTGCAACAAAATATCTTTGGATTGTGAAGCTAAGCTGGTGGAGGTGAATGACCCACAATTTCCAAACCGAGTCAAAGAACATCAGGCCATTGCAGTGTCCTACGCCCACGCGCAAAGAGACAGTTCTAACACCATGCGGTTGTTAGAAATAGTTGAAACATTGGATGAGCGGGAGTGCATGGTCAAGGCATTGACTAAACTGATTGGCACGGCTAATGGTGCTATTTCTCGTTTGAGAAATACCCATTATCCAATGGTGTTGTCTGCAGAGGATCGTCTCGCGATTAAAAATCAAAAAATATGTTGGGTATGTAAGGGGTAGTTTGCAGAGGTGGATAAGGGTACTAAAGGGAAACGTGGGAGGAGGGGGAAAGTCAGAGACCATAATCACTTGTGGCAGGAAATATCCTCGGGGGGTAGTAATTTTAGGGGGGTTGCGCATCAATCGTGTAATTTAAATGTTAGCCAGCAGTTTTTTTATCCCTGTTTTTATTCATAATTCCAATTATGACTTAAAATTTATTTTACCGGCACTGGCACGTATGCATAGGGAGGGAGGGGGAGTAGATTGTCCATGGGTAAATAGTTCATTTACCTATAACATAATTCCCAAATCAGCTGAGAAGTTATTGCTTCTCGAGCTGAAATGGCAGGTAGTGGATAATGGGCATGTGTGCTGGAATAAAATCAGGTTTTTAGATTCCTTTAGTTTTTTCCCCAAGGCATTGAGTCAATTGATTCAAGTGCAAAAAAGCGACAATTTTGATAGCTTTCCCTCGCTTAAACAGCACTTTCCAGACAGTGAAATGTATGACCTGTTGACCTGCAAAGGTATATATGCATATGATTATTACTGTTCTGAAGCTCGCTTAAGTGAGGAGAAACTACCTCCAATTGAAGCTTTTTACAATTCACTGACCAACAGTGAATGCACAGCCGAGGAGTATGAGTTTGCCAAGAAGGTGTGGTCCAAGGGGGATTGTAAAAATGGGTGGGATTATTGTAGACTGTACTTGGCCAGTGACGTTCTAACTCTGTTGGATATAGTCTGTAAGAATACAGACCATATCTATTCAGAGTTCGGGTTAGATATAGGCTATTATTTTTCCACACCCCATTTAGTGATGGATTTAATTTTAAAAATTAGCAGGGAGGAAATAGGCCTAATCACAGATGTAGATCAGCACCTTTTTGTAGAGCGTTCAATGAGGGGTGGGTATGTTTTTCATGGGGACCGCGTCTTATCAACCGATCCGAGCGGACAAAGCACCGGTGCAAAGTCAAATGCAGTGTTCTTGGACATGAACTCATTGTACCCCTCGGCAATGTCCAACTACTCTTTGCCGTGTGGGAACTATCAATGGCTTGAGAATCCTTGTGAGTTCCCCAACATTACCACCGTCGAGGACAATGGGCCACAAGGATGGTCCTTTGAAGTTGACGGTCACATTCCGCTGGCGCTTCACGACTCAGTCAAAGATTTTGTCTTTCCCTGTATCAATCGGCCGGTGAGCAGGGACTCTCTGAGCCCCTACAATCGTTCATTGGTTGAGGATATGGGGATGCATTGGACCCCCTCTAAACAGAAACTGATTGCTGATTTGGACCCTAAAGAGAATATCGTTGTTCACCATGTGCTTTTGCACTGGATGGTGAGCAACGGCTTCAAGATCACCAAAATACACAGGGTTCTGCAGTTCAATCAGCGACCCTACTTGAAAACGTTTATCGACACCTTTGTCGATAAACGCTCTAAGGCAAACTCAAAGGTGGAGAAGGAAATGTATAAGCTCATTCTAAATTCAGCGTTTGGCAAAATGTGTGAAAGCGTTCGTAATAGATCTCGCTGCGACGTCGTGACTGACCCTCTAGAGTGTGCACGAATTATTGCCGACCCCAATTTTACATCGTTCACGAGCATAGAGACCGGCATGGTTCTTCTACACAGGCGAAAGCGAAATGTAGTACTGAACAAGAATATTGCAGGTGGCAGTTCAGTACTAGAAATTTCAAAAAAGCTCATGTTGTCGTTCTTTTACAATGTGTGCAAGGTGCAATGGCCACGGGAGGGGGAGGTTCAAGTTTACTATGGTGATACAGATTCTCTGCAGTTAAAGGTAAATGGGACTGAATTGGATTTATTGGGTGATTTGCAAAATGGGTGCACATCAGCTCGCGGATGGATTTCACCAACTGGAATCCATCACTCTACCCCGAGCTGGTGAAACGTCAAGCCCCCAACCAACTATTAAAATTAAAATCAGAGACGGGGAGTGATTTGATATCCCGGGGGGTGTTCCCGGGCCCCAAAGTCTATTGCGTGGAAACTCATAGTGGGGAAGAAAAGAAGGCGTGTAAAGGGGTGCCTACACATTTTGTAAAGAGCAATTTTAACATGAGCGTGTACAGAGACTGTGTAGAAAGTAGCCTAGTGCCGAGAGCACAAGTGCTTGCAATTCGCTCTCTACAGTATAGAAATTATACTGTGAGAGTGGAAAAGAATGCAATGTCGTGTATATCCGACAAGGTCTATGTGCTCGAGAATGGTGTGAGTGTCCTACCCCACGGCCACTACCGTATTTCAGACCGAGTTGAATGCATTGACTATCGCAATCAACTTGGTCTGGATAAATTAACCTAATCTGACTAACCACCACTCAACCTGTACATAAATTAACTAATCTAACCCAAGCACTAACCATCACCACCACCACTAACCCAACCACTAACCTAACCCATAGCAGTGACGGCAACTATTCTTTTTCACCCCGCGGCCCCCGGGGGGGGGGGGGGGGTCCCTTCCCGCCGGCCGCCCAGGGGGGGATCCCACACACCTTTAAATTCATCATGTTCAACTGTGCTAGTAGTTCCATGTGTTTTCTGTGTTTTTGTTGTACAAAAAGTGTTGTATAGAAAAGTGTTTGTTGTTTTGTTTTTTTTGTACAGAAAAGTGTTTAAGTTGACAATAAGTGCTTTAAAAGATGGACAGAAAAGTGCTTAAAGACAAAAAGTGTTTAAAGACAAAAAGTGTTGTACAGAAAAATGTTTAAAGACAATAAGTGCTTATTTATAAAGTGTTATCATTGCAGTTCATGTTGAACAAATAGAGTTTTCATTTTGACCATGAAATTTTGTCAATTGTTCTTGTTGAACAAGTGTTATTTTTATCATTGTTCATGTTGAACAAGTGTTTTCATGCAGTGTCGAAATAAATGCTGCCATGAAATATTGTTTTTGTTGTTCTTGAATAGATAGATCTATGGGGAGAAAATTACTACTTATTCATTGAACACATATGATTTACAGTTAGTTGTAGTCCGACTGTTGTCAACAGCATGTATCAATTTAAAACACCCTTCAGATCGTTTCTGTGTGGTCCCTCAATGTCGGGGAAAACAACACTTTTAGCTAGAATAATTCAAAATTGCGATAAAATGTTTTTGGAAAAACCGAAAAAAATCTACTATTGCTATAGTATTTGGCAGGAGTCCTATGATAAAATAAAAGCTACTGCCACAACCATACCAATACAATTCATACGGGGACTTGATGTTTTCAATAGTATTGAATCGAACTCGTGGCTGATTATTGATGATTTGGCTGAATCCATTGAACAGTTCTCACAGGAAATGCTACAATTGTTCACCGTTCGCTCCCATCATGAACACATTTCCGTTACTCTGGTTCTACACAATCTGTTTCATCAGAGCAAATGTATGCGAACCCTTGCTTTGAATTGCACTGTCTATATTATCTATCGAGTCGTTCGTGATTCTAGCTCGCTCATAACTCTCAATAAGCAGATATACCCCGGCGCCCCTAAATTTCTGTTGTCAGCGTACACTCAGGCGACTAGCAAGCCCTACGGTTACATTTTGCTGGATCTTAATCAGAGCACGCCCGAGGATCTACGTGTAGTCACCGACATTTTCAACAATGAAATTACAGTATATCTTCCGGTGAACAGTAGAAAAGACTATTAGTCGCCATTATGACGCTGAAGAAACTACACGAACAACGGCATCTGTTTTCCGTTTTAAGCACTTCAAAACCATTGCTTAGGAAGGCTATACTCAAACACGGGGTTGACAATGATTTCATTAATCTAATATCTGAACTTTGTTTAAATTTAACTGAGGGCAATGTTCAACTGCCAGAAGGTGTTAGACAACAGACAAAGCAACATCGTTTCACTGTACGCGCCTTGGCTTGTAAAAACAAGGGAAAAAAATTTAAAAGAAAACGGCTCCTTCAAGCAGGCGGTAGCTTTTTCACACTTTTACTACCGATAATTGCAGGACTTGTAACCAGTTTTCTCTAGTGAGAATGGCAAAACCCTATAAATTGACACCATTTGAACTTGTCCTCTCGCCCATCGAACATTTTGAAGACAATCTAAGCAAATTCATTAACGATGAGAATATTGCCGATGACAAAAAACTGCTTTTACTTCAAGATGCATTGCGACGTGTGGACAAACATAAACCATATCGTGAGAGACCCACCGTCGCCGATCCCTCTAAACAGGAAACATCTCAAGATTCTGCAGCACTGCAATCAAAGGAGAAGGAATTGAATTCGATTGTATTGAAAATTGGAAACCTATTGCCATTGACCTATCGAGAACAGAGTAAAAGAGTATTATCTTATCTCATGTTGGAAACTGCTAGTGATCAAGTTCAAGTCGAGAGCACAGGGAAACGAATTATAATTCAGGGAAAAAGTTATAATCTAGTTGATTTAATTTGTGATATGGTGACGAATCGTAAAGGACTCTTATCCTTTGACGATAATCTATACACCTTTCTGTGTGCAATAAACTTTCCCAAAGTCTTATTGGCAATAAGCAAATTCTAAAGAAACTAAGAGAATATAGTCCTCCAACAACACCATTTAAAAAAGAAGAAGATTCAATATTTGAAGATACTAGCAGCGTCACTGATTTTACAACACCTGTGGCTGCTAGTCAAAAGCGAAGACGAATTGATTCGCCCGCCAGTGTGCAAAAGGGGAGTGGACATTACACTACGTGTTTACGCTCAAAATGGATGAAGTTTTGAAAGGTGTCTATGAAAATATTGGCGAGGTGGGAAGTTTAAGTTCTCCCAAAACGCTTTCCAAAGCTGTCTCCGGCACCACCACATTGAAAAATGCAAAAGAGTATCTAGAAAATGAACCGAGTTACACACTGCATCGAAATCACAGGCTTCGCAGTAAACAATATCGACAAACTAAAGCCTTTTTCCCTCTGCATATAATGCAAACGGATCTTTTAACTTTAGATGCACTTCAACAACGTCACAATGCCCCCTACAAATATATTCTAGTGGCAATCAGTATCTTTAGTCGCTATGCCTATGCCATTCCACTACGATCAAAGAGTGGTGTTGAAGTTGCTCGGGCCATTGAAAGTATTCTAGAACAGGATTCGTATAGAAAAATTCAATCGGATCGTGGCAGTGAATTTGTTAATCCCCATGTGCAAAAGGTTCTTTTGAAATATAATACAACACTTTATCATAGTCACAGCCCGATAAAGGCTGCATTGGCTGGACGATTAATAAGAACGATTCGTCTATTAATTTCAAGATATTGCACATTGAAAAATACACCGACTTTTATTCATGATTTAGATAAAATCATGCAGATATACAACCATCGACCCCATCGTTCTCTGTCCAACTCTACACCAACGGATGTTCATTATAGTGAAAATACATTTGATGCTTTTCTAAAGCAATACTCCAAGGGTGAAAAAGAGAGAAAGAAGAAGAAATTCAATGTTGGTGATACTGTTCGAATTAATAGAACCACCAATATTTTTGAAAAAGGGAATTATTTATGGAGCACTGAACTTTTTAAAGTGTCCAAAATCCTGGACACCAAACCCATAACTTATCGCTGCGAGACACCAAAGATGATGAGATTCTCGGCGGTTTTTATGAATATGAACTGCAAAAAGTTAGAAACACTAGTGAAATTTATCAAATTGAAAAGATATTAAAGAGTCGTACACGCCATGGTAAGAGACAGTTGCTTGTTCGCTGGCTAGGATACAACTCAGATTTTGATTCTTGGGTCAGTGCTGAAGATATTGACAATGCCCAATGATTTCTATGTGACTTTCATGTCCAATGTTTCTGATCCTCTCTACAATGATCTGAATAGAACAAGTGATTTTTGGACGAAACTCTCCCCCACCATCAAATTCGACGGAAAGTATGAAGTGGCTCTTGTCGACTGTATTCTCAAAAATACCTATGACATCCTGAGAAAGGATCGTAAATATGAAATAAAAATTAGACCCTATGATTGGCCGCCGCCACCAACAGGTGATCAAGAACAAATTCAAAAATCAATTGGTTGGATTATCCATATATTGAATTACCCTATGAGGAACTCACCTGTATGAATGATTTATGTCGTACTATCAATAAAAGAATTTCCGCTCGTAAAAAAGGAGCTTTTCATTTCAACTATTCAAAGGAGGAGGGCAAGATCTACATTAGTTCACCTATTGCCAGTGAAAAGGTTATTCTCAATGATAATCTAAAGGATGTTCTTGGCTTTAAGCTCAATATAATCAATGGTAAAAGTGCCGGAAACACTAATTTCATTTTCGCTGACTACCCGCCTGCCTTCTCCACAGACACTTGTATATTTCTCTATGCTTCATTTGTGGAAACATCTCGGGTTGGTAATTCAAATGTTCCCCTCCTACGAGTTCTTGAACGAAAAACCAATCAAGAACATATTCATCACTACAATATAAAGCATCTTCAGTATATTCCCGTAAACACTTCCTATTTGGAACTCTGTCAGTTAACACTAAGAACCGAATTGGGTGATCCAATAGCAATTTCAAAAGGTTTGGCTGTGATTACATGCCATTTTCGACCCATCGTTATACAGCAAGATGTCTAATAAAAAAGTGGTATTCACTTGTCCTGATATTGACTGCTATGTTAATACTCTTGGCCCAAGACAACAGGGCAATGGAATGGACTATTACAAAGGTCGCTCGTCAATGTCTGGCTACGGTCTTGGCAGTTGGTTTGCTAAGCTGTTTCGCTCTTCACTACCACTGGCTAGAAAATATCTTGTACCGGCTGCGACAGATTTTGCATCCTCTACACTATACGATTGGGGCTCTGGCAAGGATTTTAAAAAAGTGCTTCGGAAAATCTTAGGTCCAGTGCGCGAACCCTTGGCGAGAAATTAAAACAGAATGGTAAAGGCTTAAAAAGGTCAAGAAACAATGCATCCCTCATCAGTCTCTACTCAGGTCGGAAACGAAAGACATCATCCCTCTTGTCAAAGAAAAGAAGGAAAAAGCCGACACGTGCTGTAAACAGAAGCCCCAGGAAGAAAATTGTTAGATCAAAACTAGATTTCTTCTCCTAAAATGTCCTACCTACCGCATAAGGATTCTCAACCTTCAATCACCGCCTCATAGAATCTATTCAATGCTGAAAATGTTGATGTGAGTGTCAAGCATGGATACTATGAACAATTTTATCCACAACAACCCCTCTCCGATAATATCCACTTTCAAATTTATTCCAATGAAGACTACTTTATGGACATGTCTTCAACATTTATAGATTTGCAAATGAAAGTCCGGAAATCCGATAATACAATGCCAATTCGGGCCGATGGAATATCCTATGAAAATTGTATATTACATAATTTATTTCGTCAAATTAGTGTCTACATCAATGGCACGCTGGTGAGCACAAGCAACAATCTCTCAAATTATACAAGCTATATGCAATTCATGCTGATGACACCCAAGTCATACAAGGAATTGAGAGGCACCTCCAATGGATATGAATATATTACTAATACTCATAGTACAGATGCACTTAAAAATGCAACAACTAGTGAATTACATCTAGTTGGAAAAATATATCATGAAATATTTAATATACCCCAATGGCTGCCGCCCAATGTTAAAGTGGATATAAAATTGACGCTTGCACCCTCCAATTTCATATTGAGAAAAGAACTTGCTGCCAATCCTGATGTAAGTCTCTCCCTCACCTCGGCAATACTTCATGTACGCAAACAACAGGTCATGAGTTCTGTTGCTTTGGCCGTGGAAAAACTGAGAGCCAATGGCAACAATATTAAACTACTTGTTCCTCATACAATCACCAATCAACGTCATATTGCAATGGGCTCACGCACCTTCACCGATTCATCCTTTATCAATGGTGAAATTCCCTCGAAATTGGCATTGGCATTTGTAAAAAGCGCCAGTGCAATAGGATCATGGACTGAATGTCCACATAAATTCGAGATGTTTGGACTTTCATCTCTTGTGTGCAAAGTAAACGGCATCCCACTCTACAATCTATCTTTTGATAAATCCTATAGAACATTGTACGAGTTGACCATGCAAACCCTAGACCATGACTCTCAACTATTTGAAAATGGTATAACCGAAGATATGTTTGCTAAAACACATGGTATCATTGTACTGGATTTGTCGGGTACACAGGATATGAGTATAGTACGTACGGGGAGTGTGCGTTTAGAGTGTACATTTGCCGACCCACTGGCTGAGAGTATTGCACTAATCTCACTAAAACAATATGAAACCTATTGGGAAATCACTCCCGAAGGCAGTGTTCTACTAGACCTGGCACCATGAACACCAGTCAAATAATCAATGTATTTAATATGGACCCCTACATGTCCCAGTACAAATCCTATTGTCTGCCCTCGGACTTTCTTGGAAAAATTCAAAGCGCGAACAATACCTTGATTATTGTTAATAGCAGTCCGTCGACTGTGCTGACGGGTCATTGGCTGTGCATCTTTCAAACAATGAAGACGATTGAATTTTTTGATCCTCTTGGGCTACCCTATACATTCTACACACCCCACATCAGCAACTATATTGAGAGCAGTGGGAAAACTATTATTCAAAATCGGAAGAGGGTGCAGGATCTAACGACTAAAAGCTGTGGCTTCCATGCACTACTATATTTTGTGTTCCGATGTCGTGGCTATACTTACAAGCAGTTTCTCCACATTTATAGTGACAATCCTCGTCTGAATGACTTTCTAGTGGAAAATATCCTCTCAGACCTATATAGTATTGATTTCAGTGCCCTAAGAGTAAAGTGCTTAAAAAATGTTTGTGAATTTGTTTATTAATAAAATGTATATATATATTCAACAATGTCTTTAAATCTTCACTTTTAGATTTCTTCATCTTCGATGTATAGGCAACTGTCGTGAACCATTAATGCTGGTAAATCATTTGGATTCACTGTATATTGATCTTGATTGACTGCAAAGTCAGGGTCGCATTTTCTACAGTACAATGTAACTTCACTGTTGTCATATCTCTTTGTATAGTCAATGATACTATTTGCATTCATATTATGAAATTCACGAGTTTCAATCTGTCTATTTGAAGCAATATCACATACAGTGTTTTCAAATGGTGAATCACATTCCGTCACAGCCAAATAAAAATCACTTGGTTTATTCGCTGAGAGCGTGCCCAAAACAACAACAAGAAGGAAGTGACAAAGTTCCTGTTTTTCCATTCTCACTGACAAAGTCCATAAAACCGTCAAATAATCAACACACATAAACATCCATGAAAAACATCAAATAAATCGACCTTGGAAAAAGAGGTCATTGACCCCATTACGTAATCATTCTCCCTAGGGTGGCTATGCCCATATATGGTGTACTGACAGTATTCTATGCCCATATATGGTGTACTGATCGGAGTAGCACCTCCCCTTCTACTTGATTATGCAATCAAGTTCTCGGAAATTCACTTCCCCCTCGAGTCCTAGATCAATAACATTGTTCCCGTTAGAATTCAATGCGCATGTGCGACCTTCGTCCCGGAGTTATTACACATAGAAACAGCAAATAAATCGACCTTGGAAAAAGAGGTCATTGACCCCATTACGTAATCATTCTCCCTAGGGAGGCTATGCCCTTATTTGGAGTGCAAAAAAGTTATAGGTGGCAGCAGGGGTGCCACACGGGGGTTATAGGGTCATCTCTACTATTTACCAACAAATCATTCATTCTAATGATGAGTTTCTTTAAGATCAAATTTGGGTTACACTAGCTTTTCCACTTTTATCTTACAATTAATTAAAAAAAACTTTTTCCACAAAATAAGTTTTTCAAAGAAAAGTAAAGAGCTCCATTAAACAAAAAATGAGCAAAATAAAATCAAATAATCTACCAAGCGTGAAACTACCACAAATCAGCATCGATAAATAAATGAAACCCAAAACAAACAGAAATTACAATAGATAACCGAGTCAAGCTCAAAACGAGCAGAAATTAATATGAGTTGGGCTTAAACCCCTATGCTTTCCCAAGGCCAGAACATAATTTGCAATTTACTGAAAAAAATATAAATGTTTTTTACTTTTATAACTTTAATAAATCAAATAATATTAAGATTTTGATTACTAAATATCAGTATATGTATATTAAACTGACAATGCACATTCATTTGTATTTTTTTCAGTAAAGTGAAAATTTTGATTGGATGTTTTTGGGGGAATGGTGGGCGTGAGAGAGGGGTTAGTTACCGTACAATCACTTTCAACTATTAAAAAGGGCACTAGCCCTCTTAATCTCCAATTGAATGAGCCCCTTTTGAAGTTTTTAGGACAACTCTATCATTAAAAACCTTATATGCCCCCAGGGCATAACTTACAACCTTTTCCCTGGGGTTTCTGGGGGGGTTTGTCATCCTTAAATACATAATTTCCAGAACTTTCAACTACGTTGAACAAAATGGCTATCTCTAAACTTTGATTGAATGTGTTTGGGGAAACAGAGGGCGTGAGAGGGGGGTTAATTACTCTCCACTCACTTTCGACTATTAAAAAGGGCAATTTCAATTTCCAATCAAATGAGCCCCTTTTGAAATTTCTACAACAACTTTCCATATAAACCTTATATGCCCCCAGGGCATAACTTACAACTTTTGCACTGGAAGCTCTGACGGGGTTATCATCCAAAAAGACGTAATTTCCAGAACTTTCGACTACGTTGAACAAAATGGATATCTCAAAATTTTGATTGAATGTGTTTGGGGAAATGGTGGGCGTTAGAGGGGGGTTAGTTGCCCTTCAATCACTTTCGACTATTAAAAGTGCACTAGCCCTTTCAATTTTCAATTGAATGAACCCTTTTCGATATTTTCACAACATCGCTTTCAATAAAAACCTTACATGCTCCCACGGCATAACTTAGATCCCTTGTTCTGAGGGTTGTGGGGGGGGGGGTTGTCATCCTTAAAGACCTAATTTCCAAAACTTTCAACTGCGTGGAACAAAATGGCCATCAAAAAATTTGGATTGGATATGTTTGGGGAAAATGATGGGCGTAGAAGGGGTGTTAGTTGCCTTCCAATCACTTTCGACAATTAAAAAGGGCACTAGCCATTTCACTTTCCCATCGAATGAGCTCTTTTTGAAGTTTCTACGACGACGCGTTCAGTAGAAACCTTATATGCCCCCCAGGGCATAACTTACAACCCTTGCCCTGAGGGCTGTGGGGGAGTGTCCTCCTCAAAACCATAATTTCTATCTGCAAATCCACAACACTGAACAAAATAGCTATCTAAAAATTTTGAATGGATGTGTTTGGGGAAAAGGTGGGCGAGAGAGGGGGGCTAGTTGCCCTAGAACTACTTTCGACTATTAAAAAGGGCACTAGACCTTTGAATTTCCAATCGAATGAGCCCATTTTCAAGTTTCTACGACAAGGATTTCAATAAAAACTTATATGCCCTCAGGGCATAACTTATAAACCTTGCTCTGAAGACTGTGGGGTAAGTTTCCTGCTCAAAGGTATAATTTCCTGAACTTTAACTGCGTGGAACAAAATGGCTATCTCAAAATTTTGATCGGATGCGTTTGGGGAAATGGTGGGCGTGGAAGAGGTGTTAGTTGCCTTCCAATTACTTTCGACAATTAAAAAGGGCACAAGCCATTGCAATTTCGAATCGAATGAGCCCTTTTTGAAGTTTCTACGACAACACGTTCTATAAAAACTTTATATCCCCCCCCCCAGGACATAACTTACAGCCCTTGTCCTGAAGGCTGTGAGGGGGTTGTTATCCTCAAAGACCTAATTTCCAGAACTTAAAACTACGTTGAAAAAATGGCTATCTCAAAATTTTGATTGGATATGTTTGGGGAAAAGGTGGGCATGAGAGGGGGTTAGTTACCGTCCAATCACTTTCAACTATTAAAAGGGCACTAGCCGTTTGATCTTCTAATCGAATGAGCATTTCTTGAAGTTTCTACGACAACACCTTCTATAAAAACATTAAATGCCCCAGGGCATAACTTAAAACCCTTGCCCCGAGGGTTGTAGGGGAGTGTCCTCCTCAAAACATATTTTCTATCTGGAAATCAAGTACGCTGAACAAAATGGCTATCTCAAAATTTTGAGTGGATGTGTTTGGGGGAATGATGGGCATGGGGGGGGGGGGCTAGTTGCCCTCCAATCTCTTTCGACTATTAAATACGGCACTAGCCCTTTGAATTTCCAATCGAATCAGCCTTTTTTGAAGTTTCTACGACAACGCCTTCTATAAAAACATTAAATGCCCCAGGGCATAACTTAAAACCCTTGCCCCGAGGTTTGTGGGGAGTGTCCTCCTCAAAAAGATATTTTCTATCTGGAAATCAACTATGCTGAACAAAATGGCTATCTCAAGATTTTGATTGGATGTGTTTGGGGGAATGATGGGCGTAGGGGAGGGGTAGTTGCCCTCCAATCATTTTCGACTATTAAAAAGGGCACTAGCCCTTTGAATTTCCAATCGAATGAGCCTTTTTTGAAGTTTCTACGACAACGCCTTCTATAAAAACCTTATATGCCCCCAAGGCATAACTTAAAACCCTTGCCCCGAGGGTTGTGGGGGAGTGTCCTCCTCAAAAACATATTTTCTATCTGGAAATCAACTACGCTGAAAAAAATGGCTATCTCAAGATTTTGATTGGATGTGTTTGGGGAAATGATGTTCGTGGGGGGGGGGCTAGTTGCCCTCCAATCACTTTCGACTATTAAAAAGGGCACTAGCCACTCCAATTTCCAATCGAATGAGCCCTTTTCGAAGTTTCTATGACAACTCCTTCGATACGAATTGCCCGGGTATGGAGAAAAAAAAACACATTGTGCCAACATCGTTCTTTACTTAGGCAGCGCTAGCGCGCTGCCTATGATTCAATATTATGCAAGACAAATAATTTGCTATTCCTTGAATATATTTTACTCTGCATTCTTCTTTTGTTTATTCATTGTTCAGTTGTCCTAAAACAATACAATACATACAAATAAAGAAAAAATGAACATAAATCCCATAAACCAATCACCAGCGTTCCGACAAAAATAAACAGCGACATTGAAACCTAGAGCGTACAGAAATTATCCAAGGTTAAGTAGGTTGTCGAGCCTAAAATTCTCTTTTATCGTCTCATTTGTTGTACGTTTAGCACCCAACAGATAACACAAAAACTAGTCTTATCCCAACAGATAACTACAGCATAGTTGCCAGGTGATGCGCATTATTTGGGCGCTTTTTTGAGGTGATTGCGCATTGAATTTTTCAAATTGGCGCATTGCGCCGATTTTGCGCATGTCAAAAAAATTGGGCGCATTTTGGCTTCACAATAACGATACAAAACTCAAAATCTTAAAGTCTAGTCTTTACTGACAACTTCTACTGACAGATTCAGGAATCTGTCAATAAAGACAGATGGAATTTTCAGAACCCCGTAGGGATTTTCATATCGCATGACGACCTAAATTTTAAATTATCAAAGCGTGCTAAATGACATTTTGGAGAGATGTGACCTTCAAGGATCATGCTTCTCTTGAGTTCTTCATTAGAAAATCCCATCTATTAGTTATCTTTGTCAAATGCAATTTTAATTTCCACGTTTTTGTATGACTTATCTATATTGCAAGACCAGTATACTGAGTACCTATTTCTTTTTTTAGTTCTTAATCACAATTTCTATTGATGATAGAGAATAATTCTGCATATCAGCCACAAAGTAATGTAAAATACCACCTTAGATATTGGCAATTATTTTCTTTGTTAGATCTTCTTTAATTCCCGCTTTTATTTAATTCTCTGACATACCAGAGAACTGAGAAAAATATCTTTCCTGTCAAGCCAGAGACTGAGAGCAGAAAATTTCGACCACAAAAGCGCATGTAATCAGTCAAAAAATGATTCACTGTTTCAGATTTCGGAATCTGGTGCCGAAATCTGTCATTGAAGACTGAATCCTACCAATTTTGACTTCTAGTATTCTGAAAGACAAAATTCACACAATTTGCGCCCATCTGGTAACGTTGTCTCTGAGTTTTTTTTTTTTTTTGCACTCATCCCTGCAAGATCTAATTTCCCCTGAATTTCGAACCATAAAAAAAACTAATGGCAAAAATGCACCAACGGCGCATTTTCGCTTCCCGTGGTGCGTGTTTTAATGTCAGGCACCTGGCATCACTGAACTACAGTCTTGCAACTAACCAGGAACAGCAAGTTCGATATGGTTTGATGCTGAGTATAGTTTCAATTTTTTTTCTTCTTCGTTTATTTCAAATCATCAGATTATTATAGCCTAAATAAATACGAGAGGATTAGTCTCATTTTTATGCTATTAAATAAAAAACAAAACAAGCTTTTTAAACTGAAAGTAAGGAGCAACATTAAACTTAAAACGAAAAGAAATTAATACGTATATTAGGGGGTTCACCCCCTAGTCAATACCTCGCTCTTTACGCTAAAATTCGAATTTTGTTCCAATTCTTTAAGAATGACTCCTAAACCACAAAGGACGTTTAATTAGAATAAATAGCACTTTTGAAAGTATTAAAAAAAACTTTAGCGTAAAGAGCGAGGTATTGACTAGGGGGCAAACCCCCTAATATACGTAATAATTTCTGTTCCTTTTAAGTTTTAATGTTGCTTCTTACTTTCAGCTAAAAACACTTGTTTTTTAATTTAATTTATGATCGTTTTTTAAATAATGCTCGGAAACCCGGCGCCCCCTTCATAGCAATGTCCCTTCCCCCATGAAAATATTCTCTCACGTAACACAAAAAAACAAATAAACATGCATCCGTGATCTTTCTTCTGGCAAAAAATACAAAATTCCACATTTTTGTACATAGGAGCTTGAAACCACTACAGTAGGGTTCTCTGATACGCTGAATCTGACGGTGTGATTTTTATTAAGATTCTATGACTTTTAGGGGGTGTTTCCCCCTTTTTTAGAAAATAAGGCAAATTTTTTCAGGCTCGTAACTTTTGATGGGTAAGACTAAACTAGATGAAACTTGTATATTTGAAATCAGCATACAAATTCAATTCTTTTGATGCATCTGTTGATGTCAAAATTCCGTTTTTTTTTAGAGTTTCGGCAACTATTGAATCGCTCCTTACTTACTGTTCATTACCACGAACTGTTTGAAAACATTTCAAAACAGAAGTCATAATGGAAGGATTCTAAGAAGAGCCAGTAAAGAAATAACAAAAAGGCACATCAGTGACGGAATAATGTTTTCGAGGTGGGATAGGAACTAGGCGATTCAGCAGTATCCCCCCACCCAAGAAAAATCTTGGCTCTTTTCTTCCCTGTGGTAAAATTCTGACTACCGTTAAGATAGCTAGTTGTATGGTGTTTTACCTTTTGGTATAATCCTTTCCCACTTTCTAGAGCTTAAGTTCATCTTCCATAGGTCGTTGAAAGCAGCACGGTAGTCTCTGTAATCGTCCACAAATGAACCACCAAATGCATACAAGAAGTCACCTTTAAAACAACATTCTAAATTAAAACTAAATATCCTAAGGAGGAAAACACGCAGGGATTTGTTCTAAGAGGGTAGAAAACTTGAACAAAAACAAATATAATGTGAACTACATGCAAAGCACGTGAAACTACTGGAAAATCGATATAACCTTACCTCCATAATGCGAAAGTAAGTCAATGTCCTCCCCCCCCCCTTCCTGCAAACGTTCTTGGTCTTATGTAAAAATACTCAGGACCTAGGCGAAATAAGAGTATATCATATCTCTTGTATCTTCTTTAAAATATAGAACAGCAAGGCTGCAATGCTTATCGTAAAAGATGGACAAAAGAGGTAGACTTGACAGATTTTGAACTGCAGAAAAGAATTTTTGATCAAAGGTTAATTTTGGTCATACATTGTGGTTGAAAACTGTTATGGAGTGAGAAAGACCGAGATTAGAAAGGATTCAGCTTCGTCATATTAAGAAATCGTTGCACCTAAACGGTAAGTTTAATAAAAATTCTAAAGATGCACGTAGTAGCAATGCCTAAGTAAAGAGCTATTAGTCTTCAATGTATAACTGTTTTTTTTTTTTGGTTTTTTTTTGTGCCCACTTCTATCAAAGGAGTGGTGGCAGAAACATTGAAGGGGACTTATTCGACTTGAAATTGAAAGTTCTAGTGCCCTTTTTTATAATCGAAAGTGATCAGAGGGCAACTAACCCCCCTCTCACGCCCACCATTTATCCAAACACATCCAATTAAAATTTTGAGATAGCCATTTTGTTCAACGTAGTTGAAAGTTCTGGAAATTAGGTCTTTGAGGATTACAACGCCTCCCCCCTCCCCCACAGCACTCAGGGCAAGGGCTGTAAGTTATGCCCTGGGGTCATATAAGGTTTTTATAGAAAGTGTTATCGTAGAAACTTCAAAAAGGGCTCATTCGATTGGAAACTGAAATGGCTAGTGCCCTTCTTAACAGTCGAAAGTGATTGGAAGGCAACTAACACCCCTTCTACGCCCACCATTTATCCAAACACATCCAATCAAAATTTTGAGATAGCAATTTTGTTCAAAGTAGTTGAAAAGTCCAGAAATTATATCTTTGAGGATGACACTCCCCCCACAACCCTCAGGGCAAGGGTTGAAAGTTATGCCCTGGAGGCATAGAAAGCTTTGTCGTAGAAACTAGAAAAAAGGGCTCATTCGATTGAACATTCAAAGGGCTAGCAGGTTTCCCACTAGATTTTTAGTGATGAATATGAACTTTATGAACTTTTGACCACAAAAATATGAACTATTATGAACTTTTGATTGCGCTTTTTTATGAACCAATTATGAGCCTAAATTTATGATATGTACACCTCAGATACTGTCCGTGGATACAAAAAGCGGCAGTTGGTGTTTTCATCACTGGTGCAGATATTCTTCTTGTTTTTTGGTGTTGTTTTATCATGAGTTTTCATTTCGATCATACTTTGTGCAAGGCTTATTTCTACAAATTCTTTGGTATCTATGGCTTTTTCCAGCTTCTCATTAGCTTCTTGAAGAAGCCTTTCTACTACTTGTCTCTTCTCCTTTTCAATTGACTTCTTCTCAGTCAAATCTTTTTCCAGATGTTCAAGGATCTTCTTCCCAGATAACATCCTCTTTTTTTCCTCTTCTTCTCTTCTTCTCCTTTCCTTTTGGACTCCTCTTCAGCCTGTTTAGATCGCTCAGTTTCCAGGTACAGTTTATAACTCTGGCGCGCATTTCGCCCCAAATTCAACAGCTCTCTGGTAATAGGGACTAACTCGGGCCTGTTCTAAAATTTCTTTACAGCGTCAGAGACTATTAGTCTAGCATTGAGCATTTATGCTTTCATCAATGATTTTTCCTCGGTCAAGATCTGTCCTGACCGGGAAAAATCACGTTCGACGTCAGCGTTCCCATGCGACACGCAGAGAGTTGATTTTATTATCTTTGAAACAAGGGGATATTTTGTATGTCCATGATAGTTTTTCAGACTAGAAATCAAGTTCCATAAAACATCAATCGTCGATGAGGTCATGTTCTTAGGCAGACTCGGTTCCAGCTGGAGAAAGTTCCATTCGTCCCTGACAGCTTCAGTATTCACGCGGTAAGGCAAAAATCCAACGATTTTCACAAAGTTGCTTGTTCTTGTCTCCGGGTTTAAATCATCCAGCCGCAGGCACCGGAAATGCTGAAGGGCACTTCGACCTAGTGATTTCTCTTCAATATGGCGGCAAGCGGCCAGGTAAGCAGTTCTGGCAATACTCATGAAGTTCAGAGCATCAACTTTTTGTACCTTCGACAGGCATTCTTCCACGACGTCACCGCACGCTACTTTATCGGATGGAAGAAAATCTCCACTTGAATGGGAGAGCTCTGAAAAGTGTTTTTTTTTTCCTTCTGAATATCAGTCAAAACACTTTGCTTGACGAAACGGCTGGCGGTCATCATTATTAGTCGACGCATTTCGTCATACAGAATGTGGATAGGTGGTTCTTTACGTTGAAACAACTCTGTGAACTGAGCAAATAGCTTTCCAAAAGATATGACAAGGAGGACTAATACTTTGGTGGTGGTATATTCGAGACTGCTAGATATCTCTCTGTATCCGTTGGACTTCATCAATTCTGGTCTTTTCTTAGGGATGAATCTCAGGAAATACTCATCAATAGCATCCGATTGCTCATCAAGTCTCTCAGCTGAAACAACGAGGATTAGCCATCGACTTAGCACATGAATCAGAAAACGATGCGGAGGAAGCACCACATCTTCACAAAACATGCAGTGCTACAGTTTGAATCGTTTTAAATAAAACTGTTGCACATTTGCTTCGCTTGTCTTTTATAAGGAACTAATTAAAAAAAAACCTTTTCCACAAAATAAGTTTTTCAAAGAAAAGTAAAGAACTCCATTAAACAAAAAATGAGCAAAAATAAAATCAAATAATCTATCAAGCGTGAAACTACCGCAAATAAGCATCGATAAATAAATGAAACCCAAAACGAACATAAATTACAATAATTAACCGAGTCAAACTCAAAACGAGCAGAAATTAACATAAGTTGGGCGCAACACCCCTATGCCCTCCCAAGGTCAGAACAAAATTTGTACTTTACTGAAAAAATATAAATGTTTTTACTTTTATAACTTTAATGAATCAAATAATATTAACATTTTGATTACTAAATATCAGTATATGTATATTAAACTGACAATGCACATTCATTTGTATTATTTCAGTAAAGTGCAAATTTTGTTCTGACCTTGGGAAGGCATAGGGGGTTTTGCGCCCAACTTATGTTAATTTCTGCTTGTTTTGAGTTTGACTCGGTTAATTATTGTAATTTATGTTCGTTTTGGGTTTCATTTATTTATTGATGTTGATTTGTGGTAGTTCCACGCTTGATTGATTATTTGATTTTATTTTTGCTCATTTTTTGTTTAATGGAGTTCTCTACTTTTCTTTGAAAAACTTATTTTGTGGAAAAAGTTTTTTTATTGATTTCTGTTCGTTTTATATTGACATTGTCTTTTCAGGGAAAAAGAAAATAATACTTTAAATCTTGTCGTTTTTAAGATTTTATACTTTGGCCTGCAATTTGTATGCTGGAGAAAAATTTTCAGCAATTTTTAACAACATACACCCTTTTAAAAATCTGGACACAAATAGTACTGTTTAATTTAGTTTCATAACTCCTCTAGTTGACCTGAAATGGAAAACTTGATACCATTCGCAAAAAAATCTCTTTACTTTCTTTGATAGCTTGGATACACTTACGCTATTTTGATTTGGTTAAATTTTAAGAGCAGAAATGAGAGGGTTGGCATTGGAGGGTGAGAGTGGAAGTAGGATTAGTTGCCCTCCAATCACTTTCAACTATTAAAAAGGGCATCAGCCCTTTCTATTTTCAATTGAATGAGCCCTTTTCGAAGTTCCCACGACAACTCCTTCGATACGAAGTGCCCTGGTCTAAACAACAACAACAACAAAAAATAATACATTATACCCACTTTGATCTTTACTATAAAAATGTCAAGCCTTCCAATCACTTTCGACTATTAAAAAGGGCACTATCCACTCCGATTTCCAATCGAATGAGCCCTTTTCGAAGTTTCTAGGACAACTCCTTCGATAAGAAGTGCCCGGCTGAAGAAAAAAAAAAACATATTGTGCCGACATCGTTCTTTACTTAGGCAGCGCTAGCAAGCTGCCAATGAAAAGACGGTAACCGCAAGTGCTTTCCAGCCGATGGTAAGAAAAATATGAACTATGTGAACCTTTTTCCTAAATCATGAACCATTTATGAACCTAGGTTAAAAATATGAACTTTTTTCATAATTATGAACCCAGTGGGAGGTCTGGGCTAGTGCCCTTTTTAATAGTCAAAAGTGATTGGAGGGCAACTAACTCCCCCCTCACACCCACCTTTTCCCCAAACACATCCAATCACAACTTTACTTTTAGATAGCCATTTTGTTAAAACGTAGTTAAAAGTTTTGGAAATTAGGTTTTTGAGGATGATAACCCCCTCAGAGCCCTCAGGGCAAGGGCTTTAAGTTATGCCCTGGGGGCATATAAGGTTTTTATAGATAGCGATGTTGTAGAAACTTCACAAAGGGCTCATTCGATTGGACATTTAATAGTCAAAAGTGGTTGAAGGGCAACTACCCCCCCCCCCCCCCCCCCCTCTCACGGCCACCATTTCCCCAAACACATCCAATCAAAATTTTGAGATATTCATTTTGTTCAACGTAGTTAGAATTTATCGAAATTAGATCTTTGAGGATGATATCCCCCCCAAGCCCTCAAGGTAGGGGTTGCAAGTTATGCCCTGGGGGCATATAAAGTTTTTATAGAAAGAGTTGTCATAGAAACTTCAAAAAGGGCTCATTCGATTGGAAATTGAAAGGGTAGTGCCCTTTTTAATAGTCCAAAGTGATTGGAGGGCAACTAACCTCTCTCTCACGCCCACCATTTGCCCAAAAACATCCAATCAAAACTTCAAGATAACCATTTTGTTCAACGTAGTTGAAGTTCTGGAAATTATGTGTTTGAGGGTGACAAACCCCTCAGGGCAAGGGTTGTAAGTTGTGCCGTGGGGCCATATAAAGTTTTTATAGATAGTGTTGTCGTAGAAACTTCAAAAACGGCTCACTCAATTGGAAATTGAAAGGGCTAGTGTCCTTTTTAAAAGTCAAAAGAGATTGGAGGGCAACTAACCCCCCTCTCACACCCACCATTTCCCCAAACACATCCAATTAAAATTTTGAGATAGCCATTTTTTTCAACCTAGTTGAAAGTTTTGGAAATTAGGTTACTGAGGATGACCCCCCCCCCCATAGCCCTCAGGGTAAGAGTTATAAGCCATGCCCTGGGGGCAAATAAGGTTTTTATAGAAAGCGTTGTTGTAGAAACTTCAAAAAGGGCTCATTCGATTGGAAATTGAAAGGGCTAGTACCCTTCTTAATAGTCAAAAATGATTGAAGGGCAACTGACCCCCCTCTCACACCCATCATTTCCCCAAACACATTCAATCAAAATTTCAAGATGGCCATTTTGTTTAACGTAGTTTAAAGTTCTGGAAATTAGGTCTTTGAGGATGACACCCCCACTCACAACTCTCAGGGCAAGGGTTATAAGTTATGCCCTGGGGGTATATAAGGTTTTTATAGAAAGCGTTTTTGTTAAGACTTCAAAAACGGCTCCTTCGATTGAAAATTGAAAGGGCTAGTGCCCTTTTTAATAGTCGAAAGTGATTGGAGGGCAACTAACCCCCCTCTCACGCTCACCATTTCCCCAAAAACATCCAATCGAAATTTTGAGATAGCCATTTTGTTCAACGTAGATGAAAGTTCTGGGAATTAGGAAATTGTTGTCTTAGAAAATTCAAAAAAGGCTCATTCGATTGGAAATTAAAAGGGCTAGTACCCTTTTTAATAGGGTAGTCGAAACAGATTCAAGGGCAACTAACCCCCCTCTCACGCCTACAATTTCCCCAAACACATCCAATCAAAATTTTGAGATAGCCATATTTTTCAACGTAGTTGAAAGTTCTGGATTTTATGTCGTTGAGGATGATACCCCCCCCCCCACACCCCTCAGGGCAAGGGTTGTCAGTTATGCCCTGGGGGCATATAAGGTTCTTATACAGAGCGTTGCCATAGAAACTTCGAAGGGCTAGTGCCCTTTTTAATAGTCAGAAGAGATTGGAGGAAAACTAACAACCCTTCCACGCCCACAATTTCCCCAAACACATCAAATACAAATTTTTAGATAGCTATTTTGTTCAAAGTAGTTGAAATGTCAGGAAATTATGTCTTTGAGGATGACACAACCCCGACAGCCCTCAGCGCAAGGGTTGTAAGTTATGCCCTGGGGGCATATAAGGTTTTATAGAAAGTGTTGTCGTAGAAACTTCAAAAAGGGCTCATTCGACTGGAAATTGAGAGGACTAGTGCCTTTTTTATTAGTCGGAAGTGATCAGAGGGCAAATGCCCCCCCCCCACGTTTATCATTTCCCCAAACACTTCCAATCATAATATTGATATAGCCATTTTGTTAAGCCTATCAGAGAGGTCTGAAAATTATGTCTTTTAGGATAACAAATCCCCCCAGCCCTCAGGGCAAGGATTGTAAGTTATGCCCTGGGGACATGTAGGGTTTTTATAGAAAGTGTGGTCATAAAAGCTTCGAAGGGGGCTCATTGGATTGGTAATCAGACGCTCTAGTGCTATTTTTAAGAGTCAAAGTGATCAGAGGGCAGCTACCCCCTCCCCCATACACACAATTCGTATTGTCTCGATATGCGTCATGTAGAAATTTTGAGATAGCCATTCTATTCAAAATAGTCTAAATATCATATAACAAGGCTTTTGGGGTTGAAACAAACCCCAGAGATTAAGGGTAAGGGTTGTAAGTTATGCCCTCGGGGTATTTAAGGTTTTTATGGAAGGGATGGTTATTTAACTTCAGAGGAGGCTCAGTCTTTCTCCCTGAAAAAGACTATGTCAATATAAAACGAACAGAAATTAATCAAAAAAACTTTTTGCACAAAATAAGTTTTTAAAATGAAAACCTATAAAAAATTCTTTTAAATGAATTCACTTTTATAACTTTAAGAAATCAAAAATAATTAAGATTTTAAGGAATACTACTACTACTACTACTGCTAACAACTCACCGCAGCACCAAGCCGCCTGAGGCCAACACAGCTACGCACGCTCCTCCTCCACCCCAATCTATTCAAAGCCTCCCTTTTTACACCCGCCCACAAAGTTCCCATTTCCTTTAAATCTTTCTTTATGACGTCCTCCCACCCTAGACGGGGACGACCTGCTTTCCGTTTAGCCCTAGATGGTTGGCCGAAAAGGACAATCTTCGGCAATCTGTCATCATTTTAAGGAATAAATATCAGCATATGTATATTAAACTGACAATGCACATTTTTTTTTAGTAAATTCATTTGAATTTTTTTCAGTAAAGTACAAATTATATTCTGGCTTTTAGAAACCATAGGGTTTAGAACCCTACTCAGATTAATTTCTGCCCGTTTTGAGTTTGACTTATTTTAATTCCTGTTTGTTTTGGGCTTCATTTATTTATTGATACTGATTTGTGATAGTTGTATGCTTGGTAGATTATTTGATTCTATTTTTGTTCATTTTTGGCTTAATGGAATTCTTTACTTTTTTTTGAAAAACTTATTTTGTGTAAAAAGTTTTTTGATTAATAATAAAAAAAAGTCACTTGTTTGATGTTCGGTGTGCGACTAGCACGACATTTCAGGGGATCGTTCTCAGGGTCAAAGGCATCAAGCAATTTTTATTGCTTGGGGGTAGGAGGTAGGAATTTTATTATGGGGGCAGGGGCCAGGAAATGGGTCCAAAAAGCTTTTTGTCCTCATTAGTTTGGAGCTTACAGTCGTAAGCCCTTGGGGGAAAAGGAACCTCACGTATAAAAAAAATTCCAGGGTACGCCCCTCCCAGAAAAAGGACAAAATAAAAAAATTTCACCAGATCGGCTCGAAACTTATACCGTTTAGTTTTTAGGTTAAGGGGACCTCAAAGCAGAAGGAATAGTAAAAGAATTGCTTTGCTTCAAAACTGGCAAGAAAACGGCCAACAAACTTTTTGCCAAGCCACATCTCATGGAAGGATTTAGATAGATATTCATTTTGACTATTGGTATAGCAATTTGCACATCATAGAGCTTTGAATAAACCTACTTATGTGCATGTAAAATAAATAAACACACTTCTTACTTTTTCTCTTCAATTTCTTTCTAGTTTTCAAAGAATATTAGGTTTCAGATACATTGGAAATATGTCTTTTCATAGATAAAATAAAAAAAAAACAAGTTTAAAACTTAAAACGAACAGCAATATTAAAACTTAAAACGAACAGAAATTTTGATCGTTTTTTAAATAATGCTGGGAAATCCGTTGCCTCATTCATAGAAATGTCCCTTCCCCCAAGGAAAGATCCTCGCAAGTAACCCCCTCCTCCCACCCCCCCCCCCTCACCAGACAAAATCGCTCCTGAAAACGTCTGTATACTTCCCAATAAACAATACTATATGTAAACAATGGGCAAAGTGCATAACTTGCAGCCCTTCCCCCGGAAACTATGGGGGACTAAGTCATCCTCAAAGACATATTTATTAGATTGTCGCCTATGCTGAATAAAATGGCTATCTCAAAAGTTTGATTGGGTGACTTTGGGAAAAATCTGAAGGTGGGAGGAGGCCAAGTTGCCCTCCAATTTTTTTGGTCACTCAAAAAGGGCACTAGAACTTTTAATTTCCGTTCGAATAGGCCTTCTTACGATATTCTAGGACTACTGGATCGATACGATCAACCCTGAAAAAAAAAAAAAAACACGCATCCGTGATCTTTCTTCTGGCAAAAAAATACAAAATTCCACATTTTTGCAGATAGGAGCTTGAAACATCTATAGTAGGGTTTTCTGTTACGCTGAATCCGATGGTTTGATTTTCATTAAGATTCTATCACTTTTAGGGGATGTTTCCCCCTTTTTCCGAAAATAAGGCACATTTTTTCAGGCTCGTAACTTTTGATGGGTTATACTAAATTTGATGAAACTTACATATTTGAAATCAGCATAAAAATCCGATGCTTTTGATGTATCTACTGGTATCAAAATTCCGTTTTTTAGAGTTTCGGTTATTATTGAGCCGGGTCGCTCCTTACTTACAGTTCGTTACCACGAACTATTTGATACTCATTTTGATTATAGGTTTAGCCATTTAGCTGTTAATAACAATCCAAGACAGACAAGTATATTCCGGATGCGTGTTTATTTGTTTTTGGTTTTTTGTTTTTTTTTCCAGGGGTGATCGTATCGACCCAGTGGTCCTAGAATATCGTGGGAGGGCTCATTGGAACTGAAATTAAAAGTTATAGTGCCCTTTTTAAGTGACCAAAAAAAAGGAGGGCAACTAGGCCCCCTCCCACGCTCATTTTTTCCCCAAAGTCGATCAAAATTTTGAGGTAGCCATTTTGTTTAGCATGGTCGAAAATATGATAACTATGTCCTTTAGGATGACTTCATCCCCCGAAGTCCCTGGGAGGAGGTCTGAAAGTTATGAACTTTACCCAATGTTAACATATAGTATTGGTTATTGGGAAATATACAGACATTTTCAGGGGGATTTTTTCTGCTAGTGGGGGTGGGGGGTGGGTCGGGGTTTAGGTGGGAGGATCTTCCCATGAAGGAAGTTTTCATGGGGGAAGGGACATTGCTATGAAGGGGGCGCCGGATTTCCCAGCATTATTTAAAAAAGGATCAGAAGTTAAACATAAAAAAAACAAGTTTTTCAACTGAAAGTAAAGTACTTTCATAAGAGCTATTTATTTTAAATAACGGCCTTTGTGATTAAGGGGTCATTTTTAAAGAATTGGAACAAAATTCGAACTTTAGCTTAAAGAGCGAGATATTGACTAGGGGGCGAACCCCCTAATATACGTATTAAAAATATATGAATATAGAAGTTCGTTACGTAAGTTAATTCGTAAGTTAAGTATATTTATTACTAAAAAAAACGTTCCTAAATAAAATTCAACAAGTTTCGAGAAAGCCATTTAACCAAATAAAAGTGAAATTAATATGCAAATTTTGTTTTAATTACTCATGTACGGTGAGCCAAAATCAAACCCTGCATTAATTCAAAAACGTTGAAAAATTAAATAAAAAAAAACAAGTTTTTCTAACTGAAAGTAAGGAACAACATTAAAACTTAAAACGAACAGAAATTATTCCGTATATGAAAGGGGCTGTCCCCTCCTCAACGCCTCGCTCTTTACGCTAAAGTTTGACTTTCTCACAACTCTATTTTTTTTTAAACAATAAAAAACTTTAGCATAAAGAGCGAGGCGTTGAGGAGGGGACAGCCCCTTTCATGTACGGAATAATTTCTGTTCGTTTTAAGTTTTAATGTCGTTCCTTACTTTCAGTTAAAAAAAACTTGTTTTTTCTTTATTGAATAACATTAAAAAACTAAAACGGCTAAAATTTCCATGAATTATACCTTTGTATGCTAAACAATTCGTTTACTTTCATTAGTTCTTTCCATTTAACTTGGTGATTATGGTTTTTCATTTGTTTTTTTTTGCTATTTTGATAACTAAAAACCAGACTGACCAAAATAAAAATCGTTTAATAAAAGGCAAATAACACACGAACCGTTTAAAAGGGTCTAAGATAGACCCTTTTAAGACCCTTTTATGAGGGATAGGGAGTAGCACCACTCTTGTTTGTAAACCTTTATTAAACTTGTTATATTATTTGTGTGTGTGTGCGGTTTTTTGATTTTTTGATGTGACGAAAGATAACAAACACACTACTGGAAGTGCAAATCGATTTCAGGAAAGCGCAAATGACGCTATGGACTTTAGAAGGTTTAGGAGGTGGTAGCCATACTTCTGTTTGTGGTAATTTCTGTTCATCTTAAGTCCCCCCCCCCCTTGATTTTGAAAAGTTATTTTTTGGTATCTTCCTTGAAAAACATCGAAAAACGATTCTTCTCCCCCTTGATTTTGAAAAGTACTTTTTTGTGTATCTTCTTTATAAGAAAATAAATAAAAAAAAGGTTGCGTCCCCTAAATTAACATGAATTGGGGCCTCTGCCAACGACTTAAGAAAATGTTTCAAGCCAAGGTTTTCAATGATCCAGAAACGTACAATTTTAAGTTTCAAGCTCTTTAGAAAAACAATTGTTAGGTTTTTTCGGGCCTTGTTTATCAGGACCCCTGGTCCCTTGGCTCAGAAAAAAGATTTTGTTCCCTTTTCAGGCCCATTGTGGGCGGAACCAACATTTTTTCTCTATTTTTCTTGCTAATTGGCTTCTCACTGGCCATAGGACAAAAAGTATTAGTCTCAAGTTGACTGTAAAAATTTTGTTGGCCTTTTTTTAGGAGTCCATTATTGGCTTAGGGGGCGTACCTCCATATTAATTTTTATTGTAAATTAGTTCCCCTTTGTTCCCAACACTTATAGTTGTAAGTTTTCAACTGATTAATGAGAAAAGCATTTTTGGTACAATTTTGGGACCCAAAACCCCCCTTCTTAAACAAATACATATGTGGTACCTTTATTCCATATACTGATTCCATATGTGGGGGGTACAGGGATGTCCTAGATAAAAAGACATAAGGAGGGGGGTGGAAGCTAATTATACTTTAATCACTTTCAACACCTAAAAAGCACACTAAGACTTTCAATTTCTAATCAAGTGAAGTCTCCCCTTAATTTTCAACAACCACCCCTTCCATAACAAGTGGCCAGAAACAGCGATAATACAGAAAAACAATACATGGGATGCATTTCGCTCTTTACAAAGTCAATGCTAGGGCACTGACTATGATAATATCATATTCTAGCAAATATTCCTATTAAAATTGAACTAAGAAAATTAAAAGTAAATTTGGCTTACCAACAACACAAGTAGCAACATGTGAACGCCTTGATGGAGCAATGTCATGTATTTGTGTTGTGCATTGCAACAAAGCTGATCCTCTTAGGCCAGAATATAACTTGTCAATCCCATATCTATAAGTACCTGAAACAGAAATAATAGCTATTAATGTAAAATAGTATACAATAATATAAATATTATTTATATTATATATAATATAAATATAAATAATAGCTAATAATATAGAAATAATATAAAATAGCTATGATTATACACTGCGTCTTTTTCTTGTGCAGCCATGTATGCTGCCATGCGTCCTCTTATTATATTTGTTACAAGTACTCCCTAAGTAAATTCTTTTGATTCTTTTATGGCCACCGGTGTCATTCAGGTACATAAAATTCTTTTCTTGAAGAAAAAAGTAATTTTTTTTCTTGGGGGGGGGGGGGCTACAGACCCTTTAGCCCTCCCCGTGGGCGCGCGTCTGACTGTAACTAAAACCCTAAACAACGAAATTTTTATAAAGTAAATATATCAAAATGTTTCCTTTTTATCTTGATTCAAAATCCATTATCCTTAATGTTGTAGATGGGAAGTTACGACATTAATCTTAAGAGTTACGAGAGGTCCTCCCAATCAATGTACAGAAGGAATTCAACCTTTAAAATATCGTCTCAGTTGGAATCATAAATAGAGACTAAGCATGTAATTTGGATGCTAAGTGGATGATAAGCCATGGTCAAGCCATGGCTAGACCCCGGTGCCGCGCCGGCGGATCGACCGAACGCCGCCGACGAGAGGCCCAGTCGAGCGCCGCCGAAGTGTCGTAACGCCGCCGGCACGCCGCAGGCACGCCGCCGCCGGCAGAGGCGGCGGCGTTTGGTCAACTTTAAACTATTTTTACGGCAATTCTTTATTGCGTCAACCGCAAAGTCGGAGCTTTTCCTTCTCGTGTGGCTTAGTATTTCGATTTTCCTGATTAGAAATCAAGCAGAGCTTGCACTATCCCCGAATTTTCGGGTATTTCCCTAAAAATCTATGCGTCACCCCCAAAAAATTTGATTCCCCGAATCCCCGAAATCACGCAATCACGGTGCCACCCCTAGTGATTTATCACCAATGACTTTCCCTGCCAAATTTTACTTTGTGTACCATAATTCTTCACTGCTCTCTTGTTCATTAATTTTCGTCTCTTTTGTTACTTTGCATAAAAGCCAGACAGATGCAATATGCTATTGCAAATATTGCAATATACATAGTTCTTCATATGTTGACAAAAAAAAGTATCGTCTTTATGAAATGAGTTTAAATCATTTCGAATGCAGTTTCCCAATCGCTATTTCTTATATCACTCGTAGTCAAGAATTTTATTTTCAAGTTGAATAGAATTATAGAACGCATTCACTACTATACAGCTTCAGCCTTTTGTTGGATTTTAAAATTGACAGCCGACAGATTGTTTCTACAGCTGAATTGTAAGTTTGCAGATTTTTTTTTTTTTTTTTTGCTGTTTTTAGATAAGATTTTCTTAATGTTTAATACTCAATTATTGAACACCTGATAGAAAAACAATATTCTTTCTGGAACATTTTTACCCCCCCCCCCCCAAAAAAAAAAAAAAAAAAAAAAAAAAAAAAAAAAAACAGCCTTCGGTTGAGACAAAATTTAGCTATAGACTAAGCTATGTACAAGGTTGGGGAATTAAAGATTGAACCGGAAGTTACCCCAAAAATATGATTAATAAATAAATTGTAAATTATTGCCTATAGGGGAGGGGGATAGGGGGCTATAATTTTTAAATCGTAATACCTCATTTTTTTTTATTGAAAGCAGGGATGCCAAAAAGATAATTATTTTTTTCATTTAAAGTGGAGACAGAAGAAAATGATATCAAATTCCCTGGGAAACCATTGAAATATTTTGATAGACCCAGGGCCCCCCATTAGGACTTGTTCATTGTCTTGGGTATTTTGCGATTTCTCATAGGCTACTGGCCTGATTTGGCTTTTGTGTGTGCTCCCTTTTAGTTCGATTCTTTGGATCTTATGGAATGCCAAGGCGAATCTGTCACTCAGTTTTCCAATAATTTGAGGTATATCTGAATAATTTCGACATTTTTGTTGTTGTCTTTGTACCCCTTTACTCACACCCTCAATTTTTTTTCAATGAACACTAAGCTGTTTAACGTTATTTTGCGTGTTTGTTTGAACCATATAGTGACCTTGTTAATTATTCAGTAAATTATTTTTCTAATGAAAGCTGAGACGGTATCCTATCAAGGTGGTATCCAGAGGGGGGGGGGGTAGGGAGGTATTATATTTAAATGATAATAGCTCGAAATTTTATTTATTGAAAGCAGGATCCCAAAAAGTTCATTTTTTTTAATTTAAAGCAGATACGGCATCCTATCAAGGTGGTATCCAGAGGGGGGGGGGGTATTGAGCTATCATATTTAAATGATAATACCTAGATTTTTTTTTAAAAGCAGGGTGTCAATAAGTTAATTATTTTTTTTTATTTAAAGCAGAGACGGTATCCTATCAAGATAGTATCCAGAAGGGGGGCAGAGGGAGTTATTATATTTAAGTGATAGTACCTTGATTTGTTTTTATTGAAAGCAGGGATGCCAAAAAGTTGAAAAGTTGACAAAATTAACAAGATTTTCGTGAGTTATACTTGATACAGCACTTGCATGGTTTTATCGTCCAAAGGGAAAGGGACATATGCGTCCATCCGGTTTTTTTTTCCTATTGATGAAACGGGTTTACTTTGAAAACATTCATTCATATGTACCAGGCAGATTCACACTAAAACGAATTGGTGTGCCGAAAGCGATATCGACATCCCCACCTAACGTTGCGCTCGAGTAACAATGGCGCCCTTGGTCCAGTGCCCAAGTTACATTAAATGGCCAGGTCATAATAAAAGCTTTCAATTTGAGAGGTTCAAGGAGGAATCTTTGACAGTCTTATGACCTCAGGGTACTAGATGTTGCAACGTTGTTACGTATCTACAGTGGTTTAGAAAATTCGATCACCCCACAAATGATTACCAAAAATATGCACAAATGTAACATTTGGAATATTATAACACTTTTTTCAAAGCTTTGAAGAAAAGCAAAAAAGTCTAAATACCCCTAACTACGCTTGAAAGCTATTTTAAAAAGAAACTCTTTGGAGATTTCCATGGAAATCACCATAGCAGAAGCTTTGAGCCTGGGTGGGGATCAAAGAGGAGTCTAAGTATTTTGACCACAAGTGACTTATTGTTGCGACTTTCTTAAATTTGGTAATTCTTGTGAGCATTTGGAAATCAAAGCTTAAACTCAATAACTGACACTAACTGTCCTAACATTTTGCTTGGATTAAAAGTGACGAACTAGGATGAACACTTCAACATCTTCCTGGAGCTACTTCAGTCTGCATATTATTTCATTTAATTATACTTAAAACGGTGAGCTTAAAATGAGCTTTTCATTTTTTACCTAAGAAAATAGCTGGCACTTCATTTTTCTTCATAGCCAATTAACTATTAAGTGTTTTTTGTGTCATTGTAATCGAAGTGTTCTCATGTGAAGTGTTCATCATGTATTTTTCAATTTGATAAATTTAGTCCTTTTAGATGCAGTTTATAATTTGACTGATATTAGGTATTTATCAGTTTATAATTTGGAATGAATCCCCAAAAGAAAAAATGAATAATATCCAAAAGAGCAGCCAAAAGCGATAAAAAAGAAGCAGTTCAGCCTTAGCCTACATGACATATATTCTATAAAGAAGCCAAAAAAAAAAATTTAAATGCATTTTTTTTAAATTGTAATTAAAAACCAGTTTTTAATAAAGAAGGCTTCTTAGGAATCCAAAAGAGCAAAAAAACATCAATATCAAAGTCGCTCATTTCATCTGTTTTAAATGTGACAAAACAGATATAGGCAAAGGGCATTATGAAAAAATTAAGCTTCTAAGTTCAAAGTTATATTCAAAGTTTTTACCCAGATAACTGACGAATTCTGTGATACGGTATTTGAAGTTTTATATGCAGTAATGCTCGATGAAAAAAAATACTAATTTTGATAATTATTTATGTTAAGAATGTATAACTAATAGATACTTCAACTACTCGTATTATGCAAGGGTTCTGAAACGCCACACCCATTTCGTTTCTACCAGATTTCTACTTCTCTTGATGAATAACGAAGAAGACCAGTTTCCAGCCAGTGACTTGTAAATTTTTGAACTCGTGAATAGGCTCGAATCTGTTGTAAATTGAAGATGTGATTTGAGAAAGACTGATGAAAACATTAATGTTTGTGGTCAACATTGATCGCGCCGGCGGCGCGCCGCCGACATCTTACCGGCGCCGCCCCGCCGGCGTCTTACCAGCAGCGCGGCGTGCTTTTTTTTGCCCCGCCGCCGCCGGTCTTCCCTCGTCGGCACGGCGCCGGGGTCTAGCCATGGCTAATTGTAGAAAAAGCCAAGAAAGATAGTCCGAGTGAGTAAGAGGCAAACCTGGCATAAGCCCTTTTTAGAATTGTATAAAAATGATGTTATTTCATTTGTTGATAGATAATTCTATCCATCATTCGTCAAGCAGTTGCGGGCATCAGGTCATGGATAATTGTTGAAAAAGCCAAGACAGATAGTCCGAGTGAGTGAGAGGCAAATCTAACATAAGCCCATTTTAGGATTGTACAAAAATTATGTCATTTCATTTGTTGATAGATATGTCTATCTATCATCCGTCCATGCGTCATTCCTAGCGCAGAACTAAGGTAGATAGTCATAGAACTAAGGGATATCCGGGTGTTCTTTTTTGCAATAAATATCATATCATACGCATACCTGAACCAAAGTAAAAGAGTGGGTAGAAGAATTCTCCATGTGCAGAATTTTCCCAACGAATGCTCCCCTAATTTTAAGCTCCGACGCGCAGGAGTTTGAAAAAGTTCTTGAAGGATTTCGTTGCTATTTTCAACTTGAAATTTCTTCAAGATATCATGAAAATTTTTCAAGTCGAAAATAGTAACTAAGTCCTTAAAGAATTTTGCCAAAATTAAATGCATCTCAACTTAGCAGTAGAATCATTAAGTAGACTCATTAAACATAGAGCCATTCACATCCTTCCTGAAAAATCGTTTTTACATTTCGGGGCCCTCTTAAGAAATCATGAGGAGGCATTTTTTTTTCTTGGGGGGGGGGAAATATTTTGAAAAATTGGTATGCAAAAGTTTAACTTTGCAGTAAAGGGAATGGGCAGTAGGGGTGAAAGCTCTCCTAGTAATTATATTATACCATATATTATATTAAAAACGAAAAAAAAACATGTTGTTTACTTTTCCAGTGAATGAAAACAGTAACATTGAAACTTAACATGAACAAATATTGTACTGCGTTTGAGGATGGGATGCCACTCCCCACAAAATCACACTCTTTACGGTAAGCTTCAAATAATGCTTAACTGAATAGAAATTATCCCGTATATGAGAGGGGCTGCATCTTCCCCCTTATCCCTCCCTCTTTACGAAAAAAATACCTGCTCCTTTACTAAAATAATTTATGAGTGAAACAAATAGAGTTAACGGGTAATTGCAAGTTCTTTATTTACCAATTGCCTTTTAAAATATCACAAAAAAAAGTTTTATCCTTTAAAGGAAATGCTTAGCAGTAACCTTGTCAACTCTTGGGGCGTTTTGAAAAATACTTTTTATCCTATCCCAATGACGGACATGACAGTTCTATCATATCCCAAATGTTTGAACAATCGTTCTTAACGCTTTTGGAGGAAAGAGCAAACTCTCGTGTGAAGTGTCAGGGGTTAAGGGAAAGGGGGCATTCCCCTCATAAAAAGAATAATTTTCATTCAGTTAAGCACTAGTATTATTTTACCATATGAGATAAGATAAAGTTTGGAAGAATAGGAAGATAAGTCTGCAAACCAAGATTAGAATATTGGAAGCTACAGTTAGACCCCGGCGCCACGCCGGCGGATCGACCGAACGCCGCCAACGAGAGGCCCGGTTGAACGCCGCCGACGTGTCGTAACGACACCGGCGCCACGCAGGCGCACCGCCGCCGGCAGAGGCGGCGGCGTTCGGTCAACTTTAAATTAATTTTGCGGCAATTCTTTATTGCGTCAACCGCAAAGTCGGAGCTTTTCCTTCTCGTGTGGTTTAGTATTTCGATTTTTCTGATTAGAAATTAAGCAGGGCTTGCACTATCCCTAAATTTTCGGGTATTTCGCCGAAAATCTATGCGTCACCCCGAAAAAAATTTGGTTTCTTGAATCCCCGAAAATAACGCAATCACGGTGCCACCCTTAGCGATTTATCACCAGTGACTTTCCCTGCCAAATATTACTTTGCATACCATAATTCTTCACTACTCTCTTATTCATTAATTTTCGTCTCTTTTGTTACTTTGAATAAAAACCAGACAGATGCAATATGCAATTGCAGATATTGCAATATACACAGTTCTTCATATGTTGACAAAAAAAAAGTATCGTCTTTATGAAATGAGTTTAAATCATTTCGAATTCAGTTTCCCAATCGCTATTTCTTACATCATTCGTAGTCAAGAATTTTAATTTCAAGTTGAATAGAATTATAGAACGTATTCACTACTATACAGCTTCAGCCTTCAGTTGGGATTTGAAATTGACAGCCGACAGATTGTTTTTACAGCTGAATTGTAAGTTTGCAGATTTTTTTTTTTTTTTTTTTTTTTGCTGTTTTCAGATAAGATTTTCTTAATGTATAATACTCAATTGTTGAACGCCTGATAGAAAATAAAATCTTCTTTCTGAAACATTTTTAACCTCCCCCCCCCCCCAAAAAAAAAAATCCTTCTATTGAGACAAAATTTAGCTATAGACTAAGCTATGTACAAGGATGGGGAATTAAAGATTGAACCGGAAGTTACCTCAAAAATATGATTCATAAATAAATTGTAAATTATTGCCTATAGGGAAGGGGGTAGGGGGCTATCATTTTTAAATAATAATACCTCTTTTTTTTATTGAAAGCAGGGATGTCAAAAAGATAATTATTTTTTTCATTTAAAGTGGAGACAGAAGAAAATGATATTAAATTCCCTGGGAAACCATTGAAATATTTTGATAGACCCAGGGCCCCCCCATTAGGATTTGTTCATTGTCTTGGGTATTTTGCGATTTCTCATAGGCTACTGGTCTAATTTGGCTTTTATGTGTGCTCCCTTTTAAGTAGATTCTTTGGATCCTATTGAATGCCCCAGTGAATCTATGACTCAGTTTTCCAATAATTTGAGGTATATGTGAATAATTTCGACATTTTTGTTGTTATCTTTGTACCCCTTTACTCATACCCCCAACTTCTTTTTCAAGGAACACTAAGCTGTTTAACGGTATTTTGCGTGTTTGTTTGAACCATATAGTGACTTAGTTAATTATTAAGTAAATTATTTTTCTAATGAAAGGTGAGACGGTATCCTATCAAGGTGGTATCCAGAGGGAGAGGGGGGGTAGGGGGGTATTACATTTAAATGATAATATCTCAACATTATTTTTACTAAAAGCAGGGATCCCAAAAAGTTCATTTTTTTAATTTAAAGCAGAGACAGCATCCTATCAAGGTGGTATCCAGAAAGGGGGGGGGGGGGGTAGTGAGCTATTATATTTAGATGATAATACCTCCTTTTTTTAAAGCAGGGGTGTCAATAAGTTAATTATCTTTTTTTATTTAAAGAAGAGACGGTATCCTATGAAGATGATATCCAGAGGGGAAAGGGGCAAAGGGAGTTATTATATTTAGGTGATAGTACCTTGATTTTTTTTTATTGAAAGCAGGGATGCCAAAAAGTTGAAAAGTTGACAAAAATTAACAAGATTTTCGTGAGTTATACTTGATACAGCACTTGCATGGTTTTATCGTCGAAAGGGAAAGGACCATATGTGTCCAATCCGGTTTTTTTTTCTTCTTATTGATGAAACGGGTTTACTTTGAAAACATTCATTCATAAGTACCAGGCAGATTCATCCTAAAACAAATTGGTGTGACGAAAGGGATATCGACATCCCCACCTAACGTAGCGCTCGAGTGACAATGGCGCCCTTGGTCCAGTGCCCAAGTTAAATTAAAAGGCCAGGTCATAATAAAAGCTTTCAATTTGGGAGGTTCAAGGAGGAGTCTTTGACAGTCTTATGACCTTAGGGTACTAGATGTTGCAACGTTCTTACGTATCTACAGTGGTTTAAAAAATTCGATCACCTTACAAATGGTTACCAAAAATATGCACAAATAAACAAATGTAACATTTGGAATATTATAACACTTTTTTCAAAGCTGAAAAGAAGCAAAAAAGGCTAAATACCCCTAACTACGCTTGAAAGCTATTTCAAAAAGAAACTCTTTGGACATTTCCATGGAAATGACCAAAGCAGAAGCTTTGAGCCTGGGTGGGGATCAAAGAGGAGTCTTTGAATATTTTGACCACAGGTGACTTATTGTAGCGACTGTTATAAATTTGGTAATTTTTGCGAGCATTTGGAAATCAAAGCTTAAACTCAATAACTGATGCTAAGTGTCCTAACATTTTGCTGGGATTAAAAGTGACGAACTAGGATGAAAATCTCAACATCTTCCTAAAGCTACTTCAATCTGCATATTATTTCATTTAATTACATTTAAAACGGATGAGCTTTTCATTTTTACCTAAGAAAATAGCTGGCGCTTCATTTTTCTTCATACAGAATAAACCATTAAGTGTTTTTTGTTTCATTGTAATTGTAGTGTTCTCATGTGAAGTGTTCATTATGTATTTTTCAATTTGATAAATTTACTCCTTTTAGATACAGTTTATAATTTGACTGACTGATATTAGGTATTGATAAGTTTATAATTTGGAATGAATCCCCAAAAGAAAAAATGAATAATATCCAAAAGAGCAGCCAAAAGCAATAAAAAAGCAGCAGTTCAGCCTTAGCATACATGACATATATTCTATAAAGAAGCCAAAAAAACTTTAAATGTATTTTTTTTTTAATTGTTATTGAAAACCAGTATTTAATACAAGAAGGCTTTTTAGGAACCCAAAAGAGCAAACAAAAAAAAACAATCGATATCAAAGTCGCTCATTTCAATTGTTTTAAAGGTGACAAAACGGATACAGGCAAAGATGCAAGGGTTCTGAAACGCCACAGTCATTTCGTTTCTACCAGATTTCTACTTCTCTTGATGAATAACGAAGAAGACCAGTTTCCAGCCAGCGACTTGTGAAGTTTTGAACTCATGAATAGGCTCGAATCTGTTGTAAATTTAAGCTTTGATTTGAGAAAGACTGATGAAAACATTAGTGTTTCTGGACAACATTGATCGCGCCGGCGGCGCGCCACCGACATGTTACCGGCGGCACGCCGCCGACATCTTACCGGCGGCGTGGCGCGCTTTTTTTCGCCCCGCCACCGCCGTTCTTCCCTCATCGGCGCGGCGCCGGGGTCTAGCTACAGTGATGACAGTGGTCAAATATGATGCTGAAGCATGGGCGCTCCAAAAAGCAGATAAAGAGTTGCTAGATGTTTAAATTGCCTACGGATTGTTCTGGGTAGCCCGCTGACTGACCGTATTTCAAACAGTAGGCTGTCCGAAAAGTGTGGTTAAAGCCCGCTTTCTTCTAGGTCCACGATGAGGGAAAGTCTGAGATGGCTAGGGCACGATCTTGGAATGAAGAATGACAGATTGCCGAAGATTGTCCTTTTCGGTCAACCGTCAAGGGCTAAAAGGAAAACAGGTTGTCTGCAGTTGGGGTGGGAGGATATCATAAAGAAAGATTTAAGAGAAATGAGAACTTCCTGGGAGGGTGTAAGGAGGGAGGCTTCAATATATTGGAATGGAGGAGAAGCGGGCGCAGCTATGTTGGCCTCAGGCGGCTTAGTGTTAAGGTGAGATGTTATTAGTAGTAGTGGTATTTCTCTAAGATGCCTATTTTAAGCCCAGACGGGTCAAACAAGCACTTCAGAGAAAATCAACACAGCAAAAGAGAAAAAAAAATTAGCAAAGCTGGTCAATAAAAAAAAACGTCAAAAAGGTTGTCAAAAATGCCAAAAAGTAAGTTATAATTTACTAGGAAACACAACGTTCAGCAGCAACCTCATTATTTGCAGCTCTAATGTCCACCAAAAAAGCTTTACCAGTTTGATCTATACATCTAAGACTATTTTGAAGATGAACTAATAGAAACCCGTAACTTGTTCTGAAATGTCTTCAACGTCTTACTTTTTATCCTAAGCAACTGAATTACACTGTGTATTTTCTAGTTACTTTTATTATTCATTCCTTGCTTTGGTGGCATCTGGAATAAAAAGAAAAAAACAGTAGCGAATTTTCTGAAATGAACTTACTTTTTGCAACCCTGTTCCATTGTTTACATACTAGACTGCAGCTCCTTAAATCTGAATATGGTGCAAGGCTACGAAAAACTATCTCCAATATTTCATCCGGGAGAGTTATTGACACGTTTTCATTCATCTGTTAAAAATATTTATATAAAATAAACATAACTGACAAATTAAAAAAAAAATCAAAGCCGTAAAAAACAACAACTAAAACTGATCTACATGGTTTTTGACTCAATAAAGTTTCATTGTGTACCTAATATAATTTTTATTTCAAAGTTAAAAATACAATCATAATTTCTCCATCGTCCATAGTTTTTAGTAAATAACTTTTTAATTCTTTTTTTTGGCAAAATCTCAGTTGCTCAATTGCCTGCAAGTCCTGTGGACATAGTCAGTCATAAATCTTTGAAAACCTTTTATTTGTGGTTTCCAATCACCTTCAAATGGCTCACAAAACTGATATACTATTTGAATTACCCTTACTCCATGCCTACCTAGCTTAGCTCTGCCCTAGGATGGATGATAGACTATATATCTCTCACTGAGACTATCTATCATGCCTTGAGACTTTCTCTCTCACTGAGACTATCTGTCTTGGCTTTTCAAGTGGTATATGCAGGGACGGGACATAAGGTGGGACACGGTACTTATCTGCCATCTAGCATTCTTTAAAAAATGCAATAAAGTAACCTAGTATAGTTCATTCAATGGCGAACATGACAGTTCTATCATTTTGGTAAGTTGCTATTTTTGTTTTTTGAGAAAATTGACTTCAAAGTTTCGGCTATACCCCCAAAAAAAAATATTTGGGCAAGAGTTTTTGTGTTTTATTTTGTAATGGTTTGCAGAAACTGTATGTGTAAGATAGCAAACGAACGCTAAAACATCAAGCCATGTTATGTGG
>CM051264.1:30321610-30596610 GCA_027921565.1 Artemia sinica
CTTATATTCCAACGCAAGAAATTTCAACCTCACATGCTGGCTGGTGCTCCTATAACTCTGCTGGAGGAGCTTCGCCTTCCGGATGGGTAAACCAAGAACTGTTTCTGGAATATCTCAAACATTTCAAGACTTACTCACATGCTTCTCCTGAAAGCCCGAAGCTTCTGATAATGGACAACCACGAGTCCCACATTTTTTATGCAGTTGTGCAGTTTGCAAAAGATTCTGGTATCGCTTTACTAACAATACCACCTCACTGCAGCCACAGGTTGCAGCCATTGGACATTTGCATGTATTTTCCCTTCAAATGCCAATATGCCAAGGCTGTGGACAACTGGATGCTATCCAACCCAGGGAAGACCATGACGATATACGAGATTGCATCTCTTGTTGGCCAAAGCCTCCTTCGTATCTTTCACACCAAACAACATAATGAGGGCCTTCGAAAAGGCAGGGATATTGCCCTACAACCCAGACATCTTTACAGAAAAGGATTTTCTAACCTCTACTGTAACTGACAGGCCTGCACCTGATGCTTCGGATCCAGTTGAAACTGGAAACAACCTGAAAGCCAAGCCACTTGTACTGAGTGGCAGAGGCAGGAAGAAAGGCTCTACAAAGATTCTCACTGACACTCCTGTGAAAAGACAGATTGAAGAACAAGAAGCCGAAAGAAAAGATAAGAAAGCACGGGGTGGTAAGGCTAGAGGAAAAGTTGGGACTGTTGGAAGAACTGGAAAAGCAAAAAAAAGACAAGACAACAAAAAAGCTATTTGTGGATTCAGAAGGAAGTGATGATGAAAAAATGATTCTTGATGATGATAGTGATGACTCAATGAAACTAGGTGAATCGGAAGATGAAAGTGAGAAAGAGGTCTTTGACAGTGTCTCTACAGGAGATTTCGTTACAGTTGTTTACGAAGGAGAGTATTTTCCTGGGTCTGTCCAAGAGAAAAACGAGAACAGTGTCAGAGTGAGTGTCATGTGCATGACCTGTCTAAGAAAGTGGAAGTGGCCGGATCGAGAATACTCAATATTTTATCCAAGGGAAGATATTTTGAAAAAGTTGTCGCCTCCTACCCCAACACCCAGTACAGCTTCCAGAGCAGCATCATACTTTTTGTTTGCTGACTGGTAGTCTAGTCTTGTGCCTAAGATATTTTTACTTTTGAAGTCGAATTTTTAATATAGTTTTTATATGATGAAAAGTCAAAGTTTTCTACCAATACATGAATCTTTTTACTATGTCCCAGAGTATACCACATCGTGTCCCAAGATATACCACCCCCGGTACTTAGAGGGACAAATGGTATAAGCAGGGACAAACCCCCTTTTTTTCTTCTAGCTATACAAGAAAAATCTGGAAAAATCACAGTTTATGCTGCAGTTCTGGGTCTTTCATTTGAGCCATAAGCCATTTTTCTACTCCAATGTTAACCATACATTTTGGAAGCTTTCCAAAATCCGTCCCTCCATATACCACTCCATATACCCTATTCACTTCCATCAAGTTGATTTCAATTCAATTCGGTTTTTTAATTCAGCTTTTAGTTTTAACCCTTTAATTAAAACAAAGCTTCTAAAAGGGCTGCTTTAAGCAGCCTTTTTCCCTTGTAAACATCACCAATAGTCTTACAACTATATACTATGAAATTCTGTTGCATTGTCTAATTGATCTTGGGGAGCTTTTATTGAATTTTTAAGAACTTATAACATGATTGTCTATAAACATTACCTGTAGTAGTGATAAAGTTTTAAATTTAAATTAGGTTTCCAGCAGGTTTAGGAATTCTAAATTTGTGATATTTAGGAAAAATATCCATGAAAATTTAAGAGCATAAAGCTTTTTTGGAGAATGGTATGTAAAAGAGGAATTCGAAAGTTAGTTTTGGAGGATCAAATATTGTCACCCTGAATAGCAGAGCAAATTAAAAAACGGTAAAGCAAACGTTTGATGAAAATAAATGTTACATAAAGTTACGTTTGCTTGCGTTACAAGCGTAAAGATTTTGCTAATACTCAATGCAAAAGAGGCCTATTTAAAAGTAAGATTAAACTAAACGTTTAGCGACTAGTACCCGTTGATAGACATCTAGCTTAGTCCTACCATATCCGCACGCCTTTAAAAATTTGTCTTAACTATAAAAAAGCTATATTTTTTGGTGTCAATTCATCAAAAATGATCACAGATCAAAATGAGAACCCAACGTTAGAATCACATGGTCAAAAACGCTTCTGTATAAATTAGGCCAATTCAAGAAAAATTAGGGATGTGCAGCCGCCATGGCAAAAACCCTAATACTCTTCACCTTTTTTTTCCCTTTTTTTAATTTTAATTAAAGTCCCATCTCCTCTCCTCTCAGTGGCACCAATAATTCAAAAGAAAAACTATTTAAACATTAACAAAAAACTAAATGCCACCTACACTTTCATTTACTTAAAACAGCAGCCGAAGAGTGGTCTTCATCTTGAGTCCCCAATACTTGTAATCTCGGTGTTTTAAGTTTCGTTTTTGCAAAAAAAAAACTCTTTTACTCTTTACGAAAACGGTATCTTTCTATAGAATGCGAAAGAACTAAATAACAAGGCCTAGAAATCATGGAGCTGTGTAAAATTTAATGAACAGCCTCTCTCAGGAAGCTCTTTTCTCTAATAATAGGCCAAACTTAACCATTTTTTGCTTTACAAGTTCAGTTTACTGATAATTCATACCCATAGATTTATAATTTTAAATTGTATTAAAAATTATTATTTTTAATATTACGTCTATGTTCGTACCAAAAGTAGCCTTTTAATTTAGGCTAAGTAATTACTCATGAATACCAAGTTTTAAAACATTGTGCTCACATAAAAAAAATAATAGCACTGAGAAAAATCTCTGCGTAGACCGTAAAGTTTGGCTACCACTAGGCAGCAGTCTAAAATAGCATGTTTGGTAAAAATGGTCTGGCAAAGAGGTTCAGCCTGTCTGATTGCTCCATCAATGCAGAGGCTGATTAGCTCTTCAGGCTAAGCATCCATGCCGACACTTGTTTTACTGCATTTATTGCTTATTCTTGTTTTTGGTACCTAACAATAATAAAAATACTAAAAAAGAAAAAAAAATGCAATTTAAGGAGAAACAATTTTAAACAAAATTTTGTATTCTCAAAAAACTGACAGGAGAGGATATTTTGTTGCTTTGTATAGGTTTAACAGGAATTACAAAATATTAGCACGTTTACTGCAGAATTGTCCAGCCGACTTAGAAACATTCCAGGCATGTTTAGTTTGAATTTATCAAAACGTGGCCACATGTCAAAGCTTACTTGGATTAAATCTGATGCAGATAGAATATAATTATTCGCTACAATAGCTGAAGCTAACATGAGCATGTCAATGTTAAAAAAGACAAAGCAAAACAAGGATCAAGAAAAAAAAAACCCAGCAAAATCAAAAATTTAGAGTTGTAAGTGCTGCCTCAAGGTCAAGAGAATAAAACGAGTAACAAATAAAACTTATATATATGCCGAGAGTCAGGTCACACGGTTCATGATTACAATAGTGATCATGCATAATACAGATTGCATCAATTAAAAATATAAATGGACATAGAATACTTTACAAGAGGTACATCATGCACACAGTAAAGTGAATAATGCCCAACATAAAAATAGGTAATCCCTGAAATAATCAAAGGCAATCCCTGAAATAAACTACATCAAATATTAAATACTTCCTACCGTGATATTGTTAAAATGCCGAGTGAAATAAGGACAAATGATTTACGACATCTTTCAGTGCTAGAAGCTAGTGTCTAGTCCTTCAGTATAGGGGTTCTTAAGGTCGAGCAATAAACCACGATGAGTTGGGCAGTTTCAACAATTTAGTCCAAAACGATACGTCAACTCATGTTCACGACTATCAAGTAAATTCTAGTTGAGTTTTTTTTAGTACACCATCATGTGTTGAGTAGGTATGTCCAAGTGTATTTTTACAGTTTTTATCTTACCTTCCCGAGTCTATATGATTGACCTTTCGTCAATCCTGGATACCAAGCTGGATATGCATATTCAAGACAAGTTCAAACGTAATAACTTAAATGTATCGAAGCAATTTCTTAAAAACCAACCAAATTATTTGCGTTAAAAAAGCTAAAAAAAAATGGCAACACACCGAGTTGTTTTTTATTTGTCAGAAAACTAAAATGAGCCAAGAACAAAAAACCAATAAAGTAAAAAGAAGTAAAGATATACAAAATGAATACAATGGTAAGATCACCCATGTTAAAAAAAATTGAATGACATAATTATAGATGTGGAATCACTGAATATCACAAAAGTGGGAGCAAAACTGTGCACATATCTTGTATGTCGCAAGCCAAGCGGCTTTAGTTTGAAAACAGGAGTTGCCAGTTGGAGAGGGAGTCTAGACATTAGGGAAGGATAAAAGGAGGGAAGGATATTTTGGTGAAAATGGTGATTCAACAAGGATAATCCAAAGTTTTGCAGAAATCCTGACCGCAGTCAGCTAAGATTTAAATCTTAGAGTTTCCAAGCCTCCCAGGATAAAAAAATCTTAAGCTCCCTAGATGCTATCACTAAGACTCTAAACTAAATCTTCTCCAATGAGTCAGACTCTGATGATGTCACATCAAGGTGCCATACTGGGCCGCAATACCTTAAGGATGGATGGATAAAAGTTGTATATACACGGAGAACAGGTGATGAAGAAAGCCCAAACCTTGAAAGAACTTCAAGTGACTGAAGTCCTAGATGTCCTCTAGGAACGCCACAAGGAAAATGGACCACGAGTATCTTTCTTTTATCAGTCCTATGAGACACCATAAGGGTTGCACTGAAATTAACACTATCATTTAGAAGGAAAAGCCTAATACAACAGACTTGTCCGTATTAGCTGACATGAGCACTGTATTAGCTTCTCACAAATGCAAGTGTATCAGTAGTAACCTAGGTGCTGATCCGGCCGAGACAAGGCCTGGAGCATGAATATACAGTGCAGTTTCAACGGGACATGACTTACCACTGACAGGTATCTAGTACTACAAAAGGGACATGACTTACCAAACAGGTTTTTGTGTCAACATCCATTTTCTAGACCAATCAGAGACATAGAATACGGAGGGTACTTAATATACAGTGCAGTTTCAACGGTACATGACTTACCATGACCATGCATCAATTACCGCACCGGGAACAAGACTTACAAGACAGGTTTTTCTATGGGTCAATACCCAAAACTAAAGACCTTGGTATAACGTGTTCAAAGGTTTAATGGACTTTCTGTAAAAATACTGGTTTCAGCCGACGGGTAAATAAACATGTTTTTTTTGTATAAATTAAGGTGCAATAACTCTTTTCTTCAGTTTGAAAAAACAAATCAAATAGATAGCATTTCTTGTTAAATTTATTCGTATTCAAATGGAGAATTTCAAAAGGATTTTGGTAAAAAAATATTTTTATTCTTGTATTGTAAAAAAACGAGACCTTTTTCATATAGCTTCATTTAACTATCTAGCATATGGGTTTCTGACTGACAGCCGACTACATATCTTTCGCAAAATTCACATGTTTTGCAGCAGCCGTTCAGGTATAAAAGGCAATTTTGGGTAAAAGGCGTCTTAAGTGCTTTGCAGAAATAGCGCTTATTTAAGACTAAAAATTGATCAATGCGTGTCCTTTAAATATGTACAATATCTTTAATGTGTTGGGGTGGAGGGGGCTTTGGTATTGTGGAAGGGGGTGAGGATTATTAATATTCTGAATAAAAATCTGTCGGACCTAATACGCAAAATTTTGTTATTTATATGCATACCATATTTAAAATATAGATAGCTTGGGTTCCATCTAGGACTACCAAAATTCTTTCTTTTCATATGAGCTTGAGCAAATGAAATTTAACCCCATAAGTTTTAAATCGTGTCCCTCTCATAATTGAAGAAAGCATACATTTTTCCTTTATCTTGTTTCGCGAGAGATTATCGCACAAATTGTGTTATATTTTTTATGTTACACTGTATTCATGTTATTAACTGTTACCTTAGACTTTTTCTTCCTCGTCTTAGGGGTGTCATGTTTCTTTTTTAGGACTTTAAGCATATTTGAAATTATGACGGAAATAATTTATACCCAATAAGTTCTAATTGTGTTTTTTCCTACTTGAAAAAGCATACATTTTTTTCTTTTATCCTGCAAGATGAAAAAGAGATTTCTACCCCCTATCTATGGAGCTTACATGAGGAAAAAACTGAAAATTAATTTTTATTCGAGGAGACTGATGGTCAAAGTCGTCCTGAGCAAAAACGGCCAAAGCTCGATGGTGGGTCTAGCACCCCTGATGTGGACATAATTAAATCGTTGAACATGGGCAGGAGTAGTGTAATCACCTATGCACCGCCATCTGATATGCAGGATATTTCTGACGAGTTACCTACAATTCCTGACGGAAGTGCCTTTATCAGATAAATACCTATATCAGGTAATGGAGTAATTACGGGTTGGGGGAAAGAGGTGGGAGAGGGTGCAAAAAACCCTATTTCCATTCTACATAAATGAAAATCCTTAATAGCCCCATATATTTTTTTTTATTGAAGTTTATAATCCACTTACAATTTCGCATTGCAAAATTCAGTATTAATCTAGGTGATTGTTTTTTAATTTTTAGTTTCGGCTGAGTTAAATTAAAATGTTTTTTTTTAATTTGCTAGGAAGTGATTATCTTCCGTCTCGTGCTCCGCGCGGGGGAGTCCACCTCTTCGCGCCTTGGCCAATCAGACACGGAGCCTTGTGGCTGTGATTAGCTCGCGTTTGGATACCCGTTTTTTCGATCTTGCATTGCTGTAAGCGAGACATTCGTTTGTCAAGGAATCAAGCAAAGTTAAAAAATAGCTATTTTTCATTCGCGCTATTTTTCATTATTTATTCGCGACTGTTTAAAAACTATCTTCAAAGCTATAGTTTAGTTCTCCAATTACGAAACAAGAAGGGCTAGATATCCTTTAACTCTTATTTTGGTAATTTCGTAGACCAAGAGCAAACTCATTTCTTTCTTTGCTTGCAGCAAAAAGAGTGTCAAAATCGTTATCATTTTAATTGACATGCAAAATAATACGTTACGTAGCAAAAACCGATCTAGGCACTTGCCATGAAAAGTGAAATCAATGTATAATTCGTGGCTATCTTAGGTAAGCAAACTGCAAGACGCGAATGCCGTGTCTTTTAGCGTAGCATTCTTTCAGAAAAAGAGACAATTTTCTTAATTATTGCTTGGATAGGGGGTTTACACTTTTCGAACTTTGATTATGCTACATATTCTTATTTTTTCCCTTAATAATTTTAAATCAGCTAGTTGTATGTGTGTGTGTATTAGCTCATGGGCTAATTGTTGAAAAACAGGGGTGAAGGGGGACAAAAAAATCCTTTTCTATTTTACATAGATGACCATAAAGCTGATTAATAATTTATTTTTTACATTATGAAATGGTGGATATTCCACATGGAAAATAATCCTGTTTTTCATAGGCAGCGAACTAGCACTGCCTAAGTAAAGAACGATGTGGGCACAATGTATTTTTTTTGTTTTTTTCTCCATACCCGGGCACTTCGTATCGAAGGAGTTTCCGTAGAAACTTCAAAAATGGCTCATTCGATTGGAAATTGGAGTGGCTAGTGCCCTTTTTAGTAGTCGAAACTGATTGGAGGGCAACTAGCCCCACCCATGCCCATCATTCCCCCAAACACATCCAATCAAAATTTTGAGATAGGCATTTTGTTCAGCGTAGTTGATTTTCAGATAGAAAACATGTTTTTGAGGGGGACAATCCCCCACAACCCTCGGGGCAAGGGTTTTAAGTTATGCCCAGGGGGCATATAAGGTTTTTATAGAAGGCGGTGTCATAGAAACTTCAAAACAGGCTCATTCAATTGGAAATTCAAGAGCTAGTGCCCTTTTTAATAGTCGAAAGTGATTGGAGGGCAAATAGCCCCTCAAAGCCCATCATTCCTCCAAACACATCCAATAAAAATTTTGAGATAGCCATTTTGTTCAGCGTAGTTGATTTACGGATAGAAAATATGTTTTTGAGGAGGATACTCCGCCAACGCCCTCAGGGCAAGGGTTTTAAGTTATGCCCTGGGGGCATATAAGGTTTTATAGAAGGCGTTGTCGTAGAAACTTCAGAAAAGGGCTCATTCGATTTTAAATTCAAAGGGCTAGTGCCCTTTTTAATAGTCGAAAGTGATTAGTAATATTTTTTGTTGTTCTTGTTGTTGTTTAGACCAGGGCACTTCGTATCGAAGGAGTTGTCGTGGGAACTTCGAACGGGGCTCATCCGATTGAAAATAGAAAGTGCTGATGCCCTTTTTAATAGTCGAAAGTGATTGGAGGGCAACTAATCCCCCTTCCACTCCCACCCTCCCATTTGCCCATTATGTTTAAAAACTAAATGTTATCTTCAGATTAAATCAAAATGCACTGTGATAGTGCTAATTCCCAATAAGGCATCTCAGCAGTATCCCACGAACGACTGAGGGTATTATGTTCAAACTTTCGAGGCTACTTCTGCTCTTTAAATTTAACGAAATCAAATTAGTGTAAGTGTATCCAAGCTATCAAAGAAAGTAAACAGATTTTTTTGCTAATGGTATCAAGTTTTCCATTTCAGGTCAACTAGAGGAGGTATGAAACTAAGTTAAACAGTACTATTTGTGTCCAGATTTTTAAAAGGGTGTTTGATGTTAAAAATTGCCGAACATTTTGCACCAGCATACAAATAGCCGGCCAAACTATAAAGTCTTAAAAAACGAAAAGATTTAAAGTGTTATTTTCTTTTTCCCTGAAAAGACAATATAAAACGAAAAGAAATTAATTACAAAAAACTTTTTCCACAAAATAAATTTTTCAAAGAAAAGTAAAGAACTCCATTAAACAAAAAATGAGCAAAAATAAAATCAAATAATCTACCAAGGTCGAAACTACCACAAATCAGCATCGATAAAAAATGAAACCCAAAACGAACAGAAATTACAATAAATAACCGAGTCAAACTCAAAACGAGCAGAAATTAACATAAGTTTGGCACAAAACCCCTATGCCTTCCCAAGGCCAGAACAAAACTTGCACTTTACAGAAAAAATACAAATGAATGTGCATTGTCAGTTTAATATACATATACTGATATTTAGTAATCAAAATGTTAAAATTATTTGATTTATTAAAGTTATAAAAATAAAAACATTTATATTTTTTTCAGTAAAGTGCAAATTTTGTTCTGGCCTTGGGAAGGCATAGGGGTTTTGCGCCCAACTTATGCTAATTTCTGCTCGTTTTGAGTTTGACTCGGTTATTTATTGTAATTTCTGTTCGTTTTGGGTTTCATTTTTTATCGATACTGATTTGTGGTAGTTTCGACTTTGGTAGATTATTTGATTTTATTTTTTATCATTTTTTGTTTAATGGAGTTCTTTACTTTTCTTTGAAAAACTTATTTTGTGGACATAGTTTTTTTAATTAATATAGATTAACATCGGTGAATTATCGCCTCCATCAACATCAGCTCAATAATCAGCTATTCTCAATGAGCCTTCACGAATCCTAACATCACAAATGGAGTTTCTGGATAGTGTTGTAGTTGATGATAATCTAGAATGGCGAAGGGCCTTCTTAAACGATTGTTTTGGGGGTATAATTAGCCTAGAGGACCTAACTTGTGACATGGACATGAATGTGGAACCGGAATGGACAAATATGTTTATTAATGATTATTTAAGTGATATCCCCCCAACTGCACCTAAACCGAGTTCACATGCTAATATACATAATCAAATTGTGTCAAATGACAATGCTGGCTGGCTAGATCAACTATCACCAAACACCCTGGAAGGTATCCTTAGTGAATTGGGGGATTTCACACCGCGCCCCACCCCCACCATTCCAATTGAACAGATTGGTGGTGGTGGTGCTATTGAAGATTTTATGGCACCCCCCACTATTGAGGTTGACCAGAGTAGTGATAGTGAAATATTAGCATCACCAACATTTACACTACCAGATTTTTTACTGTCTAACTCTGCCTTGCACCATACTAATGTATACACCGCCAATTTCGGTGACCCCTTTAATTTTTTAATGTCAGGGGGTATAGTAACAGATCTCCTGGCTATTACTCATTCCTATGTTAACAGATTCGAGCCCTTCTTGAACAACAGATGCGGGTGTGGGGAGGGAGGGACAGTTTAAAAGCGTCAATAGCACTAAAAATATATTATTTAAATGAAAAAGCGAGCGAACTTTATTCAATACATTTACATACAGAGATGTTAGCAATTCGTCCGCATTTGGAAAATTATGAGGTTTTTTGGATTGGGTCAACAGCATCATAACTAAACTGGACAATTATAATCAGGGGGCAGTGGGTCGGTTGTTTTATTTATTGAGAAATTAAATGTTAATATTTGTAGATTTAAAAAAGATTTTATTTTAAGAGGTGGGCATAGGGAGAGGGTATAGTTTTTAAATATCATTCAGATTTAGAGGGTTGTCAAGGAATACAACGAATCTATTTCGATGCGAGGCTACAGTGTTTCAAGTATACATTTTTGATTGCGGCCTTTCGATCTCTGCAAAAAGATGCTCTAAGAAAAAGTTAGATGAATTAGTAGCTAAAGGGGATGGGTCAAGTTTCCTAAAGTAGATTTCAATTGTTTAAATGGTCAATTTCCGATAACACTAAAAGGATAGATATTTTTGAGCGGGCTAATGAGCATTTAAAGGTTGGTGTTACGGTGTTACAGTATGAAACAGAATTTGAAGAGGGTCAGCGTTCTGATAAAAAGGGTGTATTATTTCCAGTGAGGGCTCCGTCTATTGAATCAGTGAAGCATTGGGTCTGGCTTCTATATACGCCTTCTTCAGAGCCTGATTCGATTGGACATTTTAATCCAATTACACATATTAGTAGGGTTATGGGGGAGGGTAAAAAAACGGAGTGTACGCTACTATTCTCCATAATGCTTGTCCAGATATCGTAGTGATTTAAAGCTAAAGCATCACATGAAACACTGTAAACTACGGATACCAGGCTGTGGAAACAGTTAGCGGAGATAGAGCGATCTTACGTTTTAAGAACTTCCAAAACTCACTTCTGCAGAGCAACAAAATCGCTTTGGACTGTGAGGCTAAACTCACAGACGTGTACGATTCGTCAAATCCAAATTGTGTTAAAATACATAAAGCCGTAATGGTCTCTTACACTCACGCGCAAAGAGACTCTAGTAATACCATGCAAGTGATGGATATAGTTGAGTCGTTGGGTGGGGAAGAATGCATGCACACGGCATTGACCAGTCTGATTAAAACCGAATGGCGCAATTTCTCGCCTACGCTACACACACAATCCTATGGTTCTATCACCAGATGTCAGATTGGCTATTAAAAATCGTAAAATATGTTGGGTTTGTAAGGGAGAATTTGATGATGCTGCTGGGGGAAAGGGGAAGTGATCGACTATGATCATTTATGGTAGAAATTTCAGCGGGAGGGAGTAACTTTAGAGGGGTTGCACATCAATCGTGCAATATAAATGTTATTCAGCAATATTTCGTACCGGTTTTTATAGACAATTACAATTACGATTTAAAGTTTATTTTACCGGCCTTGGCCCGCATGGCCAAGGGGGAGTTGTAGATAACGCATGGGTAGATGGTTCTTTTTCTTATAATATCATAACCAAATCATCGGAGAAGCTGCTGCTGCTAGAATTCCAGTGAAAAATAGTTGACAAGGGTAACACGTGCCTGAATAAAATCCGTTTTTCAGACTCTTTCAGTTTTTTCGCCAAGTCTTTAAGTCAATTACTTCAGGTACAAAAAAGTGACGATTTTGATTGTTCTCCCTCCTTAAACAGCGTTTCCCCAATGATGAAATGTATGATTTATTAACGTGTAAGGGCATATACGCATATGATTACTACAACTCTACCTCGGGGCTAGATGATGCGTCATTACCGCCTATCAAAGCCTTTTACAATTCCCTTACGGACAGTCAATACACCACTGGCGACTAGGAATTTGCCAAGAGGGTTTGGGCAAAGGGAGGATGTTAAAATGGGTGGGATTACTGTAAACTGTACTTGGCTAGTGATGTATTGACTCTTCTGGACATTGTGTGCAAGAACACGGATAAAATCTATGAGGAATTCAGGTTGGATTTAGGGTATTAATTTTCCACTTCTCATCTGGTGATGCACTTGATTCTTGAAATCAGCAAAGAAGAAATAGGTCTGATCGCCGACGTGGATCACCACCAGTTTTTAGAGAGATCAATGAGAGGTGGGTATGTTTTTCATGGGGACCGTATCATGAAAACTGATCTGACCAGACAGCACACCGATGAAAAGTCAGATGCAGTTTTTTGGATATGAATTCCCTTTATCCATCGGCGATGTCTCACTACAGTGGCAATTACAAATGGCTTAACAATCCTTGTGCCTCATATGTTCCCAACATTGCTACCGTTGAGGAGAATGGAGCGCAAGGATGTTTTTTTTAATCGACGGTGAAATACCCATGGAAATCCATGACTCGGTAAAAGAATTTGTTTCCCGTGCATAAATAGACCGGTGGAAAAGGACTCTCTGAGTCCCTACAATTTAGATTTAGTAGAGGATGGGGCTATTTACTGGGTGCCTTCAAAGCAAAAACTTATTGCCGACCTTAACCCGAAACAGAATATCGTTGTTCATCACGTGCTACTGCGATGGATGGTGTCCAATGGTTTTAAAGTCGCAAAGATTCATAGAGCCCTCTAATTTGATCAAAAGCCTTATATGAAAACGTTTATTGACACCTTTGTCAGTAAACGTTCACAAGCGAAAACAAAGGTTGAAAAAGAAATCTATAAACTCATTTTGAACTCAGCCTTCGGTAAAATGTGCGAAAGCGTACGAAACAAAAGTCGCTGTGACATTGTAACCAATCTTAAAGATTGTGCTCGAATTATCGTGGACCCGAACTTCACATCTTTAGCAATCATAGACTCTAATATGATGCTCCTACATGGCAAGAAAAGAAACATTATTTTAAATAAAAATATTGCAGGCGGGAGTGCAATAACGGAAATTTCTATAGAACTCATGTTGTGATTTTATTATAATGTATGCAAGGTACAATGGCCAATTGAGGGACAAGGTTAAGTGTATTATGGAGACACTGATTCACTCCAATTAAAAGTTAAAACTGGAAATTTGTTGAATGATTTGGAAAATGGAGAGCACATTAGCCCACGGATGGACTACACCAACCGAAATGAATCCCTCTATCCAGAGCTAGCCAAACGCCAGGCCCCAAGTCAATTGTTAATGTTAAAATCTGAAACGGGAAGCGATCTGATATCCAGTGGGGTTTTTCCTGGGCCGAAGGTATACTGTGTGGAAGCGTACAACAAGGATATCAAACAAGTTTGCGAGGGGGTGCCTACACACTTTGTAAAAAATAATTTCAGTATGAATGTTTATAGAAACTGTGTGGAACTTAGTTTAGTCCCAAGAGCGAAAGTCATGGCGATTCGCTCTTTACAATTTAAAAACTACACAGTTAGAGTTGAGAAAAACGCCATCTTAGCCATATAAGACAAAGTTTATGTACTTGAGGATGGTGTGAAGGTACTTCCACACGGACACTACATGATTTCAGATCGAGTTCAATGTATAGAGTACAGAAAACAACTCGGTCTGAATAAATTAACATAAATTCATTCATAATACAAGGTGGGTGGTGGGTGGGTGGTTTGTGAATTTTTTTAAATCAAAATTTATAAATGTTCAATATGTTCTTATGCAAGGCAGAGTTATTTCTTCATAATTTAACTTCCCTGGCCCGCATCCGCCGCAAAGGGCCCCAGCGCTTTCCGGCTCAGCCGCCGCAGCGGCCGCCTCGCCTTCAACCTCCGCAGCCAAACCCCCCCCCCCCCCGGAGGGACGGGGGACCCATTTCAAATTAAAAACTTTGTTTATTAAATGTATTTTTTTGTAAATAAAATAAATAAATTAAAAAAGTGATATTATTTTAAGTGTATTTATTGTTTAATAAAAAAGCATTTTTTTTCCTAGTGCCTATTTCAAATAAATGTTTTTGTTTTTGGTATAACAAATAAAAAAAAGTGTAATATTATTTTATGTGTATTTTTTGTTTAATAAAAAGTTTTTTTTCTTAGTGCCTATTTCAAATAAATGCTGTTTTTATTGTAAATTAATAAATTAAAATCTTGATTATGTGTATTTTTTGTTTAATAAAAAAGTGTTTTTTTCTAATTGTATTATTATTATTATTTTAAAGTTCTGCTTTTATGTTAAAAATAAAAGAAAATATGATTCTTTATCGGTTTTGTTCTTCTTCTTATTATTATCCTTGAACAGAGTAGTAATAGGGAAATTATTTAGTCATTAGACATGTATAGTTTACAGTTAGTTGTAGGTGAGCTGTTGAAGCGAACAGCAATATGTATAAACTTAAAACACCATTCAGATCGTTTCTGTCTGCTCCATCAATGTCAGGCAAAACGACACTCTTAACTAAAATAAATGAAAATTGTGATAAAATGTTTATGGAAAAGCCGAAAAAAATATACTATTGCTACAGTGTTTGGCAGGAGTCATACGATAAAATAAAAGCTATTACTATCAGGGGTGGTGCAGATACAATTCATACAGGAACTTGATGTTTTCGAAATGATTGAATCAAACTCTTGGCTGATTATTGATGATTTAGCTGAATCCGTTGAACAATGGTCCCAGGAAATGCTACAATTGTTTACTGTTCGCTCATATCATTAACAGATTTCCGTTACTCTAGTTCTAAACAATCTCTTTCATAAGAGCAAATGTATGCAAACAATTGCTTTGGACTGTACCTAATTTATCATCTACAGAGTTGTTCGTGATTCTAGCTCACTAATAACTCTCAATAAACAAATATATACCGGTGCTCCAAAATTTCTACTTTCAGCGTACAATCAGGCAACTAATAAACCCTACGGCTACATTATATTGGATCTTAATTAAAATACACCCGAGGATTTACGTGTATTCAAATATTTTTGACAATGAAATTACAGTATATCTTCCAGTGAGCAGTAAAAAAGGCTATTAGTTGCTATCATGACACTGAAGAAACTACATGAAAATAGACATTTATTTTCCGTTCTAAGCACTTCAAAAGCCTCACTTAGGAAAGCCATACTTAAACATGGCATTGACAACGATTTCATTAATCTAATATCTGAACTTTGTTTAAATTTAACCGAGGGCAATGTTCAACTGCCAGAAGTAGTTCAGCAACAGGTGAAGCAACATCTTTCCATTGTATGCGCATTGGCCTGTAAAAAGAAAGGAAAAAATTTTAAAAGGAAATGTCTTCTTCAGGTGGGTGGTAGCTTTTTTACACTTTTACTGACAATAATTGCAGGACTTGCAAACAGTTTTCTCTAGATGGCTAAACCCTATAAATTGACTCTAATAGAACTCGCTCTTTCACCAGTAGAACACTTTGAGGACAATCTGAGTAAATTCATTAACAATGAGAATATTGACGATTATAAAAATCTACTTTTACGTCAAGATACAGTTCGCCTAGTGGACAAACATAAGCCCTATCGTGCAAGACTAGTCAATGTGAGTGTCACTGATCACATAACAGAACCATCTCATCAGGATTCTTCTTCTGCTGTTGAAACACAATTCAAGAAGGGGGAATTGGATTCAACAGTGTCAAGCATTGAAAATATAATGTCACACTCATATCGTGAACAAAGTAAACGACTAATAACATATCTCATGGAAAGTGGTCAAGATCATATTCAAGTTGATAGCAATGGGAAACAAATTATAATTCAAGGGAAGAGTTATAATCTACTTGATTTAATCTATGATATGGTTACAAATTATAAAGGACTTTTATCATTTGACAGTCATCTATACAAATTTCTAAATACATTAAACTTCCCCAAAAGCCTTATTAGCAATAGGCAAATTCTAAAAAAAATTAATGAATATAGTCCATCGTCATCATCATCAATATGAAAAGAAGAAGAAGAAGAAGAAGAAGAAGAAGAAGAAGAAGAAGAAGAAGAAGAAGAAGAAGAAATAGGTGAAGATTTTAAATCAAACTTGGAAAATACTAGAACACCTAGCGGAAACATTGTTTTGACGATGAGGAGGACGAGACCGCTGATAGCTAGACAAAGCGAAGACGTATTGATATCAACTCAACGTCACCATCATCACCCACCAATATACAAAAGGGTAGTGGACGTTATACTATTTGTTTACGTTCAAAATGGTTAAAGTTTTGAAACGTGTTTATGAAAATATTGGTGAAGTGGGAAGTTTAAGTTCTCCCACCACTCTTTCCAAAGTCACTGGTGTTCAAACTAAAAGTGTACAAGACTATCTACAGAATAAATCAAGCTACACTCAACATCAAAATCATAGGCTTTGTACTAATCATTATCGAAAAATTAAAGCCTTTTTCCCACTGCACATAATGGAAGCAGATCTCTTAACTCTAGATGAGATTCAACGGCGTCACAATACACCACACAAGTGCATTCTACTTGCAATCAGTGTTTTTAGTCGCTATGCGTATGCCATGCCATTGCAGACAAAGAGAGGTGTTGAAGTTGCTCAGGCTATAGAAAGTATTCTTGAATAAGATTCGTATAAAAAAATTCAGATGGATCGGGGTAGTGAATTTGTTAATCCACATGTCGAAAAAGTACTAATGAAATATCATACAATGCTCTATCATAGTCACAGTCCTATAAAGGCTGCATTGGCCAGACGATTGATAAGAACTATTCGACTTTTAATTTCAAGATATTGTACATTGAGAAATACGGCTGCTTTTATTCATGATTTAGATAAAATCATGTTGATTTATAATCAACGACCCCATCAACCATAGTCCAACTCAAACCCAACGGAAGTTCATCATTCTGATCATAATACATTTGATACTGTACTTAAACAATATTCCAAAGAAATGATTGTGAAGAAAAAATTCAATGTTGGTGATACTGTTTGAATTAATAGAACAACTAATGTTTTTGGAAACGGCAATTACTTGTGGTCCACTGAACATTTTAGAGTGGCAAAAATCCTAGAAACCAAACCCATATTTTATCATCTGCGAGATACCAAAGATGATGAGATTCTCGGCGGTTTTTATCACTTTGAACTACAAAAAATTAGAAACAGTAGCAAGATTTATCAAATTGAAAAGATATTAAAGAGCCATACTCACAGGGGCAAGAAACAGTTACTTGTTCGTTGGCTAGGATACAACTCTGGTTTTGATTCTTGGATTGGTGTTGAAGATATTAACAATGCCCAATGATGTTTACGTAACATTTATGTCCAAAGTCTCCAACCCTCTCTACAATGATTCGAATAAAACAAGTGATTTTTGGACGAAACTCTCCCACCATAAATTCGATGGTGCGTATGAAGTGGCTCTTGTTGACTGTATTCTCAAAAATACCTATGATATCCTGAGAAAAGATTGCATGTATGATACAAAAATTAGACCCCATGATTGGCCAACAGCCACTGGTGAACAACATAGAATTCAAAAGATCAATTGTCTGGATTATCTATATGTTCAATTACCATACAAGGAACTCAGTTGTATGGATGATTTGTGTTGTTTTATCAATAAAAGAATTGCTGCTCACAAAAAAGGAGCCTTTCATGTCAACTATTCAAAGGGAGAGGGCAAGATCTACCTTAGTTCACCTATTGCCAATGATGAGGTCATTCTCAATGATAATCTAAAAGATGTTCTTGGCTTCAAACTTAATATAATCAATGGTAAAAATGTCGGAAGCACTAATGTTATTTTTGCTGACTATCCATCTGGCTTCTCCTTGGACACTTGTATATTTCTCTATGCTTCATTTGTTGAAACATCCAGAATTGGTAATCCAAATGTCCCTCTCCTACGTGTTCTTGAACAAAAAACAACCCATGAACATGTTCATCACTATAATATAAAGCATCTTCAGTATGTTCCTGTAAACACTTCATATTTGGAACTCTGTCAGTTAACACTAAGAAGTGAACTGGGTGACCCTCTAGCAATAACAAAAGGTTTAGCTGTGATTACATGTCACTTTCAACCCATCGTCACTGCCTAAGATGAACAATAGAAGAATTCCATTTGTCTGTCCTAATAACAACTGCTATGTTGGTGCTCTGAGTCCTTGTCAAATAGGTCATGGATTTGACTATTACAAGGGGCATACTACAATGTCTGGCTATGGTCTTGGTAGTTGGTTTGCTAGACTATTTTGTTCTACACTACCCCTTGCCAGAAAATATCTTGTACCTGCTGCATCAAATTTTGCTGCCTCAACACTAGAGGACTGGGGATTGGGTAAAAATTTCAATGAGAGTGTTAAAGAAAATATTAGATCTTCAGCAAGAGCTGTTGGTGAACAATTAAAATCTCAGCAAAATAGGAAGGGATTAAAAAGGGTGCGTGGTCATCATTCACTCATCAGTCTCTACCCAGGTGGGAAGCAAAACACATCAACAACAACTTTGAGGAATAAAAGGAAGAAGATCAATAAGAAAAGAAGAAGAAAAAGATTGCTAGATCAAAGAAGGATTTCTTCTCTTAAAATGACCTATCTCCCCCAAAAAGAATCGCATTCCATCAATCAGCTCCTCATTGAATCTATGCAATGCTGAAAAGGTTGATGTCAGTGTCAAGTATGGCTACTATGAAGAATTTCATCCCCAACAACCCCTCTTGGTATACACTTTCAGATATTTTCCAATGAAGATTATTTCATTGATTTATCATCAACATTTATTGATTTAAATGTTACAGTGAAGAAAAAGTCAGACAATACAACTCCCAGTGCTGCTGATGGCCTGTCCTATGAAAACTGTATCCTACACAACTTGTTCAGACAAATTAATGTATTCATTAATGGAACATTGGTGAGCACTAGCAATAATTTATCAAACTATGCAAGCTACATACAATTTATGATGACTCCAAAGGCATACAAGGAGTTGAGAGGACAGGCACTAGGCTATGAATATAGATCAGGTGTTGATACTGACAGTGAGTTAAATGCTGCAGTGACCCAGGAGTATCATCAAGTTGGAAAATTAAATCATGAGATATTCAATATATCCCAGTGGTTACCTCCCAATGTCAAGATTGACATAAGGTTACAACTAGCTCCATCGAATTTCACTTTGATAAAAGCACTTACTGCAGCACCTGATGCAAATGTCATTATCACTTCAGCAATTCTTCATGTTTGAAAACAACAGGTTATGAGCTTTGATTGCATTGGCAGTCGAAAAGCTAAGAGCCAATGGTAACAATATTAAACTTATTGTCCCCCATACAATCACCAATCAATGTCACATTGCCACTGGCTCTTGCAGTTGTACCAATTCATCATTTATCAATGGAAAAATCCCATCAAAACTTGCTTTGGGCTTTGTGAAGAGTGCTAGTGCTGTTGGATCAAGGACTGCATCCCCCCATGATTTTTTTTTTTTTCTGGTCTATCTAGCCTTGTGTGCAAAGTGAATGTAATTCCCTTGTACACTTTATAAAAAAAAATCCTACAGAACTCTGTATGAGTTGACCATGCAATCCCTAGATCATGATTCCCAACTATTTGAAAATGGAATAACTGATTTAATGTTCTCAAAAAACCATGGTGTAATTGTTTTGGCCTTGTCTGGCACTCAAGATATGAGCATAGCATGAATGGGGAATGTACATTTAGAGTGCACATTTGCTGATGCTTTGACCAAAAGTATCACATTAATATCACTGAGTCAATTTGAAACCTATTGGGAAATCCCACCTGACAGCAGTATTCTACTAGACCTTGCATCATAAACACAAACCAAATAATCAGCATATTTAATATGGATTTATACATGTCCCAGTACAAGTCCTATTGCATACCCTCAGACTTCATTGAAAAAATTCCAAGTGTTAACAATACCCTAATCATTGTTAATAGCAGTCCATCAACTTTGAAGACAGGTCATTGGCTATGCATCTTTCAAACAGTGAAGAATATCGAATTTTTTGATCCTCTTGGCCTATCATATAAATTTTATACTCCATACATCAACAACTTTATTGAGAGCAGTGGGAAAACTATTATTCAAAATCAAAGGATAGTACAGGATTTGATGACTATGACATGTGGCTTTCATGCACTACTCTTTTTCATGTTCAGATCTCGTGGCTATACCTACAAGCAGTTACTCAACATTTATGTTGACTCTCCTCAACTGAACAACTTTCTAGAGTAAAATATACTTTCAAATGTGTTTAATATTGATTTTAGTGCCCTACAAATAAAATGTTCTAAAAACGTATGTAGAATTGTTTATTAATAAAAAATAATGTATATACATGATAAAAAATGACTTTTCTGCTCTTTAGGTTTCTTCTTCTAGTATGTGTAGGTATTTGTCAAGAACAAGTAATGCAGGTAGATCATCTGAATTCACTGTATACTGATCCTGATGTGCTGCAATGTCAGGGTCACATTTTCTACAGTATAATGTAACTTCACTCTTATCATATATCTTTGCATAGTCAATGATACTATTTTCATTCATTTTGTAAAATTTGTGTGTTTCAATTTGCTTATTTGAAGCAATGTCACATTCAGTGTCCTCAAGTGGTGAATCACATTCTGTAACAGCCAAAAAAAATCAGTAGGCTTGGGGAGGCAATGGGCAATGGGAGACCATGGAATCAAATGGGAAGGAAAAAGTCTCCTGGACATAGAATATGCTGATGATTTAAGCATCCTAGATGAAAGCATGAGCAAAATGAATGAAGTTTTAGAGGTTTTGCAAGTTCAGGTTGCTAGAATATGTTTAAAAATTAATGTTAAAAAGACTAAGTCACTAAGGTTAGGAATAAGTAAAGATGAAAAGGTGATGTTTGGTAATGAAAAGATTGATCAGGTGGGCAGCTTCACTTATGTTGGGAGTATAATTAGTAAAGATGGTGGGAGCAGTGAAGATGTTAAAAGCAGAATAGCCAAGGCTCAGGGTGTTTTTTCACAGTTAAAAAAAGTTAGGAAGAATAAGAAGATAAGTCTGCAAACCAAGATTAGATTATTAGAAGCTACAGTGATGACAGTGGTCAAATATGGCTCTGAAGCATGGGTGCTCAGAAAAGCAGATGAAGATTTGCTAGATGTTTTCCAGAGAAATTGCTTAAGGATTGTTCTGGGTACCCAGCTGACTGACCATATTTCAAACAATAGGCTATACAAAAATGTGGTTCAATACCACTCTCTAGGGCTATAATGAAAGAAATGTTGAGGTGGCTAGGGCACATTGTGCAGATGAAGGATAACAGATTGCCAAAGATTGTTCTTTTCAGCCAACCATCTAGGGCTAAACGGAAAGCAGGTTGTCCTGGTCTGGAGGGGGGGGAGGACATCATAAAGAAAGATTTAAAGGAAATGGGAACTTTGTGGGCAGGTGTAAATAGGAAGGCTTTAAATAGATTGGGATGGAGGAGGAGCATGCATAGCTGTGTTGGCCTCTGGCAGCTTGGTGCTGTGGTGAGTTGTTAGTAGTAGTAGTATTAGTTGTTGTATTTTGTCAAGCTAAAAACGCAAGTCTAATTTTTTTTATTCTTTTCCTTAATTTTAAAAATATAATCCAAGTTAAGGGGTAAGATTATAATTTTGCTTAAGTCTATTCCATTGGTTGTATCCTATAAGGTTTTATCCTATTAGGAATTTTGCTTGCTTTTCTTTCATAATAATGAAACTTAACTTTTAGCTTAAACCTGAATGGGAATTTAGTCAAGATACCAGAATTTGTGAATTAGAAATATTGATCTATTAATAAATCACCAAATAATTAATAATTGACCAACAAATAATTACTAATAAATTACAAATAAATGGCTTAAATTGAATAGTAAAATTAATAGTAATTAGTAAAAATATTAGTAAAATAGTAACCATTCTTTTTTTACAGTAAACTCTTGGTTTTTCTATACCAGTATAGAATCACATTTTTGTACCACTCACTGTTTTAAATATGATCAGTCTAAAGGTATCATGACCAGTCAGGTGGCTGGCATTTACCCCCCCCCCCTGGTGATTGCCCCTTTGGAAAATACCCCCCTGTGGAAAAAAAGGCTTTCCAAATTTGAGAATTTTATTTGAGTTTTATTTTATCTTTGCTATTCTGGTATCTGTACCCCCCCCCACCCCCTGGAAAATTTCTGTGGGTCCCTTGCTCTTGAAAAACCTATTTATAAACTAGTGATGTGTTTTTAACCACTTTTCAATAACTTAACTAGTGTTGATAACTTCTTTGTGTGGTTACAAAATGAAACACCATTAGGGCTTTAGATGTAATTAGCCCTATAAGTGATTCTTGAATTATGGAAGATCATAGAAAATGCATCAAATGACATTTTCATTTTCATATTAGCTAAATTGGTAAATTTCTACCAAATCATATTATTGACTTATGCATAAAGTGAATATACCACTCAATGCCGTTTTTTATGTTGATTACGAATATAATAATCATTTCTATTGGAAATGAATTTCAGCCTTCCCCCCCCCTATATATGCCAATTCAGGGTATATATTTCTACATTAGGGGGGTGGGGGCATATTTTGTTTCTGATGTAAATGAAAGGTAAGTTTAAACTTTACCCTACCACCTAATGTAGAAATATATACCCTGAATTGACATATATAGGGGGGGGGCTGAAATTTATTTCTGATAGAAATGATTATTATATTTGTAATCAGCATAAAAAAAAGGCATCAAATGGTGTATTCACTTTATTCCTAACTCAATAATATGATTTAGTAGAAATTTACCACTAAATTATATAGCCCACTAGAAATTACCAATTAAAGTGACTTAGCCTACTCTTAAAAAAATGATATAGGCTAAGTATTAGCCTAGAATTTTTTAAAAGTAGTTTTCAGAATTTGGTAAAATTCTACATTAGCTACTTTTGGCTATCTTGGGAAGGGGTTAGGTTAGGAAAATGAGACTTTCAGGGATGGGTCTACAGGCTAAAGTATGTCCCAGGAAGGTATTTTGAAGTACCTACCTCTGCTCCTTCTCCCTCTAGAGGGTCATAAAATTTGCCTACATGACAGGTCTATACCCATTGAAATTTTGACAAAACAACATTTTAGGCCTACCTTAATTTTCAGTTATCAGTTTCTTTTTCTCTGGCTTTAGCTCTGAAAATGCAATTTCAGTTATTTGAGCAGAATTTTGAGACACATAAATAGTTTAATTCCAAAAGTTAGGAAATGTATTTGCATATCTTTAAAACGGTATAAATTGGGATTGAGCAAAGTTGTGAAGCTGAAAACAATTTTGTTGTACTTCATTTAAGCAGAAGATCTATTTTGCAAGGTTTCACTTCTATAACTCACATATTTTTAAATGTCATCAAAGGTCAGGACCCTCTAGAGGGAGAAGGAGTGGAGGTGGGTACTTCAAAATATCTTCCCATGACATACTTTAGCCTGTAGACCCATCCCTGAAAGTTTCATTTTCTTAACCTAACCCCTTTCCAAGATAGTCAAAAGTAGCTAAAGTAGAATTTTACCCAGAATTTTATAGTGCTTCCTTCCAGACATTTAGACCACTAAAACTATATCACTGATTGTTTTAAATATAATTACACAGATACCTCAGTAACTTCTGATGTTATAGGCTAATTATAAAAAGAAAAGTTAAAATAGGTCCTCTGAATTCCTTATGAAGACTAGGATGCATTTCCAAGGGTAGCAATTTAAGATTAGGTAAAGTTCTACCAAATCATATTATTGAGTTAGGAAAATAGTGAATATACCATTTGATGCCTTTTTTTATGCTGATTACAAATATAATAATCATTTCTATTAGAAATGAATTTCAGCCCCCCCCCCCTTATATATGCCAATTCAGGGTTAGGTATATATGGGGGGGGGGGGGCTGAAATTCATTTCCAATAGAAATGATTATTATATTTGTAATCAGCATAAAAAAAGGCATCAAATGGTGTATTTACTTTATTCCTAACTCAATAATATGATTTGGTAGAACTTTATCTAAGATCGTATTAAAGTAGTAAATTTAAGATCAGTGTTTAAAAGACACATTGCACAGTAGCCTATGTTTATCTTTTAGCTAGCAAATTAATGAAGCCCCCCCTCCCTGAAAAAATAAATTTTTAACAAAAAAGTAACCTTAACTGGTACTAATACTTCTATTGAATTAATGGTAGTAGTTGATTTCGGTTTCTCTGTTTTTGGTGGCCGAAGGACGTCTTTTTTGGATTTATAGAAGTATGCCAGCTATTTAGTTGAAACGATCTCGTGCCGAAATTTTAATTCCAGGTGCCAAATTCTTGTTTACCAAATTGTTTCAAAAACTCTTTGTAAATTTTTGAATTATTTGTTAACCATAAAAAGCCGATTTTAATCCATAAAATCTGAATAAAAGTCTTTGAAAATTACAAAGCCTAAAGTCAGGATTTTTCAGAAAGTACTGATAAAGGAAGAAGCAGATGCTTGACCGGTAGATGGGAAGCTCTTTCCTCATTGGCTGCTTAATTTTAATCAAAATTCTGCTTCACCATCATTAACCCTGTTCATTAGAAAGCTGACAGGTCAGTAAATAGTTGGAGTAAGATTACAGAACGAGGGATCCTACTGTAAATATGGCCTGTAAGTTTATTTTTGAAACTAAACTTCTTGTTATATGCCTAAATACCATTCAGTAATAGGCCTATTTGTTACTTTCCATTGACTCCCTATTTTCCTAGCTGGACCACCCACAACATTAGACTTTTTAGCCTAGAACAGAAATCAATGTCAGTATAGCCTATGCAAGATTCCGTCTTTTGTTCTCTCCTTTTACTCCATCTTTTGAAATTTTTGTGTATGATGGGTCATAAATAAATTAATAAGCCTAATAGGGACAAGATGAAAATATTACTTGATTCCTTTTTTATGCTCTTTTCAGATATACCAGGCTTATCACTTAAGACTAGCCAATGCCTTCCCTCCTGATGGTCACAGATATAGCTCTAATAATGTAGGCCATTTCTTATTTACATCAATGGAGTCATATGGGTAGAGGTCTAGATTAGGGACTGTTGAGAAGGAACCATGTTACAAAAATAATTCTTGCTTTTTAATAGGCTATGAGGAATATTTGTAGGCTAGCTAACACAATTTTCATGCAGCTCTGTTATACTTTACCCCTAACCCCCTTGATATGTAAACATAGGGTAAAAAACCTCTTTTTGGGAAAGACTACTTTTCTTTGGCATTTTGGAAAAATAGCAATGGGTTTTTTGGGCCACCCCTTAGTACTACAGCATGATGCAATGTGAGGGTAGCAACAAGAACCCTGTCTTCTTGGTCAAATTTTCAGCAATATTTTGTGAGCATAAGTTAAAAATGTGGTCTCTGTTTTGAAAAGCAACTGAAAAGAAAAATTATAGGCTATTTAATATTTGTGATTTAGGCCTATAGAATAAATAGCAAACAATAAAAGTTACATTTCTAACATCAGAAGAAAATCAGCTTTCTGCTAATATTTGAATAAAACTGAAACACTAAGGGTTCTAGTTTTACATAATTTTGCTAAATTGGATACTGGTTTTTTACCCTAGGCCTAGCCAAAGTTTTAATATTTCTAATGTATTCTCCCAAAGCATCTTTCTTGTTTCACCTCATGTACCATTAAATTGAATCAACTGTGGCTCAATTTAAACAAGAAAAACAAGAGTGATGGGTGGCAGAATGCAATATAGATATAGGCCTCTAATTTGGGCCATATGTTTGTACATTAGGGAGGGTTTGGGATAAAAAATAGCTTGTTACATAAAAAATATGCTTGCTACAGTTATTCTACATTTCATGTTACCTTAAAGGTAAAGGTAAGGCTTTCAAATTGTTTTCTTAACATGCTTCCTTCTCAATAGCCCCTACTCTAGACCATCACCATCATATGTTATGGCTCCTATAGGTCTCTTAAACTTAGTCTGGCTGGTAATCTTAGTCTTCTTGGTGTGTAATGTATCTCCCTATGTGATTACCAGTGGTCAAGTATGGTTCTGAAGCATGGTGGCTCCAAAAGACCAAGGAGAATCTGCTAGATGTTTTCCAGATAAATTGACTATAGACCCATAGCATTAGATTTATAATATAGCCTAGAACAGAAATCAAAGTCAGTATGTACAAGATTCCATAACTGAAACATTGACAAGGTGAACATACTACTTGATCCTTTTTTATGCTCTATCCAAATATACTAATCAATCTAAGACTACTTCCTATTACACCTTCCCCCTCCTGATGGTCACATATATAGCCATTTTATAATAATAGGGCCATTTTTTAGCACTAAGATCTTGCATCTTTCTGCAAAGATTATTGTTTTTTAACTCATCTTTGTTCTAAGATCTTACAGCTCACTGATGTTCCCAAAAAGTGTGAAGAATGCCATTTTTCTGCCATATAGAAGAATGGTGAGAGAACTTATGATATACTCATCATTGTTCTCAGATCACTGATCAGAGTAGAATGATGAATGATGTTTACATAAGAATAATAAAAGATCTTAGTTCAAAGACTTTGCTTTTAAGCATTTTCTGACAAAAGGTGTAAGATCTTAGCACATTGATGAGCAAAAGAAAACAGCCCTATTGTATTTCTCTGTTACATCATTTCAGTTGTATGTTATAGCCCCTATATTAAGCTGGTTACCTTCTTTGTCTGCAAATGTATCTCCCTATGTGATAGACAGTGACCATTAACATTGGTCAAGTATAGTTCAGAAGCATAGGCACTCAAAAAATAGAGGGTGATTTGCCAGATGTTTTCCAGAAAAATTACCTATGGATTGTTTTGGGTATCCAACTGACTGACTGTATCTCAAACAGGAAGCTGTACAAAAATTGTGGTTCTATTCTGCATTCTAGGGCTGTTATGAGCAAAAGATTAAGATAGCTAGAACACATTCTATGGATGAAGATGACAAATTGCCAAAGATCATCCTTGTTAGCAAACTGTCTTGGGCCAAATCAAAAGCATGTCTCCCCTAAATAAGGTGGGTAGATATGATAAAGAAAGATTTAAGGTAATGGATTTTCTTGGGAGGGTGTAAAGAGGGAGGCTTTGAACAGATTGGGATGGTGGAGGAGTGTATTTAGCAATGATTGAATACAGAAGCTACAAGTGTATTATAAAGGAAGGAAACATAATAATCTGATTAATAAAAACATCCTGCATATTATGCATAACAGAAATAAAGCCAAGATAAAAAAAAAAATCTAGTGTAAGTAAAGATTGTTATAGCAGGATACAAAATAGCAGCAACAAACCTAATGGAGGGAGGAAGAGAATGCACAGTTTATGTACAGGATTAATTTCAAAAAAGGTTTTTCAACTGAAATTAAAGAGCAACATTAAAACTTAAAAAAAAAACAGAAATTATTCTTGAAAGGGGCTGTCCCCTCCTCAATATCCCACTCTTATGCTTAAGTAGTTAACTTTTTTTAAAATCTTACTTATTCTAATTAAACAGCCCTTGTGTTTCAGGAGTTGTTCTTCAGAGTTTTGACATAGTCAAACTTTATCATAAAGAGCAAGGTATTGAGCAGAGGGCAGCCCCTTTTCATATAGAATAATTTCTGTTTGTTTTAAGTTTAAATGCTGCTCCTAGTTTCAGCTGAAAAAACTTGTTTTTTAATATTTAATTTCTTATAGTTTTTCAAATAATGCTAGGCAATTCCCTCCTCCCAATGTAATGCCTCTCCTAGAAAATTCCCCCAGGAGTTCCCTCCCCTTGGGAAATTCCCCCTCCAAAAAATAATTCCATATATTTCCTAATAACAAATACTGTGTGAGCAACAGGCAAATTGCATAGCTAAGTGCATTCTCCAGGGACTATGGGGAGTCATGTCATCCCCAAAGGCATAGTTATGAGACCTTTCGACTATGCTGAATCAGTTGGTTATCTCAAAATTTTGATCAAATGACTTTGGGGGAAAACTTTTCAGTCACTTAAAAAGGGAACTAGAACTTTTTATTTCTGATCAAATGAGCCCTCCTGATCTTCTAGGATAACTTGTGTGGTATAATCACTCCTGGGGGAAAACAAGCAGATATGTAGCCTGTAACTTGGGCCTGTAACTTTTGATGTGTTACATTAAACTTAAGGATTTTTTTTTATGTTTTGAATCAGCATAAAAATTCAATTGCTTTGATGTATCTATTGTTATTAAAACTCTGGTTATTTAGAGATTTGGTTGCTATTGAGCTGCATTGCTCCTTACTTACTGTTTGAAACACATTAATTTTATTTTTCTTGTATGAGAGGTAGGAAACCCAGCACTCCTTCAGTAGTGTCAATTCACCTAAAATTAGTGAGGGGGTAAAATATATTTTTTCAAGATCTAGGGGGGGGGGGTCAGTTGTTTTTTTTTTATTATTTATTAAAGATACCAGAGAAAAGCATTCTTCAATTTAAAAATCTTAGAAAAAGGGAAAGTGTGTGAAAAATCACCAAAAAATGAACTAGTATCAAGCAGCCTAGATTGTCTACCCTCCCTAAAGTATAGATGCTGACAAGGGGACCAAATACAACTATATACAGCATATAATATATAAAAAAATAAACTGGAAAAACTCAGCCTGCAAAACTTCAAACCATTAGAGGCCAGTCCCAAAAAGTTTTACAAACCAACAGCTCTAAATAGGCCCAGAGTAGACTTTTAGAATATCCAAGCTATATTGGAACCAATTCTTGACAGAACACTTGACATACACATGACTAGGAATAGAACTATGATTCTGTTTGGTACACGTTTGCCCCCCCCCCAAAAAAAAAAATAAATGTCCAGCTCATAAAAATGCAACAATTGCCCCCTCCCCCCTGGAACAAAAATCCTGAATGCACCCTTGATAACATATCTTCTCTTGTTTTAATGTGGCCTTGGACTAATCTTTTAAATAGAAACCAAGCTTTTCAGCCCTTCCTCCCCCAAATCTCAGCCATTCCAATTTGTCTTCCTAACTTTGTATCCTTACCATGTAACTCAGGGCTACATGGTAATTTTTTCAAAGCTGTGAACCTTCTCCCTGGGAACAAAATCCTGTGCATATGTCCAGGGCTGGATCTATGAGGGATTAGAGGGGACAAGTATCCTAGGCAGTCAAACAAGCTTAAATTGTAATATATTTCAGCAAAAATTGTAATGTTTATAGTATTGATGGTATGGCAGAAGACGTCAAAGTCACTGGCAGCTGGCAGCTGTCTAAAGAGTGCCAAAACTGGGAATTTTCTTGAAGGCAGTGGATCCTATTAGTTACATTACATTCAATTCCTCCTAATCAATCCCAATTGAGCTCTAGCCTATGCATGAAACTTTGCAGATTCTGTTGGTATGAATTAGTTTGTGTACTTATTTCTCATCAACAGCTAGACTTTCAGAACCAGATTAAAAAAAAAGACTAGCAACAAATAAATCAGTAGGTCCTTATACAATTTGCCCAAAGCTGTTAAAATAGACTTGTTGCAATTTAGCTGCCCCTCTTGCTAAGTTGTTCCAGGAATCATTAGCCTTAAATAGAACCCAGTTGACCAGGGGCATCATGTATGGGGTGAGGAGATGCCCCCCAATGTTTTCAGTCAGTCAATAAAATGGTGGTGCAAAACATTACTATTTTACTGGCTCAATTTTTTTATATTAAGGCAAATGGACTGATGAAATTTCGTTTTAATTATTCGTATATGGTGAGCAATCTTCAAAACCTGCATTAATTCAAAAACATTCATAAATTAAATTTAAAAAAGTTTTTTTAACTGAAAGTAAGGAGCAACATTAAAACTTTAAATGGACAGAAAGTATTCTGTATAAGAAAGAAACTGCCCCCTCCTCAACACCCTGCTCTTTACGCTAAAGTTTTTTATTGTTTCAAAAAGGAGAGTTGTGAGAAAGAGTCAAACTTTAGCATAAGGAGCAGGGCGTTGAGGAGGGGACAGTCCCTTTCATATACAGAATACTTTCTGTCCATTTAAAGTTTTAATGTTGCTCCTTACTTTCAGTTAAAAAAAAAACTTGTTTATTTATTTATTTTATAAAATCCATCCCCCTCCCCCCAAAAAAAAGATTGGCTGCTCATATAACCCCTATTACCTTAAATTGCATGTCCAGCAAGATAAGGTGGTGTTGAGCCTCCTGTAGAAATCTTGCTGTTGGTGTTTCAAGGTTATGATTTGACATCCCAGTTCAGCCTCCATTCAGCGTTGGCCCAGTCTTGATCAACTCCTTTCTTGAAGGCATCTAGAGTTTTAGATTGGATGGTGGCTTTGGATAGGCTGTTCCAGTGTGGGACGGAATGGACTGAGAAGAACTGTTGGCGCTCTTGCTTGATGAAATGGGGGGCCTGCAGCTTCTTGGTGTGTCCTCTTGTGGTAGTTGAGAAGGACAGGGAAAAGACATGACTTAATAGGTCATTTTCTAGCAACTTACGAGTTGCTATTATGTCTCCTCTTTTCCTACAATATACTAAGGTAGGGAGTTTGAGTAAGGTGAGACATTCCTTGTAAGATTTGTCTTGGAATGCAGAAATAAGCTTAGCTGCTCTTCTTTGGATGCTCTCAAGTACTTTCACATCCATCTTATAGTATGGAGAGGCTAAGGTCATGCCAAATTCCAGGTGAGGATGGACCATGGCTTTGTAAAGTTTTGTAATCACTCCCGACTTCCTGGTGGTAAATGTTTGCTTTATGAGGCCAAGGGCTTGGTTTGCTTTTGCAACTTGAGCTCGTGTGTGGCAGTGAAACTTCAGCTCACTGTCAACAATAACCCCCAGGTCCTTCTCCTCACTGACTGCCTCAAGCTGGGCATCTCCTATGTGATATGCAAGTTTTGGATTATTGCGTCCCAGATGTAGAACTTTACATTTTAAGGCATTGAACTGTAGACATCAATCCAATGACCATCTAGATAGTCTGTCCAGATCTTCTTGCATAGTTGACAGATTTAGGTTGTTCTGGGCCAGTCCTAGGAGCTTGCAGTCATCAGCATATAGCATCAAAGGATTCTTCAGGTTCGTTGTACAGAAAGAGATACACAAGAAAGAGAGCATTCCTGGTTCAACTGTCAGACACTTGGCCACAGATAATTTTGTTTCTTTCTCAGAATGGCTTTTGACCCAGCTGTTCTGTATTTACTTGTCTTGTTTACACTTGGGGTGATATAACTGAGAGGTTCAACTAGGGGATTCCTGTCAACCTGGTTCTTCTTGGCTTTGCTTAAGCCATTGACAAGGTCTGTCATCTAAACCTGAAGGCTACATGTATAAATTTGTTCTTTGTAGTGCAGATTCATTAGTTCTTGTCAAGAAGAACACAAACAAGTAAAACTTTATGAGGAGAATGCTAAGATTTTCATGTTGAATGTCAACAATGTTTAAAGTAGAGACTCCCAGGGAACAGTAGTGGGACCAACACTACTATTTTATATAATTGATGCCCCAAGAGTTGTCCAGAACAAGATGAGTCTCTATGTTGATGACTCAAATTTTATAGCTCTCTCTATCCATTCATTGCTTTACTCTGACCTTGTCAGTTCATTATTTGGATAGAATTGTGGCATCTGCTGATATATATTCAGAAGTGCAAAATAATGCACTGTGGCAAAAAGAACCAGGTGTTGCAGTTCCACATGACTCTGCAGATGGATCATGGTATGCCTTCCCTGTAACCAATGCTGAGAAGGATCTTGATGTCTTCATAAATGAAGAGCTCAATTTTGGTTATCATGCTCAAGCAACTGTGGGAAAGGCCAAGCAAGTGCTTGGTGTAATTAAATAGACCCTCAGTACCTGCCTGCTTGCTATTATGACAAAAAAAAATTTGAAGCCTTAATTTTCCTTCAATTGGAGTTTGGCATGTGTGATGCCACCCTATTCAACAAAGAAGTTCAGCCAGCATTATAGTCTATGCAATTATGACCATCAAAAACATGATTAATATTGATTACCAATTACATTTTGAAAGGCTCAAGCTTCCCACCCTAAAAAAAAAGGAGAGGTAGCTATCATGGCTTGTAAGCTACTAAATTCTGGAGAATATTCCTACTCTTAGGATAATACTGCCAGAACAAAATTCTATCCAATTAACTCATTTCAAATAAGAGCAAAAACAAAGTTTAAAAGCAGTTTCTTCCAAAACTGTGTCATATCTTGTACAAAAAAAAACATGATTGAAGACCCAGCATCCACAATTGCTTGGTGTTTTGATTTAAGGGGATTATGCAAAATAATTGTCAATTTGAATAAGAACAGCAAATTTGCCAAAGTTGTGTATTTAGTCTATGGCTATATCTGGTCCCATAAGGAGAGAGGTGTGAATTTGTCAGGCTAAAAATAATAATGAAAAAAACCCTACCATGGTTCAACCCCGGCCCTTGTTTTATCTCCTCCTCCTCTTGGCAGCCCTGTGTGCATATAGTTTTTTGTTGTTTTTTTTCATTTTGCTTGGATGCCTTGTTGCATGATGGTTAGCTGTTGCTCAACATTTCAGTTTTTGTGTAATAAATACTTTTTTTCAGTCAAGTTTTTGGAAGTCATTAAACCCTTCTGCAGTATACTACCTGAAATCACCAAACCTGAGAGAAAGGTTCAGTTCAAGGAAAAAGTTTTATGGACTGCGATTACCCTTTTCATATTCTTGATTTGCTGCCAGGTAAGCAGAAAAACTCTAAATATAGTTTACTATTGTAATTCATGGATGTACACAAGTCTGGCCCTTGAAGGGCAGGGTAGGAAAGGGTGTCGTTTTGACCAATATTGATGGAAAACCCCACTTTCTTGCGATGGTATGTCTATTTACCAATAAATGGATCATGAAAGTTGATTACATTTACAACAATTCCAATATGACTCAAGCCTTAGCTCATAGTTGTTAATTGCCTCTAGTATTCATATGGGACATTATTTCAGATTGGGACTTAGCTGTTCTGTGATTGCCACTGTAGCAAATCAGAGCAATATGTTTTTTTTTACAGTCATTTAAACCTGAATGTTTTTAATTAATATATCTTTTTAGTGTATCATATAAAACTTTAAATTTTTTTCTTGCTTTATGACCATAGATAAATACAGGCTAAAGTCTAGAAGGAAGTGAGGGAGCACACTCTCCTCTCCCCCTATCTATTGTATTCTTGTTATCCATTCGCATTAGATTTTACTATACATTAACATATTTTATCATCTAAGTAAAAATTGCCATAGATACTTCTATATCAAATTTACAGGTAAAGGTTTATGTCTTGTCTCAAGTATTCAATGGATATTTATTCAAGAGGAATGCAGGCAAGTATATTCCTCAGCCAGAGGAACATAAAATGTAAAACTATGTTTTAAAAATTCTGTTTAAGGTCTGCTCATTGTCTCTTTTTTTTACAATGCTGGTCATCATATCCTTAGGTGCACAATCTTTCAATGTTCAATCTTTAGGGAGGAGACAGAGAAATTGGCCCAAAAAAACTATTTTAAATCAGATTATAAATTGTGGATTTTTTTTTTTTTTGGGGGGGGGGGGGTGGGGTCGATTGCCCTCTATCTCGTCAGTCTTCAAAATACTAAGGTCATACCCATGGTTGAGGATTTTTTTTTCTATTGGACAGGGGCCAAAATTGTAGAAGATAGTGTGTTTTAAGGCAATAGGCTTTGGATCAACCTTTGGGAGCTTTTCTCCACCTTTCCACCCCCTTTACTTGTGTAAGTATTAACTTTATGTGTAAAGTTTAATATATTTATAATCTGTTCAATTCTTTTCTTTTTAGATACCACTTTTTGGTATCATGTCTTCAGATTCAGCAGATCCGTTCTACTGGATTCGAGTTATCCTGGCATCAAACAGGGGAACTTTGATGGAACTTGGAATTTCACCAATTGTCACCTCTGGACTAATTATGCAATTGCTAGCTGGAGCCAAAATGATCGAAGTTGGAGATACCCCGAGAGATAGACAACTCTTCAATGGAGCACAGAAACGTAAGGCTTTTTATTTGTCATTGTACAGGAGAGGAGGCCAAACCTGTAGATGATCCCATTCTTATAGATTCCTAAAGCAATGTATTTTGTCTTGATCTTCTTGATTTTCAGTTTATTGACAGATAGTGTTTTGTATTTGAACACACTTAACATAAATATTCATTTTTGTACCATACCTCTATTATAACCTGGTCACAAGGATGCCAACATTAGGGAACCTGGGCTGAAGGTAACTCAAAACCCTGGGCTATTTGGGGGGAGGGGGGCTGAGCCACCACAAAAAAAGTTTGAAAATGTTCTAACTATTTCTCGTTTTTTTTCTGGATGTAAGTATGTAAACAAAGGAAACATATTGTAACTGGAGGTTACTTGAGACATGATTACTGAAATTTTTATTAAATCATATTTTGTTTTCCCATCCTTTTTTGTGTAAATAGTAGATGAACTTGGTCCATAGAGGCCACTACTTCTAATAAATCACTGCAACATCTAGTTATCTGAGGCCAATACAGCTGCGCATGCTCGTCCTCCATTCCAATGTGTTTAAAGCTTCCCTCTTTTCCTCTCCCAAGAAATTTTAGTTTCTTTAAATCCTTTTGAGATGAATGGCCAAATAGGAAGACGTTTGACAATCTGTCAGCCCTAATCTTCAAAATTTGCCCTAGCCATCTCAATCTTTCTCTCATTATAGCCCTAGGAAGTGGGATAGAACCAAATTTTTGGTACAGCTTACAGTTTGAAATACAGTCAGTCAAATGGGTACCCAAACATTCTGTAGACAATTTCTCTAAAAACCATCTAACAAATCCTCCTCCATTTTCTGAAGCTCCGGAACCGTCTTCTGAACGTGTCAGAACCACATCTGACCCCTGTCATCATTGTAACTATCAATGAAAGGGCCTGTATTGACATACTCGTTTACAAATCATGGTTGTATTGCATTTATGGTATTAAGTCATAAATATAAATCTCGTCATGAAACTAGTTTTATAAGTATAATATTTAGTTGTCAAACTTGCCTATATGTATAATGTGTTTCTCCAAAATTTTTTAGGCTATGGACTCCTTTGAGTCCATCTTGGGGGATTCCTCCTTACTCTGTAGATATATAAATAGAAACTTACGTGTTTTCACACTCCTTTCAGTATTTGGAATGATTATAACTGTTGGCCAAGCAATTGTATATGTAATGACTGGCATGTATGGTGATCCAAGTGATATTGGCTTAGGAGTTGGTCTTTTGATTGTCATACAATTGTTCATTGCTGGTTTGATTGTACTTCTTTTGGACGAATTGCTTCAAAAAGGCTATGGACTAGGATCAGGAATTTCTCTTTTCATTGCAACAAATATCTGTGAAACAATTATCTGGAAAGCATTCAGTCCCACTACAGTCAACACTGGTAAGTAAAGTAACATCTTTTTCTAATTTTTATTTCAGTCAATTGCTACTTTTAACATGATAATTCTACATTGAATATTAACCTTTCAGTCTAATAAAGCAACAATTCTTCTTGTTTTGCCATCTCTGAGCAAATAGAAAAGAATGGGAAAATGCGAATTTCTCCTAAACAGTTGCCTCCCCTTAAAAAAACTGATGTTTTGTTTTATTCTTTTTTTATATATTTATAATAGAAAAGGAGTCTTGCTGCTTTCTCATCCTGTTATTTTGATGTAAACTATTCTTCTACTGTTTTATTAGCTTTCTACTTCGTATGCATTCTGTTGTTTTATTGACATTATTCATCCATAGAGATATTAATTTTTTCGACAAAAAAGGGCCAGAATGACAAAGCAAATATAAAAAAGAACCAATATAAAAATAGTGACAAAAAATTTCGGAACAATATTTAGCATCACTTTCTAGTATCTCTTTTGAGAAAATACAAGTGAAAATAAAATGTAAGTAAACAGAAGTAATTGAGTATGTATTTTACTAATATGTAATTGCATTCTGCTTCTTGAAATATTGAAGGACAGCTCAAAAACATAGTTATGTTTTGGTTTGTCAAGTGGCAAATTGTAACTAAGTATTAGAAATTGTAGTATTGTGCCAAGTACTCCAGTAAATTTTGCTTAAATATAAGTATCAAGTATCCCTCCAAAATTCTACTTAATTATTAAATATTGGGGTTTTTCTCATAATCCATAAGTCGCTACCGTAAAGAACTCTTACAGCAAGGGTGCACCATATGGACTGTGTTATGTGTTTTGCTAGTTTTCAGAAGTAAAAAGCTTGTCCTTAGATATCTGACTCTGAACTTTATCGAAAAGATCCCTAGCAAAAACAATGAAAACTATTTTCTACTTTGATTACCAGATGCAGGAACTCATAGATAATGGACGTGCGATCCCTTTAAAAGATAGTCAAAACAATATCAAACGCGCATCACTTTATGCTACATAACAATTCATTTAGATTCCTTGCTTTCTTTCTTCAAGAGTAGTAGCTTTTTAAACATAGTATCTCAAGCAAGTTCCGTTTTAGGATAGAAATTCCTCCACCAGCCGAAAACAGTCGCCCTGTGGGTGCAGACGTCGGAATTATTCAGTTAAATTTTCTGGACTTTCATTACTCTTGGGTAGTCTTTTAGCATGGTTAGTTCTTTTCGCCTATCAGCCACACATTGATGAATTTCCACCTTCACACTATTTTCATCGCGTTCACGATTCTCCGAATTGTCTGTGATAATTTCTTTTGCCATCCTTCTGAAAGTGTTCATTACCAGAAAAGTAGATAGATCTGTCAGTTCTTTCAGCCTCATTATCAGCTTTGAGAGCTTCAACCTCTCTTGCCTTTTCTACCATGAATTCAACAGCTATATCCTTACTCTCACCAGGGGACCACTGAAGTTTTAATTAGGATGACTTGAAGTGGCAAACAACATAATCTTTGGCGCAAAAAAAATATCTCGTCCAGGATAGCAGAAAATCTTTCCTCCAGATCCACATGAAGAGCATATACAAGTGGCTGGCAAAACCTCAATAAGATCTTTCTGCTTTTAAAGTTTCTTTTCAAAATATCGAATAGTTGGGTAATTTGTACCAAAGTAGGACTATTTTTCCTCCGGAAGGATATCCAGAGCAACCGCTTATGGATCTATGTCCTTCAACCTTTCTTCCAAACCTAGTTCTCTCTAAAGTATCACAGACATCATGAAGCTTCTATTATTTTTGAAAGTTTATCGAACGTCTCGAAAATCTCGAATTCTGTCGAGATGTCACAGGCCTGATGAGCTGTCTGTCGTATACCTCTTTAACAACATCTTCGGCTTTGGAGCTCTTGATAATAGCGTCCCAAAGAGCAGTACACTTGGCAAAAGCGGCATAGAATTGCCCCTGATATGCAACATCATTCAAGGCTTTATCAACATCTGTGGAAGCAAGCAAATTGAGTGTATGGCTGACAACTCTGAAATAGAAAGGAAGCGGGAAATACTCAAAGTATTCTTTTTCATTCTGGTTACTAAAAATCTCTTCAACATTTAAAAACGAGAATAAGTTGTTTTGACATGCTTCATCTTCGTCCTCATCGCCACCTACTTGACCCTCATCACCGAAGATAGTCGGAAATTCTCTGAGGTTTAAGACAATGCCAGTTAGCACTCCGCGTACCTTTATTTCAACTGCAATTTTATGTCTCGCAAAAATTGCTCAGTGATTTTGTCGTTTAGTATGTGAGCTATTCAAACATGAACATGCTAGAGCAAAAAATTTCTGATTAAGATCTTCGTCAAGCAAATGGGCAGTCATTCCCAGGTAACTTTTGTTGACCAAATGTCCGCAATCCAGGACATATAGTCTGTCAGTTCAAACTCACGAATTATAGTCTTCCATACTTCACAGCTGAAACGGTCCTATCTGCATCTATTTTTCAGTTAATCTAAAAAAACTATCCGTTCAAAACAAAAACAAATCAACATACTACTTGCTTTCCTTGTTTGAAATTTCAGCTAGTGGGTCCTATTTCAGAACAGTAGAATTCCTTGTTAGACGATTCAAAAGTTTCGCAGTGAGTGGCTTCCCAATAAAGTTTATATTGAAATTAAACACTGGTTAAAAGTATTTGAGTACTTAAGTGCCCTCAAGTACTTCTAGTTTTTGCCTTAGTACGAATATTAAGTACTTTCGGAATCTTTTACGAGTATGAATATTGCGATTATTTACTTAAGTAATTCCCAACACTTGTAAATTGTATATTCAATCATTTATAGACAATCATGGTTTGCGCCCTGAGCTTTTGAACATTTATCACATATTTAAAAATATACGTATGCTTGTTCTTAAGTATTTTTCTTTCGAATTTGTATCTGTTCTAGATTTGTAATGCCGTTGGTTCTTTTTATATCTTAATCATGTATATATACTAAATTCTTTTACAAATATTGTTGAAATTTCAAATATCTCGTTATTATAATGTGAACACAGCATTCTTTTTACAGGCTGAGTGCCTGCTTTTCCAGGATGTAATCTACTATAATGCCAATTGAGTCTACAAAGCTGGACAGTAAGTGGCAAAAACAGGTTGAAAGTAATTAAAGTATCCTACCAGGGAAATTTCCATTATTAGTATAGGCTATAGACAATAGACAAATTAGGAACGAGAGTCAGAAAGGTAAATATAGCTAATACATAGTGTGTTTCAAAACGTATTTGCAATTGAACTTAAAAAAAAAAAACTAATCAAGAGCATGTATTTGAAATGTTGAGGTAATCTATTCAACCGTCTTAGTCTGTTCAACAGTGAGGTGGGAAGGGTGAGATTGTTAGAGTAGTCCATTAAAATGTTGAGTACAATATCTATTATTCATCATAAATAGTGTTGATAACACTGTGATAGTGGCGAATAATGGAAATCGCGACGAAGTGGTTTAAAGAGCTTGTATCAATACTAATTTGTTCCAAAGTATTGCCTGCAAACCCTGCATCTTTTGTCAGATCCATCAAGTAGATAGGAAAACTCTAGTTCCAAGTTTCCATCCTTTCTATCTTCGAAAAGTTGGGCCTTTTTAAAGAATAAACTCATATTTTAGTAAAGGTTCTCTCTGTGAAGAAAAAAAAATAATATCTGGCTGTTTGACGTCTGCAGGTGGATATGGAATTTGTTTAATGTGAGGTAGGGATTTTCTCTTTTTAATAAGTATTTCCAAAGTTAGGGTCTGCCAAGTCTACCCCATTTGTTTCAAGGCTGGGGAATCAAGTAGGACTTCCGTAGGTAGTTTTTTTCAGGGGGGGACGACTTACAGTTTTGTGTTGGAAAAGGTAAAAATGATGATTTTATGGTCCTCACAAGAGAGTGTACACTAAGATCTCCATTATTTCTTTATTTTCTTTTATTTCTGTTGTCTGACAGGCTTTGCTGCTAGTTCTTAGTAACGGGTTTGTTTTGTTTGCGTTTTATAAAAGGGTTGGCTAATTTAATTTTGACACACCTTGTATATGTAATCTGTTTCTTCTTCTTTTTTGCTAATTATTTTGTCACACTAATTCGCGTCTGTGTAGAATTTTTTCTAATCTACTCTTTTAGACAAACTAACCTTCCCCTTTCAAACAAAATTTTGTTCAGGGGGAATATAATATTTAGTAGGATTTTGATTTTTTGCTTATCTAACCAGTAAGATAAAATTACGACAGAGTAAGATAAATTAAAACAACTTAAGACTTAAACTCATCAGCGTAAAAATGTATTACAAATTTGCAAAAACGCAAGTATTCAGTAAGCGTTCATTACTTGAGCGAAACAATTACGTTCCTGGATTTTTATTTTTTCTACTATGATTGAATTTTTGAATTGCTCTTGTGTCGTTTTTATGTAATATTAAGTTGTCTGCTTATATTGTACCTCTCTTTTATTCTCTTTGTATATGCATCGCTCTTATGTTGATTGGTAGGATGCTATACAAAAAACTAATTGAAACTCTGACTCCAGTTCTTTCACACATTATTGTTTTGTTTTTCAGGAAGAGGTACAGAATTTGAAGGTGCAGTCATTGCTTTGTTCCATTTGCTAGCCACCAGACAAGATAAAGTCAGAGCATTGCGTGAAGCTTTCTACAGGCAAAATTTACCCAACCTCTTGAATTTGATGGCAACTGTCCTCGTATTCGCTGTTGTTATCTACTTTCAAGGTAATTGTTTGTCTGCTATATGCTATTGTTTTTGAATTTAGAATTTATTTTTTTCCAACGGAATAGCAAACACAATATTTATATGCGATTTGTAAATATTTATAATACATATTGGAATGCCTGCCCCCATGGTAAGACCAATAAAATATGTACTCTTCGAAAATATGTTTAATAATACACTTTTAGGTGAATAGATGTTGTTTAACACCAACCCCCTTCCTCCAGCAAAAATAACTGTGCAGGGAAAGACAAGAGCTGATAGTAGGCTAAAGCTCATTATGAAACAGTTTCAGCATCGTGAAACCAAAAACAAAGTTTACTAAACGTTCTAAAATTCGATTTGAAAGCTTACTTCTAGCCACGTAAATGTTGATAAAAATGTAGCATGCAAGTGGGATATTTTTAAAATATTGGGTTTTCATGTTTGGTAACTTAGGTGAGATCACCTGTTTCCAGCTAACACCCTAATTACAGAATTAATATGCTTAAAAACTAAATAAAACGCTTCTCAGTTCTTTTATTGTCCTAGAGTGTTTTTTTATATTGTTTTTTTTTATATTCTTTTCTTCTGGATTCAATGGCATCAATAGGGATCGGGCAAGCAGAATTATGCATGAGGGGGGGGGGGGATTGAGGCTGCCACCGTGTTGAGAATTGCTGTATTTATTCAAAGCCTATATTCCTTGAAATATATTGGTATTGCTAAAAGAAGGTTTGGACTAACGGTGCAGGTATGCTTGAGAGACACAGAGTGTTACAGCGCTTCGTGAAACGTAAGACTGCTCTTTTTGCAAAAAAAAGACCTCTGGTTAATATATATACAAGATTCTAGAACCGACTTAGGGGCAAGGTAGAACATACTACTCGATTCCTTTTTTACACCCTTTCCAAATATGCTAATCAATTTCTTCGCAAATGCACCCCCCCCCCCTACCCTTTCTGATGGTCCAATATATAACCCTAATGATGCATTTCTCTGTTATATCGATGCTGTCATACGTTATAACTTATATTAAACCGGTTATCTTCTCAGTCTGCAGTTTATCTCCGTATGTGATGACTACCTAGTTTACCAAAAACCTTGTTTGAAATGATCTTAGAAAGTGTATAATATGGAAGGAAACATGGTAATCTGATTAACAGAGATCCTGCATATTATAAAGTAAGAATTTCATTGTTTAGTGTTTTCTTTCAGTTTCTAGATATTCCTTGGACCATATATGGGGTACTTCCTTGTTAGCTAGTACACAGTCGAGAATTTGTATCGCGAAGATCAGACAATACCTGGTTTTCACGCTGTCTATACCAGACAATTACCTTCGGCTCAATGGGAAACTACATTATAGCTGCAGTTTAATTAAATATTTAGTTGGTATTTGGGTTAGGTTAGATTAGGTTACGTATTTAATATAATGCGGTATGGGTGACCCCCCTTCCATAGTTCTTTGTTTTAGTTCCCATCCCATAATTTTGTTACTAAACTATTACTATTATATTTGCATAATATTTTGGTATATTTCATTGATTAACCTAACTTTAATTCTTGAGTGTGAACTAGCTAACAAGGAAATACCATAATGGTACTATCAAGGGGGGGCATTTACGAGTGAATTCGTTATTACATCTAAAAAGAGCATAAAAAGGAATCAAGTGGCGTGTTCATCTTGTCCCTAAGACAGATATCAAACCTCGTATATATTGAACAACTCCCGGTAAAATTCTACTTTGTCTACTTTTGGCTACCTTGGAAAGGGGTTAGGTTAGGAAAATGAAACTTTCAGGGGTGGGTCTACAGGCTAAAGTATGTCCCGGGAAGGTATTTTGAAGTACCTACTTCCACTGTTTCTCCCTCTAGAGGGTCCTGAAATTTGCCTACATGACAGGTCCTATTGAACATGACAGATCCTACATGACCTATTGAAATTTCGACAAAACAATATTTTACCTTAATTTTCAGTTATCAGTTTCTTATTCTCTGGCTTTAGTTCTGAAAATGCAATTCCTGTTATTTGAGTACAATTTTAAGCCATATCAATGTTGTTTTTTTCAATATTTAGGAAATGTATTTACATGTTGGAAAACCTTATAAATTGGGATTGAGCAAAGTTGTGAAGCTGAAAAAAAAATTGTCGTACTTCATTTAAGCAGAAGATCAATTTTACAAGGTCTCACTTTTATAATACACAGATTTTTAAAGGTCATCCAAGGTCATGGCCCTCTAGAGGGAGGAGTGGAGGTAGGTACTTTAAAACACCTTCTCGGGACATACTTTAGCCTGTAGACCCATCCCTGAAACTTTTTATTTTCCTAACCTAACCCCTTTCCAAGATAGCCAAAAGTAGCTAAAGTAGAATTTGGTACTTGTTTAGTATCCAGGCAACAAGTAATAAGTGAAGTTTGGCTAATGCTAATGAAATAAAACAACGTATGATAAAAATATAATGTTTAGAAACAAATTTGGGCTATATATTTGCACATTAGGGGGGGGGGGGTAAAGCATAGCATATATTAAATACGTAACCTAACCTAGGTACTTTTTTTGCCTTTTTAACCCAAAAAAACTAAATTTTAAATCTTTGTCACGGAGTGAGCAATACCTCACTAGGCAGCGGAAACCTGTTTTTCATATAGCATCTTTGAGATTCTATATGCGGTTCTTCTCGCGTGTTGCCCGGATTCTAAACAAGTACCTAGAATTTTACCCAGCTCACCACTCCCCATGCCGCCAACGCAATTTTTTGCTGCATTTATTTTAGTAGTGTTTACTATTTCTGTTGGTTATTGCAAATAGTATGGTTCAGAATTACTGCGTTATTCTTCATACGATTAGTACATGCATAGAATTGAGGTTCCATAGTGTAGTGGTTATCACGTCTGCTTTACACGCAGAAGGTCTCCGGTTCGATCCCGGATGGAACCATTTTAACGTTTTATAAATTGTATAAAAAATGTTAAAGCTGTGATTAGAAGTACTGTATCGATGAGTTTTTTAATTTCGGCATTTAACTATCTCTTCGAATCAAAGAGTTTACGGTAAAAAAAAATAGAATTTAAAACGATCAGAAATTATTCTGTATAGGCAGGGGGGTGCCCCTTCCTCAACTTTCGCCCTTTATTCTAAAGTTCTTTAAAAATGCTTCTTATTCAAATACGATGGTCCTTGTGTTTAAGTAGTCTTTGTCAAAGAATTTTGACAAAAGGTCTAGCTTTAATGTTAAGAGCCAGGGTTAAGGAAGGGAGAGTCCCCCTCATATAGAGAATAATTTCTGTTTGTTTTAAGTTTTAATGTTGCTCTTTACTTTCAGTTAAAAAAAAAACTTGTTTTATTTTTCTTAATTTCGAACTTTCTTTCAAATCATGGCTGGAAATCCCCTTCGTCTCCCTCAATATATAGAGTCGAAATATTAATTAAGAAAAAATTTTCGTTATCTTAAAAAAATTTTCCTCGTTGTTTTACCTTTTGTGGTTTGTATTATGAAAAGGCAGTGTGTGCTATTAAAACAGCAGTGTTATATTCAGTATGTCTACGAATTCAATTGCAGAGATTTCAAACTCCTGCATGGAAAAACTCGAAATTTGCAGTTTTTTTAGAAATGTGTTTAAATTCTATTTTCTTTTACCATAAATTGATTCGAAGAGAAAGCTAAATGCCGAAATTAAAGAATTCATCGATACAGTACTTCTAATCACAGCTTTAACATTTATCATACAATTTATAAAACATTAAAATGGTTCCATCCGGAGTCGAACCGGAGACCTTCTGCGTGTAGAGCAGACGTGATAACCACTACACTATGGAACCTTAACTTTAAACATGTATTAATTCTGAACCATACTATTTGCAATAACAGAAATAGTAAACACTACTAAAATAAATGCAGCAAAAAATTGCGTTGGTGGCATGGGGAGTGGTGAAGGGAGGGGGAGCTGGGTAAAATTCTAGGTACTTGTTTAGAATCCGGGCAACACGCGAGAGGAACCGCATATAGAATCTTAAAGATGCTATATGAAAAACAGGTTTCCGCTGCCTAGTGAGGTATTGCTCACTCCGTGACAAAGATTTAAAATTTAGTTTTTTTGGGTTAAAAGGCAAAAAAAAGTACCTAGGTTAGGTTACGTATTTAATATATGCTTTGCTTTACCCCCCCCCCCCCCCCCCCCCCGCTAATGTGCAAATATATAGCCCAAATTTGTTTCTAAACATTATATTTTTATCATACGTTGTTTTATTTCATTAGCATTAGCCAAACTTCACTTATTACTTGTTGCCTGGATACTAAACAAGTACCAAATTCTACTTTAGCTACTTTTGGCTATCTTGGAAAGGGGTTAGGTTAGGAAAATAAAAAGTTTCAGGGATGGGTCTACAGGCTAAAGTATGTCCCGAGAAGGTATTTTAAAGTACCTACCTCCACTCCTCCCTCTAGAGGGCCATGACCTTGGATGACCTTTAAAATTCTGTGTATTATAAAAGTGAGACCTTGTAAAATTGATCTTCTGCTTAAATGAAGTACGACAATTTTTTTCAGCTTCACAACTTTGTTCAATCCCAATTTATAAGGTTTTTCAACATGTAAACACATTTCCTAAATAATGAAAAAAAAAACATTGATATGGCTTAAAATTGTACTCAAATAACAGGAATTGCATTTTCAGAACTAAAGCCAGAGAAAAAGAAACTGATAACTGAAAATTAAGGTAAAATATTGTTTTGTCGAAATTTCAATAGGTCATGTAGGACCTGTCATGTTCAATAGGACCTGTCATGTAGGCAAATTTCAGGACCCTCTAGAGGGAGAAACAGTGGAAGTAGGTACTTCAAAATACCTTTTGTGGGTTAGTTCAAATCGAGTGGCGGTCATAGAATTTCTGAAAAATACTCTTTCAAATAGAAATTAAAAGTTTTAGTACCCCTTTTTAAGTCATCATGCTGCAGAAAAATGCTGATCTTAGTCGTTTTGTCTACAAATCAAAATTTTTAGCCCAAATAGGGGCAAATGCTACCGAGTGAAATTCTTGAGATCGCCAATCGCTTTAGAATTATTGTCTATGGTTAAAAATTTTGATTTTTAGACAAAACGACTTAGCATGATCCCATTTGTTACTTGAAAAGGGTTCTAGAACTTTTAATCTCTCATTCGAACGAGCCTTTTTCAGAGTAAGATCTACTAGTTTCAGATCTTACCAGATCAATGTCCTGATTCTGCCATTCTTTGCTGCAAGAAAAAAATTTTTTTGTGTATTGAATTTACCACACTTTGTTATCATTTTAAACGGCAAAGTTATATAAAAATATATTTACTAGATAAATTTTTCGGTTGGCTGTCGTAATTCAATGGCAGAGTTTTTTTTTGTCTAGTAACCACGAGGCTTGCAGGTCCGTCTCACTAATGGCAAGTTTTAATGCAGACTTCCATCATCTGTTATGAAGGTTGCAGGTCTAATAGTGCACTTCGTATATGCTGGACTGTGGTCTTAGCATATATTTCTATATATTTTTTCGCTTATGTTGCAAACATTTCTACTATTCATGGTTACTGTCTCAAGAGTGGCGAAGTTACAAAAAAGATGGATAACATTTTGTCGGTGGGTTGTATTAACTAGACTGCCTGTCTAGTTAGCAGCGGATTTGACTCCCAGTAATAGTTAATTGTTTTAATATCAATCTTCCTTTAAGTATGAAGAGAATTCAGGACCCCCTACATAGATCAGGCTGGATGCAAACTCCAAAAAATACAGCTAGGACGCATGCTCTATCTTTTTCTGTTTTCAATAGGGATCTGGAAGTCCGCCATGGTAGATTTTGTGTTGAAGAGAAAATTAGGACTCCTCCTCAAATAGGTCGTACATAGTTGAAACCTCCAAAAGGCATAACTGAGACGCTAGCTCTTCCAGTTTGGTTCTATTCGACCAACTTCTCTGGTAGAGGTGCCGGTGACGAACATTTATCTCTTACTTCCTTTCAATGTGGTTCAGATCTGACAGCCTTTTCTGGAAGATGTCCTGAAAACGGGAATTTAAGAGCCCTATCCTTCACCCTTCAGAGGTTGGATTGGATTGATTTGGGCACTCAAAAGGCTCAGCTAGGGTACTCTTAAATTCTCTTTTTGTAGATTAGACTTCCTTTTGACAAGAACTTAGGGACCGCTTCCCTTCACAGAAGCTCGATTGTGTCCTGAATCCCAAAATGCAAAACTAGGACAGTAGCTCTTAATTTCATCAAGTTAGGCTGAGATCTGACTACTGCTTTTTGCAAATAGATGTGCTGATGCCAAAATTCCGGGAAACCACATCCTCACCCTGCCCATCCCCCCATCAATGGGTCGGACTGTAGCTGGACGTGTTTAAGTATACTACTGGGGCTAAGCTTAATACACACATAGAGTTTTAATTAAAATAAAAGTTTCATTAAAAACAAGCAAAAAAATCGAGTTTGGTATTTTAATAGTGACTTTGCCCTGATCTGTGATCAGTGATCAGATCAAAAGTGATCACTGACTTTGCCTCATCATTAACCTGGTATTTTCTGAAGGAATTTCCTTGGGCCTGAGAAAACATTCTTTCTTTTTGTGTGAGTTATGTGTTTTCAGTAAAGTCTTACTTTTGCATAAACCTATAAATATAGGGAAATATAACGAGTCTGTTTGTTTGAGCTAATTTTTTAGATATGTGTTGCATATATTCAGAAGTGATAACAGTTACTTGAAAAAAACGTGTATCTGCATAGTCTAATTGGTATAGATTGCGTTCAAACAATAAATACGTTAATACAGGCGTGGTAGTCCCTTTCTTTTCTTAAGTTTACGTCTAGTAACTAGTGATTATGATCATACATAATGCTTGAAATAGCTTCAATATCATAAACAAGTGTTGTAATTCAGCTTAGTGAAGGGTGATGCAAAACACCCTGACCCAAAAAGCGGCCACTTGTCAAGAATCCTGTGACCCTTTGCTGGCCAAATGCCTGCTATTTGGCGAGAAAATATATGTTTAAACACTCCTTGAGCAAGGAAATACAATTTTTAGGACACATTTCATATGTTTCTTCTTCTTACTACAAGCCTATTTATTTCAGATATCTCTGGGTTTTTTTGTTGTTTTTTTTTTGTAGATGGAAACATAATCTGTAATTTTTGGTTTTAGGTTTCCGTGTCGATCTTCCAATTAAGTCAGCCCGCTACAGGGGCCAGTATAGCAGCTATCCCATCAAGTTGTTCTACACTTCGAATATTCCTATTATTCTTCAGTCTGCCCTTGTATCAAACCTTTACGTTTTGTCCCAGGTAAGAATGAATTCGAAAACAATTTTTTTATGTTCTGCGAATGTTCTGATATTTATTTGACTGATTTATTAGCAATAGATGGTACTGGGCTTAAATAAAATTCTAAAATAAATCCCTGAATACTCAAATTTGTTTGTAAGACAAGTTTTACTGTTCCAGCAAAAAAAAAAAAAAAAAAAAAAAAAAAAAAAAAAAAAATCCAAGAATTATACATGCGATACTGATAGTCGCAAAAACAACACATTCCACATCAAAACCCTCCTATGCAAGTATCTATGGCCGGGAGTGCAGGGAGAAAAAAAAAAGAAAAACAAAAGACAAAAAAGGAAGAAAAAACACTCAACCATCCACCAACGAGTAAGCGCCGAAACATCTCAACTCTCATTGAGCCTTCGCATAAATACAGAATTAGCATGTTTGATCCAATAAATAAAAAAAGCAAGGAGCATTAAGGTCAAATGTTAAGGAAATGTCAAGAAGAATGCCAATCACAATCAAAAGACATTTTTTCCTTTATTGGTTGTGAAAAGGAAGTACTAGCAATATCTACAATAGATGATGGTATCAGCCATCTCATCGTTCTGAAAATGTTTAGGAGCATCTTCAACTAAATCAAGAGGTACTTTGGGCATCCAGTTTTACAAGACGACGAATCTGGAATGTGTCGAGAACCGATGAGGGTATGAAGTTTAAACTTTCTGGGCATGTTGAAGGAATGTTAAAAAAAATAGGTTGGATGGCAACCAGTCCCTTTCCATATCCTTTTTAGCTGCAATCTCATTAAAGGCATCTGGTCAAAATTCTTCATCTAGATTGACAAAGGTCAAGTAGTATAAACACAAGTTTGGTTTGTGACATCGGATCTTCTTTTTTTGTAAAAATAAAAAAAAAGCTTTTTTATGAATTATCTTGACAGGCGTTTATATCATGACTTTAAGGAACAAACAATTCTAACAAGGCTGAACATGTAAAAATCCTAACTTGTGTTATACCCAATTATATTGCCTCATATTTTTAGAATTCTGAAAAACTGACTTCAGTGATTCAGTTGCACGATGGTTCAGTTACACGAGGGATCAGTTTCAAGGTGGTTCAGTTGCACGGGGGTTTAGTTAAATTGGGTTCAGTTGCACGTACGCCCTTATAGCTAAATATGAATAGCATAAAAAATTGTTATTGTAACAAACGAGTAAATAAAGATTGTATAATGATATGATAATAAATAATAAGAACCACTGTTTATTAAAAAAAAAAAAAACATGCATTGGAACACTCACTTTACAAAACTATCATGCAGGTAAACCTGAGTTAAATCGTTTTGATCTAACTAAAACCTTAAAAGGATTGTTGGGCTAATTATTTATTTAGGGGATGACAGTGGCCATTTTTAATGCAGTCAATATTTGTCGGTGTAGTCTATGTTTTTTTAGTAGTCTTTGTATCTCTAGTACACACAGGAAAAAAGCCTTTGGCTTTTTCTATATTCGGATAGTAAAGAACGAACCACAAGGAATTAGGTAGCGAAGTCAGTCAAATATGTCACCATACCCCAGAGAAGCAACTTTCCTAAAGAGACTTGTGATATATTATCTTGTCTAAAAACAATGCATCTTCATGCATATTATGATTCAGTGTTTGTCAAAAATTGTATTTTGTTTTAATATTTTGATTACTATGTGCTGGAGTTCGTTCTTTACTATAATACTATATACCGCGGTTCATCCTTTACTAGGTTGCAGGTACTACTGCAACCACGAAGTACATTTGAGATTTGACACATATGTGTCTGAAGTTATAAGAGCTGCTAATTATCGCCTCTTAACTCTAAAAAGAAGTTTTAAAATATCATTTCTTTAAGGTATAGAAAAGTTTTGTTCGTCTTCTTTTGGAATAATGTAACTCATTGTGGTTCCCCGTTAATTTGACTGGTGGAATCAAAGCAGAAAGCGTCGGGAGAAGGACTACGAGATGACATAATACCTGAAAGGTTTTCGGCACTGCCAAAAACTTACTTTTTTTTTTTTTTTTTTTTCTTTTTTTTTTTTTTTTTTTTTTTTTTTTTCTTTTTTTTTTTCTCGCTATTATAGACCACGTGCTGATATAATTTATGTGTTCGGGATCCTTAAGAATTTTGATGAGGTTGCGTCAAGATTTTTATTTAGTCTTGGGTATTTCCATTCCACTAGCCAGCGCCATATTAAACCCACTGTCGCAAAGTCAAAGAAAAAAAACAAACATGGAAATAATCATTTATTTACAGGATGACTGAACCTTGGAGTAACGTGCCCTCTGGTGGTGGAAGCAATTAGTGTTGGTTCGTTAAAGCACTATCTAGTGAATAGTGACTTTCATTAAGATCACTTTTGTGCTTTTATTTAGTTTACTTTGTTTAGTCATTTATTATAACTCTTCTCATTCATTTTTTCCTTTTGTTCTTTTTTTTAATATTGTATTAGTTTTTGTGTTTTATATTTGTATTGATTTTCTATTTGGGTAAACTGAATTGCTGAATATGTACAAATACTGGAGTACTTATTTTGTTTTCTATCAACAGATGTTGTCTGCTAGATTTGCTGGTAATTTTCTTGTGAACCTACTTGGTGTGTGGTCCGACGTTGCGGGCGGAGGACCTGCTCGTGCTCATCCCATCGGAGGTTTGTGTTACTACTTGTCACCCCCTGAAAGCTTGGGTAGTATAGCTGATGATCCAATTCATGCCTTAATCTACATTATTTTTATGCTTGGCTCTTGTGCTTTTTTCTCCAAATCTTGGATCGACATTTCTGGATCATCCGCTAAAGATGTAAGTATTCTAAATCTAGGCTTCTGACTCCCTTTTGGTAAAACATTTTGTGAGTTGAGCAGTTTGAGGCATGTTTCATTAAGACTCCATTTCAGTGTAGTCCGGTTTTATTCTGGGCTTGTATGTATGCTATCAGAAAATACGGAATTTATCTAATGATGGTGGCGAAGTTTTGGGCTAGACTATAAATGTGTGGCTCCATCATTATTCCTTAAGATGTTTTGTAAACGAAATATATTTGAGGCCTCTTTTTTAAGAGATCATTCCAATGTAGTATGATTTTGCTCTAGGCTTGTATCCTACCAGAAATTCTTGAATTGACCAAGCTTAAACTTTCTGGCAAAATCAAAAATTGACTATACACTAGGATTATATCAAGACACTAGGTGATGGTCCCGTTAAATTAAATGCGATGAATTTTCCGAATGTAAGGAAGTAAGAATCTGTTTATGAAAGTGTCTCGTTGAAGATGAAAAATTCTGTTACCCGAATAACTTTAATTCAAAATTTGGAACATTTACGTAAAGAGTTAATCTTACTTAATATAATATAGAGACACAAAAAGACATTAGCTTTAGACTACAGACGTAGTGGTTATTTATACCATCTCTTGAATTAAATCATTCATTCTTGAATTTAAATCATCATTCTTGAATTAAACAAGCTTAAACTAGACTGTAATGGTTGGTTTTTGAAATAAATCCGGAAATGATAGTCGCTATCTTAATGGGTAAGTAGAAATGGTACCTTGAATGAAGGATCAGAAGAAATTAATGAAATTTTAAGACGTTGCAGTGAGTATCAGATCAAGTTACTTCGAAATTTTAACTTTAGGATGAAAAAAGAACTTTTGAATAATTTGAAAGTTATTTTTCCTCTCTCTCTCTCTCTTTCTTTCTTTCTTTCTTTCTTTCTTTCTGTATTTGCCAAGGATTCGTGATGATTAGCTTTGTCAATACTTCTTGATCATTGGGCTATAACACCCTAGTACTTTTTGTTGACAAAGCAAGTTGTAATTTCTTATTTATTTAGTCATAAAGTTAGGGGAAATTGAACCCAAGTAGTTTAGAACTAAGAAGTTAATTTAAATTTTTGTGACCATGTAATCATGCACATCTCACTCATGTATATCCAAGAAAGTTTTTCAGTTTATCTTCTTTCTTGGTCACCTTTACTTCATAAAAATGCGACTTTTGAATACGACAGATGGAAAACATAGTTTCGTTAGTTGTTTTTTATATCCTCGAAATATACACTTCTACTGTCGTCTGAAGCCTTAGTAGTATATTTCAGTCTCATTTACGTTGTTAAAAATTGGCTATAAATGATAATGTATACTTGCAGACAAAACTTTTAATTGAGACAATGAAACAATGTATATTCTAATAAAAGCACGAATACAGCTATAGTTCATCAGACATAAATGTCCCTTTTTTTCTTTTTTTTGCATTGTTTTCCTATTGTAATTTTGTAATTGTTTTCCTCATGTTTTTTTTTTTTTGTTAATTTCTGTTCACAAAGGCTTTCGGCTGTGAAACCGTAAGCTGTTATTAGCATTTGTATTTTTCAATATGTTTCCACTGTCTTAATTAAAAGTTTTACCTATTGTATATCTTCACTTCATTTTTCTTGTAATTGGCAATGCAGTGGAATCTAAGAAACTGTTTAAAAACTGGTTCTATTTTCAGGTTGCCAAGCAACTTAAAGAGCAGCAAATGGTCATGAGAGGCCATAGGGAGAAGTCAATGATTCATGAACTGAACAGGTATATCCCAACGGCTGCTGCATTCGGTGGCCTTTGCATTGGTGCTTTATCAGTTTTAGCTGATATGCTTGGTGCCATTGGCTCAGGCACTGGTATTCTGTTGGCTGTCACAATTATATATCAATATTTTGAGATTTTTGTAAAGGAACAGTCCGAGGTTGGAGGAATGAGTTCAATGTTCTTTTAAAAAGTGACCTTATAAGACAAATGTTTTCCAGTGGGAGTGATTTCTGGATTGTGTTTTGAGACTTGAGGGTCTTGTCTATCTCCTCGTGGAGAAAGTATGTGAGAGTGAAAGTGTCGTTATTTATTTTTAATTGATGGACTTGGACAACGTATTATATGTTGTTTTTTTTTTGTTTTTTTTTTTTTTTTTTTTTTAAATATTCTTAAAGTGATTTCCCCCTTAGGAGTCAATTGCATTCCAGCGATTTCTGGTGCTGGGCTATAACAGTATGAAAAACTGTTTTTAGAGCAAATTTTTGACAATTATTATTTTTATTTCTCTTTTTTATATAGTATCAACTATTTTGGTTTCTTTTTTTTTCGTTATAAATTTGCTCAGAGGATCGATTCTTTTTTATTTATTTGTGGTTAACATAGTCAGGATTGAAAATATGGAAGGGAAGAACAAATTACGGTGTACTTGATTAAAAGTATTCAGGTATGTGCTATAAGCTGTTATGTCAATTTTTTTTTTTCAGGATATAGGAGAAGGGGGGGGGCAAAGTTTTCGTTTTCTTTAATGTCAAAAAGGGCATTTTTCAGGGAAATTATTCCAGATAAGGTATTTTTCTAAATCTACATTGCACAGCCTCGCCCCTCCTTCTCTATCGATTGACGCCACTGGTTATAAGAATATTTATATGCTTAAGCTAATGATTACTGTAAGATGAAAAGTATTTTCTTTTTGTGTTGATTCCAAATATCAAAATTTCATACAATCTTGTTAGTAAAAGAAAATTTGGTCAGTGTTAAAGAAGGGGGAAAAGCCATTAAACTGGGGTGGTTTTGATGCAAATTACACCTTCAGAAATTCGACAATCCTACGACCGCGTTTCCGGCCCTTTGTCTACTAAAATGTAGAACTTAGCATTTCTTTCTGAAAGTTGTGGGTGAGTTCTATTTTTTGATGATGGAAGGAAATGGATTATGGCCTTAGAATATTAGGAGAGGGTTCATTCCAAAGGAAATTTAGTTGTAGGGCGTTTTTAATTGATGAGAGAGATTGCACCACATCAAAATTATATTTTTGGCCTTTTTGTGCTACAAAACAACATTTTTATCTTGAATCAAGCTAATGTTTTAAGACTGTTTTTTTTTTTTTTTCAAAATAAAGGTTTTTAACGTCACAGCTTTTAGAGCATATGGGTGAGTGGTGACGTATTTGTTCCTGGTGTAAGCGTAGTTCATACAAAACTAATGGTTATCTTAAACAATTATACGAGCCCATTACAAGCAAGTTTTTTTCATGATGTTCCATTCATCTAAGACTTTAGTCATGTACATACAATATTGATTGTGGCAAACTATGCTTCTAGGGGGAGGGGGGATTGGATCTCTTTATTTAGAAAGGGGGTATCAGAACACCCTTATAAAGACATTTTAGACCCAATCACAGATTTAGGAGACTGCCAAGACAAAAAGTATTGAAGATAATAACCTTTTCATAAACGCATATTTGAAACCTGAAATTATTGTCAGGTAAGGTAATGCACCAGCTTGTGACTAGTAAGACCATGGTATTGATTCTAAATAAACTTAGTTTGACTTGCAGTCTACTAAAATCATTAAATATAATATATACCATTACAAAGTGTAAGCGTGGGAGATTTTTGAAAATTTACGACTTCCGTATCCGCAATACTGCCATCAAATTCTTAATTGCCCCAAATTAAATATTATCAGTGAGGCATCAACCAGCACTCCTTAAAAAAACAAGGTCTTAAGTTTGTCCAAGAAACATTAAAAAAGATGTTTTGTTCTAATGATGAGTAGTACATCAATAAATGTGCTGGTGGAAAGGTAACATGTTGGTAACAGATACTTATTATAATTAAATTAAAAAGAGGTTTGACTTGTTAAAAGTGTTAGAGGTAAAAGCTGTGCCAGTCAAACCATTTTTAACAACCTATATTAACGATAAGCATGTAAATCTTTTTCGTGGCCCTGTGTGAGATTGGTTTGTAAAATTCAGAATGGTTGGCTTTTTGATTTGTTGGAAATAGTTGACTGAGATGTGTAAAACTCAGGAATGGTCTAGATCCAAGATTATGTCCTAACAAAATTTTCTGAAAAGAAGAACATCAAATAAAAATGTTTTTGGCTGTGGGCCCATCTTGGGTACATTCATAACTGAAAGCCACGATTTTCTATGATTTTTCTTTTTGTTGTTTCAAAATTATGAACTTTTGAGGGTAGTAACACTGTTTCGTCAGTGTTAACACGTTGAAACAGGAAATATAATAACTAAAGCCAATATGCTAAATGTGACAACGCTGTTTTCTCAAGATCTTTGAACGTTAACAATCTGTTCATTCTGAAAGAAAGCTACACCTTCTTAAGCTGTTTGATGCTCTATATTTTTAGCTTATTTTCGTGATTTTTCACCAACGTTCCTTTTTTAAACCTGGCTCCTACTACTGCCGAAAACTGTATAATTACCAATGGAGGTCTTTCTGAATAAAAATTAAATTGCTGATTCTTCCTGATTGCTTCAAATACATATGGACCAATTCAAATGGTCAGATTTCACTTTCACTCTCCTTGGTACTCTACTACTGCTCTTTTTCTGTTCAAAGGGAGTGATCTGAGTTGGATCTGGACAACAGTGAAAGATTCAGAAATATGTGTACTACACCAATAAGGCATAAGAAAATTGATTTGAGCGTTCTTCCATTCCTAAGTCCTTGTTAATAAGGTGTCCAAGAATTAGCAAAAATTTATCTTTAGTTTGTTTTTAAAGACTTAACGTAGTTTAGAAGCATGCTCAAGTCATTGGAGTCATTTAAAACCTAGAGTCAAAGGAAAGTAGACTCAAACTAAAATTACATAGAAAAATACTAAGCATTAGAAATAGGAGGGAGCGGAGATAGAAGGTTGAAAATACCATCCTGGGCAAAATTTCCACTCTAGTCCCGCTCCTGAAAATTGTATTCATCCTTATTGTACTGTAGTGGACACTGCCACCAGATATTGGCGCGGAAATGGTGCTGCGCCAGTTATTTGGAGGGGAAAGCCTCGCTAGCGCCAAATATTGTAATGGAATATCTTGCGGTCACCACTACTGTACCGTGAATATAGAGTATGCTAATAAACTATTACGGTATACCCTGTTCCAGGGTATGGTAACGTGATCGAACGGACAAACGGCCAACTCTAGACCAAGGGTACCACCACTAATATCTCTTGAGGGTAAACAGCCCCCTGTCGATATACTAGTGCCGGTAATTATCGCAAACTTTTTCCTACCCTAACTGGGTTCCTGGAAAAATAATCTCATACGGCTGTAGGAAATAGCTTACTTGTATTCTTCCAAAAGGTCGCAAAACACACATAAACAACTCGAAGACAGACTCCCTAAACGGAGTCTCAAAGTAGACTTAAAAATAATACTTGAACACATAAAAGAATCTTGGCACTTGGGGTGTGACGTGGGCCAATCTAATGTATCAAGTCCCTCAATTGAATTTGCCCTACCCATATATTAAGAATAAATTGCAACTCATACAGAATTGTAATCCAGTCAACTTATTTTCTCTTGCAAAAGGATTGCCTTGGCGACGAAAGTTTAGCTTACAATTGAAAATTATAGGCAAATGTAATCAAGAACATGAAAACAGGTCATTTATCTGAAAAGAGTTGAAATCAGTTATAGATTACCAATCTAGTTAAAAGTACCTTTAAAACAGGACTCTGAAATTGGAGTTTATGCCCCCCCCCCTAACTATTTGCCCCAGGCAAATAGTTTATCAAGTGTTTGGTTAAATGGCACGGGGCGGGAAGAAGCCCCAGCAATCCTTACTCCACTACTTTTATATATAGCAGAAAGTCTATGATCTAAGATTTTAAAGTTTTATCAAATGTTTAAGGTAAGTATTGGCTGAGAAGCAATTATTTTTCTAGACTAAGAGCTGATGCAGAGAGAAAGCTTTAAGTCTTCACAATATGGGTTAAAATACTAAACAAACTGGATCAGACAGCTTAAAAGCATAAAACTTGACAAGTTCCAGTAACTGGCATTTATTTCTACTCCCAATATCAGAAGTTAAAAGAGATTGGATAATCTGAATGTCAGAATTTCAACCCAAAAAGATTGTAAACAGTGCTATAATAACAAAATGACAGCATATGCAACCGAGTTAACTTGTTTTGAGTAGCCCCACAGTTTGGGCTAGCAGTATAGGCAAAAACCCGATAACAATGATTTGTTCGGAGAACTCCACTTGAAAAACGACCCTGAAATTCATAATTGATATTTCGGGCCCCCTTGCCGCTGAGCAATATTTTCAGGAGTATACTTTTTCAATGATGATTAATCATTCTCGAAACATTGCCGAAAGAATTTTGAATTTCAAGAAAGAGGGTGGCAGTCTTTTTTACTTGTAAAAGAGCTCTGAATCAAAAGTTCGTAGCAACAAACTGAAAGCAAAGAATAGCCCTTGTCAATGGAAACTGAAACTTTAAAAGTTCTTTGCACACTGAAATTTCCCTCATTTTATAAAAGACCTTGCATGTCCCCCAAAAAGAAGTGCACTCTTAGTAAAAACTATGCAATAAAATTCAGACAGAACCGTAAAAAAGCTATTATCTGAAAAAAAAAAAGTTTATTTTTTCCCTGAAAGATGGTCAAGCTGTTGTTGGAGCATGAGCGGTTGTTTTTTTTTTTGTTTTTTTTTCCCAGAGGTAATCTTATCAAACGTTCGTAGATTGTCCAAAGAAGGTTCATTCCAGTGAATATTTAAATATCTAGGGTGCTTTTTGAAAAGATAACAAACGAGATTATGCACCATTTAAGTGCCGATTTCTAGTATTTTGTCCCACAAAACAATAATTTTGGCCAAATCAGGGCTGAAATGAAGTCAAGCAAAATTAGGAAAAATCCAGATCGCTTGGTGCCACCAGAAGGATCTTTGTATAGGCTTCTAATATTGCATACCACACTGGCGTGTGGTGTAACTTCCTTCCCTAAACATGCCAATAGCTAACAAAACTGAACCATAATTATAAGACTTAGATCCAGTAAACCTAATGATTAGAGAGTATTGCACAGTTGTGTATGAGTTATTAGGGTGGAGATCAGCATATTTCTATCAGAGATCAGCAGGGTTTAAAGGCCTTCAAAAAATATTTCAGGCAAACGTTTTCAAACTTTCCATGAGAGGCGCTTCAGCTAAATAAATTGAATGTTAGCTAAATGTGAATTTAGCCTCTTATGTATCTTCCTTCGCAAGAACATGTGTACAGACGAATATAGGATTAAACGAGTAATGCGGGAGCTAAGACGCCGAAAGTTCCATTCTTATTACGGAGATGGTTGTTTTTAGTGGAAACATAAGTCTTAATAAAAAAGAATTGTGACAAAATTTAAGCTTTGAAGTATTGGGAATAGGGGTTCGTTTCCCTCTTATTTAGGATAAGTCAACTTTGTTTAAAAAAAAAAAAAAAATTATTACACCTGTATGTACCCTTTTTTCTCGAAACATCGTTTTCTAAAAGTTAAAATCCAATGTAAAAAGTAGGGGCTGAAGAGACGGTACCCCCTCCCCTCATATTTAGGAAAACTGTGGATGTGGCATTAAAAAAAAACAAATAGAAAACAAGCCTTTTTAGAGTAAAATATAGACCGAAATTAAAACTTAAAATAAACGAAAATTATATCGGCTTTAATGGGTTTTTTTTTTAATAATGAGCTTGCAACTTAAGGGATACGCTCATTTGGCCAATTAGCCACAAGCATTTTAATTTTCATAGGTGCACTCCCCTTTTCTATAATTCACCCTGCACTTGTTCGGCTCTTTACAATACAGTTTGACTTACTTCCACAATATTTCTTTAACGAATACTGATACAAAAGGGCATGGGACAGAAAGTATTTTTCAAAATACCTTCTGAATAGATGGGCTTGCTGATGCGCAATTGCTTTGAAAATGGCATTTTAAGTTCTTTTTTAGGCAATCCGTAAATAAAACGTTAGCATTTTCCGACTAGCAATATTTGATGTACTCAAAATTCTTTCAGTAAAAATAGCTTGAAGAGCTAAAGAAGGTAGTCTATTTATATTTAGGTTAAGTTCTGTCTGTTTTAGATCTTAATACTACTCTTTACTTTCATTCGAGAAAAAGGTTAAGGAAGAAACGAATAACAAATTCTTATAATTTGTAATTTTCTATCTATCGCCGAGAATGATCTATGAACAAGAATCAAAAAACACTTTCATTCCCGGGGGAGGATTTAGTGCTTATTACAGGTTTGTAACATAATTGAAGGAAAAAAAAACCAACAATTCTTACTATATCGATCGCGAAGAGTGACTTGTAACCAAAAATCATACTGAGTATCAGAAACAAATATTAGGTGGGTCGTTGAAACGAAACACATTAGCGTTAGTTTTTACATAGTACATTTTCAGAAATAACAACATAGATTTGGTTTGTTTTTGGGCAAAGTACCATGCTCTGCATGTTCCTATGTTTTTAATTTTCCTTCTTAGTCTTACTTTTACTGTGAATTGCCATTCTCATGCGGAGAAACAGGAATAAAAACATAAAGAACTGAATTACTTGTCCAATGGGATGGCTTCAAATCAGAGTTGATAATACCCCTTACCATAACCACCATACATATTAGTTTTTGTTATTCATCGTTTGTATTGCTAGTTAGACAAATTTCACTTTTAATAGTTCGTGAAACAAAAAAAAAAAAAACTCGCATAACTTTGACCATAAATTTCTTTTAATGAAAAAATGAATTTTTGTCATAAATCTTAGTGACAGTCAATTCAACGCAATAGCAAAATCCAATTATTTTGCTGTCGCTCATTTCGGAACGAAATCGGTCTACTATCCAAAAGTAGTCTGCTACCGACTGGTGGCAATCGACAATATGGATAAATTTTTAGAAGCTTCTGTTCTTTCACTTCTGCAAATTTGTTCTTCAGAAGATGTTGTTCTTCAGAAGATTTCTAATAAATTAGTGTTATTAAAGAAAGTTTTATAGAAGACCAAATTTTCTTGAATGAAAAAGGAGCTCTCTTCACATAAAATGAATTTAAATTTTATGCCGAGTTCACGCTTTTCATTGAAAAAGCCATGGTATCGGATAACTGGCACCCTGCAATAATTTTGTCCTCCCCTTTGTGCTACAGAAAGAGAACACTAAAATGACAATAACTTGGTTTGAACGGTCTTTATCAACACTAATTGGTACTCATTTTCATTAATATGAATGCTGGATAGAAGTCATCCATCCATGTGAAACGTTGTTTTCATGCTAAATTTTTCAAAGGTATGTTTTTGCTTCCATCCTCCTCTCATTCATCTATTGAAGAACTTAGTAGAGGTGGATCGAGAAATCCACTGTTTTGTCGAAAAAATAGTTGCTTTTCCGGGTATGGGAGATTAACATGAGTTCAACTGCAGTCCTCGTGGAAACCGGCCCTTGGTCCCAACTATTTCTCACAAATGCTATTTCTTTGTATCTTTTGTCATATTTAGCATAAGAATCGAAAAGCAGCTGTTCCAAGCTTAATGATTTTCAAACTTCAAAAGCTTAACCCCTTAGATCTTCACTCTCCTGGGGTGCAATTAGCGCTGATAGGAGCATAATCACTGTACCTACAATTGGAATTAGATTTTTGCTCTGATTGACAAATTCTACAATCGTTTTCACCCAACAAGGCGTCTTTTACCTGGTTAATATTCATCAAAATAAGCCTCGGATGAAAATGAACTTCCGTCGACGACCTTTGGCACGCCCACAGACATGCTTACAGTAGCCCAATGAAATGTACGAGGTCCTAGAGTAAAATTGACCAGTTCCTATATTTGGTTCCAACCAGTTCCAACCCCGTATTGCACTTCCTGGCTGTAGGGCAAAAAACGGAGATCAACACCGCCGGTAGGAACTGAAAACTCTAATAGCATATTCTTTCCCTCTTTTTTTCCTTTCACATATATTTGGTGAACTCTCTCAAACCATCAACTATGTCCATCACTGAGACTAATTTCAACCACGAGAGACTAAGGAGAGAGGTTGCTATACAGGGGTACACGCTCCTCAGGTAAAACTGAGTACGCACTTCTGGAGCAAAATATTTTTGTGAGGATGGGCTTTTGTTTATATACAGAGCCATATACCATACTCATGCCTGAATCTCTCAAACTGAGCAGACAAAGGAGCTGTGTGGGTTGGGGTGACCCTATCAATTAAGTCTCTGATCGTTGTTATTATATATGACCCTCCAACCTTCCAGATTGCTGGCCACCTTGAAACCTCTGTTGATTATATTCAGGGCAAATAAGTTAAGTCTGCCACCATCCTTCGTGAAACTTGAACGCTTATTACAGTGTGTGGCTCCGTAGCAAAACTGATTAGGAGGAGTCAGAACCGTATGATCGTTTCTTTCGTATGGGCTTTAACAGCTTGTTGAATTCGATAGCAAACTTGGCCAAAACGGATCATCTTGTCTCGATTTCGTCCTTATGAATCACCCAGTCCCTTAAAATTGATGGTTATGCCTTCACAAGTGACTATGTTGCCGTCATTGCGGCGGAACTCTTTGCATTCCTCCCCCAATAAAGTACGATTGTCAAAATTGGCAATACAAAAGAGGAGATTGATCATGGTTTAAGCAACTCAGTTGTTTCTCAGCAATGAAGAGCCCTCCTCCTTGAAAGGCCTAAACAAGTTGCATAAAAGCACCATCAGGCTAAATCAACGATTTAGCCCCATCATGCTACTTACCAAATTTTGCCTCAGAACCATCGCTGGGTATGAATGCTCGCTTTATGCTGGTGCTCTGAAATTTTTTTTGGTACCATTTTATAACATCCAGAATAAAGTATGTTTGATCGTCCCCCTTGACTGTCACCAATCTGTTAGTGAAAAGTTCGAGGTAGGAGTGAAGACTTTTTTTTCTAGAAGTACTTAAATTTACCTTCTCTAGAACTTTCTCAGATTGTGACCCTTCTGTCCAACCGACAAGACAGACACGAAGGTATCCCGCTTTGTCCAATTATCTTAAGGTTGACATGCCGAGGACAGAGTACTTGAAAAACAGCTTCGTTCGACTTTGCACTTCGATTCGGAATGCTCTTCCTGCGGTAGTTATCTTCATAAGTTTCTCTGTCAACTCCGTCTTAAGGAGGTCCTAGACGGTCAATCATCTTGATCAAAAGTTTCCGTCAATCAATTGAGGTGTGCATCAATCAACCTTCAATCGACCCTTCAATCAAGCATTCAATGTCGACCAAAGCTAATGCAACACACGGTTTGATCAAAATGATTGGGTCATTCAAACTTTCTATCAATCACCATCAACGCTTGACTCAAGTGTCAAACAGGTTCCTAGACTGTCAATTAAGGGCACCCTAGACGGTCAATCATTTTGATCAAAAGCTCCTGTCAATCGATTGACGTATGTTTCCATCAACCTTCAACCAACTATTCAATCAACCGTTCAATCTTGACCAAAGCTAATTTCAAGTTTAATTTTAACTCACGGCCAGATTTTTAGTTTTGGCTCAGAGTCGGGTAGTGAAGTGTTTATCGTATGTGAAATGCAGAATAATACTGATTTGGATTTTCTTGCATGTACTTTGGTTGCGCTAAAGCGAAAAAAAAAGAAAATAGAAAACTTCGTTGGTCCAAGGAGTGGTACAAGATGATAAATCGCTTCACTCATGTCCATTTACTGAACGTTTTGCGTTATACAGAACAAGAGGACTACAGGAACTTTATCCGAATGGACGAAGATAGTTTGATTTTTTTCTCAAGCACCGCCCACCAAATAATCGAGTTTCTGCTCCTAGTACAATTAAGTGCAATTCTTACCTCTGTGGTTTCTGTTTCAGCAATTTCAATCTGATTCCTATTGAATGCAAGGCAATTGTAGTACCACAAGGAAAACTGTGGGATGTCATCTGCTGACGCTACAGACTTCTTTTTTTGCCCGATCGCCTTGTATTCGCGATTAAAGTTCGTTCTTAAAACATTAATTTTCTTTTTTAGTTCGAGAACTGTATAATCTGGTTTCAATATCTTTACCACCTGCAATACCCCGCCCAATGCTGCACTTTTCTTATTTCGGTTAAATATGTCTTTACTTTTAACTTTCCATAACTTAGGGTGATCCCAGGATAACTCAATTAATAAACAAATAAACTCGTGCTCCACATTTTTTCTTTCTTTCGGTATATCTTCCGTTGTTGTTAGCACGTGACTGACGAAATATTTGAACAAAATTAGTCTAGACGGTCAATCACCCTCGTCAACCGATTGAGTCATTCAAACTTTTTATCAATCACCGTCAACGCTTGACTCAAGCGTCAAACAGGTTCCTAGACGGTCAAACATGCTTGAATTAATCGATTCGCTGAAGCTTTTGATCAAAATGATGAACCGTCTAGGGTGTCCTTTAAGAAATTTTAACAGTCACCTTAAAACCTTATGATGGAGCGATGTAAAAGACTAGTGGCAAATAAGATATTTAAAATGTACCTAGCGCCGTGAATCTATTTTGCGTAAAAATCTAATGAATAGAAACAACAGTGTTGGACTGGCACTATCATTGGCAAAACATTTTAAATGATGAAGACACGATAGTCTAGATGCCAAGGATTTATGTCCTAAGGTCACCAGAAAGGAGAGGGCGGATAATTAACCATCATCATAAATGCCAGAGATTTGTCTTGAGGTCAAAGGACGGTTAATCAACCATCATTATAAATACCAGATAGCTCTATGCTATGTATTAAACTTTGCTGATTGATGTTTTGCATTATTGTTTTTGTATGCATTTTGGAAAAAGGGGTAGGCTGTTAATCCATAGTTGTGGCTCTTGAGAAGAAAAAATGTTAAGAAAATAATTCTTACTTCATAATATACAGAAAAATTTAATTGAAATAATTCCTATTAGCCTGTTACTTTTATTATTTCAGCAATATTTTGAGCTAGGCCTAGGCTATATCAAGGCTTGGTAAATTTTAGTTTTTCATTTAATTTAGCTAGAGAGAAAGTAAATACATCACTTTATGTCTCTTTTATGTTCTTTTCAAATGTAACAGGCCTAATTGTTTCTGGGAAAAATTCCATTTTGAGAAGTTAATGGGGCCCTAAAATTTAATATAGCCAATTACCTTGTCTATAGTTTTTACAACTATAATATGAAGCTACAAAATCAGTTAAAAACTCACAGTTCAGTTGTTAAGTTAGGCTAGGCCTAGTGTAAACCTAGATATAAAACATTTGGAAACATGTTAAGACAATAATTTGGTAAATTTTTTGCAGTTCATCTTATTGACTTACAAATAAAGTAAACATACCACTTGATGCCTTTTTTTATGCTCTTCCCAAATATAATAATCATATTTGTCAGAAATTATCTTTACCCCCACCCTTATAGGCTATATACCAATTCAGGGTATATATTTACACATTAAGGAGGGTGGGGGTGATGTTTAAACTTACCTCTCATTTACATCAGAACTAAAATTTACCCCCCTCCCCTAATGTGCAAATATAAACCCTGAATTGGTGTATTTAGGGGCAGGAGGTCCAAGGGGGTGGGGAGGGGCATGCCCCCTAACTATTTTGGCATTCAGTAAATCAGAAATTTTGCAAAATCAGCTGAAATTGAGCAAAATTCTTGATTTTTGTGAAAAATTTGCCTTAAATCAGGTAGTGATTTGGTAAAATTTACAAAGATTGCCCCTCTCCCCCCAATAAAATGAGCCTTGGGACACCCCTGTATAGGGTTGGGGGTAAAATTCATTTCCAACAAAAATGATTATTATATTTTGAAAGAGCATAAAAAAGTCATTGAGTGGTATATTTGCTTTATTTGTAAGTCAATAATATGAACTGTGAAAAATTTACCAACAATTCTCACTTCATAATGTGCAGAATTATCATAGTTAACACATTTTGCATCAGGAGAACCTTTATCTTCACTTCTTTCATTGTTGTATGATTTTATAACAAATTTATAAAAATAAGCATAGATTCAATAATAATTTTCTCCTTTTTTAAATAGAAATTAAAAACCACCTGTGCCATATAATTATTTCTCATATCACATGTTAATAGAAAAATAGTGGGAAATTGGGTTGGATTAGGTTAGGTTATGTTAGGCTAGGTTAGAGGGCAGTTAGGTGTTTGTTTGAGCTTATTTTTTGTGACTTATAGAATGCACACAAAAAATTTAGAAATATAGTAGAAAAAGTATAAAACAATGAAAGAAGTGAAGATAAAGTTCTCCCCATGCAAAATGTTTTAACTACAATTATTCTGCATATTATGAGCTAAGAATTGTTTTCTTAACATGTTTCCTTATGTGAAGGGGCATATCTAGGTCTAAACTGTTAAATCCATTACTTTACAGTAATACATTCCAATGGCATTTGATTCATTCCAATTGCAAAAAAATCTAATTAATAAAGTATTTAAATTTACAACAGTTAAGTGCCACTTTTTCTTGACATTTGTAATTAAGGGCATGTTTTCTGTGCAAGAAATTTTGCAGTAGCATAAAAATAGTGAATAGAAAAATTAAGTGAAAAATAGCCAATTGCCATTCTTCTGCAAAGTGAAGGAAAATAAGCTAAATTACATAATGCTTCAATTAAGAAACTATAAAGCTATTTTTTGAATTAATGTGAACTAAATTAATAAATTTAGAGTTAAAGTAAAAAAAAAAAAAATCAAAAATATAACATGAACTAAAATAAAAAAGATACCTGAAAAGATCACTGCTGGCATCATCTCTTTTAAAAAATTACATAGGCCTACAGGCACAATCTTCACAAATTGACATGATTAATTTGATAAACCGTGCTGATATAATGAATTTGATAAACAATGTTGATATAACCATGCTGATATTTTTCTATGCCTTCTTCTGTTGGTTTCCAATCGTTTTTATTAAAAAAAGCAATTTTTAATTTGTGTTTATTTTTTCTACTTGCTATCATTTGGTTGCAGCAAAGTTCATCATGCAGAAAAAGCACCCATTTGCAGGAAGATGTTTGACATTTTAGGATAGCATTAATAAAATTCAGATTTTTGTTATATTGTTCAAAATCATTGCCTTTGAATATTGCTTTTGAATAATTGATTTATAAATGAATAGTATGTTTTTACCTCTTTTTAAACCCATTTCTATGAATGGTCACCTATGTTGTGTGGTGACAGTAATAAGTCCTCTTTTGGGATCCTTTAGGAGATCAAAACATAATTTCCCCCAGAAGTAATTATTACATTTGGAAAGGGCACAAAAAAGGCATCAAGTGATTTATTCACTTTCTTCATAGCTAAATTGTATAAAAAGAAAAGTTACCCCAAGACTTTTTTTCCTAAATCTAAGAATTGGATTTTAAAATCTTTGAAACCTTAAATATTAGGATTGAGCATAGCTTAAGTATGAGGCTTGAAACACATTCCCTATGCCTCTTTTAATAATACATCTATCTCTCAAGTTTCAATTTTTATAACACAAATATTGTAAAAGGTCATCAGCAAGGGTGTCTCTAGCCTTTTATCTTTAGTGGGGGATGTTCAAAATGTGCCAGATAATTCAGGTAGGCTCTGACAACAACTGAAATCTTTTGCTTGTTTTTTTTTTATGTGTTTAAAATATTGTTTATTAGCAGCAGAAAATTGTCATATTTTGTAGGGATAAAACTCAGGTATAGAAGCAAAATCAAGGCAAAGCAAATGAGCTAATCTTTAAGTCTGCATGGCTTTTCAACTGTCTAGTTTTCTACAAGTAGATTGAGGTCAGTTTTTTCCAGTAGGTCTTTTTCTGACATCATGAGCATGAGATAGTCAAGTTGATTGTTTCCCATAGTGGACCTCAATCTGTTCTTGATGATTTTCATCTAGCTAAAAATTCATTTGGCTTCAGCTGATGTCACTGGGATAGTTTTTGCAAAAGTGAATGCTCTGTAAACTCATGGTAACCCTTATCTGTTCTTTTTTGCTAGAAAGAATAATTCAGAAAACTCATTGAAGCTTCCAATGCTCTTGCAAATCTGTCCAAAACATTCTATTTCCAATTGAACAGGTATTTCTGTTATAGGAAACATATCACAGAAAGAGTGAAACTATGAAGAATTAATGTTTGCCAAACAGTCAAATACAGGTAGAACCATCTCTTTATATGCAAGTACTAACTCATTGCTAACAACTACTAAAACTTTCTTGAACTCTATTGTATAAAATGTTGAAAGGGTCATTGCCAAAACTTTGTTTGCATTAACTTCATCAGTACATCTAATAGGAAGGACTGCTGACAATGATACAGTCTATGCTCACCCACTAGCCACAAGCTGAACAATAGATCTGACATAGTATTTTCATCTGATCCATATTCTCCCAAAATTAATTGTTTTGCCATACTGATCAATGCTGTAATTTTACCAGTGAGTTCACTGCCCTTACTAATAGGCTCTTTGATTACAGTTTCAATGGCATTCATTATGCAACACATGTCAATAATATCCAGCTCCATAGCCTTGCAAATTAGAGAGTTTGTTCATGAAAGTAATGCCCTTGTGAATATCAGCTGTGCAATAAACTCAAAATGAGTATAGGCACTGAGAAACCCATTGGACCTTTATTTTTTGTCAACGTCAAGAGTATCTGAGTTTGCCATTTCCCCCAGCTGTGCTGCAACTGTTCAAAGATAGTTGAGCTCCATAGAGCTTTGAGTGACTCCAATCTAGAAGACCACCTTAATTCTGAAAGTCTCTTAAGATAAAGCTTGCCTTCAAAATCTTTTGGAATGCAAAATAAATTGAAGTGCCTGGATCTCCTGGTGAAAAAGTTGTAGATTTGGTTGTAAGACCCCAAACACATTGCATGTCAAGGAGTTTGATTCACAGCAGTGCTCAACAATAACCTCTCTCTGTGGGCTAGGCATCTATGGTCAAATATTTCTTCTTAACTTCTTCAAAATATGCGCTTATGTTTCTTCAAAGCACCTACTCATGTTCTATGGAAATCATGACATTAAAATACCAATTTGTCTTCATTGAGAGGAGCCTTCCATAATACTTGTAGAGTTTCTTTGGCAAGATCAACTCCTTTCTTCAATCCAGAATCTACAATGGCAAGTAAATGCTTTTTAGAAGTTCCCTCTATATCAGTGTACTGTTCATCTACAGCTAAATCCTCTCTGTTGCTGACAACTGGTGTTTTGTCTGCAGAGATGCCAAAGAAGTCAACTTCATTAACTTCTACAATTTTTTAACCAGCTCTGTTCCAATATTCACAATTAATTCATTTTGGCTACTACTCAGCAGATAGCTGATGACATTCAGTTTGTTCTGATTTTTCATCCAATGACCCATTTTGATGTTGTTCCTTTAAAGAAAATTGGCTAGCTTAACATAATTTTCCCATCATGATTCTTCTTGCAAGTGGCAGCCCTTGTTTACCTAGAGTGGTGGTAACATCTAGCATCATCAATATAGTGCAATGCCCCTTTTCCTTTTTTTCCAGCTCTATATCTTTCATTAGTTGCTCCTTGTTGACTAGGTTTGGCAGTGATTTATATCTCTATATAAAACAAATAAGATCACCTACAGAAGCTTGTGACCATTTGATTGAATGTGAGTTTCGAAAATTCCAGGCTTGATGTTCTTACTTTGAATTTTGTGCCAGTTTCTAGTTCCTGTTATAAATGAAGAATCTTTGTTTCTGTTTTTGCAGCCAGATCCAGTTGGAAACAATGAACAGGCAAAGCAGTAAGCTAAATCCTTCTCAACACTATACTCTAGGTGTAAGCACTCATTGTACTGTTTTATAACAAACTGCAACTGGTTTTTGCAACTCTGGGCTTGGATTTCCTTGTTTATTGGAAAATTAATTTTTGGCTGAAATGTTCCTAGTTTAATAAGCTTCAGATTTCTGTAATCTGAAAGTTTTCTTTCCTCAGGCTGGAATTGTGCTTGACTCTTATGATTCCAACTTGCTGTAAACTTTCAGCTTCAGATTCTACTCCTTCCATTCCTGTCACTTTCTGAGACATGAATTTCTCTGAATGACTATTAAGCCTAGTTCTATTTTTGCTGATTAATTGCCGTATGTCTAGTGCTTGTATTGCAGCATCTAATTTGTTAGTGATGGAATCCAACTTAACTTCAAGTGTTGGGGGGTTTTCGCTGCCCTGATACATTCAATAATGCAAGAAAGAAGAGCAAAGATCTTCTTCTATTTAACAGCAGGCGGGCTTTTCAGTAAAACTATTTAGCCCTTTTCCTTTTGCTTCACTCTGTGGGCTACAGAGCTACTGGCTTGAATGCCTCATATTTATTAGATATATTCAGATATCTTTCAGCAGATCTTTCAACTCTAGGAGTTCAAATATAAGATGATAGATGTCGATTTCTATGCTCTGTGTGCAGGTATAGTTGGCTAGGCTCTTGGCTGATAGTGGGATTTTGTGGTGTTTGAAGTATTTTAACAGTTTACAAAGCAAGGTATGTTGTGCAGATGTCAGCATATTACATTCAAATAGGCAATGGTTAATTGTTTCATTATTCATATTACAATGCCTGCAAAGAGGGGACAGGGGAATTGAACCACCTGAATTAGGAAAATTATACGAGAATGCAAGGAAATTTAGTCCATTTGTTCCAGAACGAATTCTATGATAAATTTTAGAAAAATACTTATTGGGAAAGGGGGAAAGGATAGGATTAATCTTATTAAAATTAATATCTGATAGCCTCCATCGGTAAATATCTCTAATTGGGATTGGTCTCCCACTTGGCTGGTCAATATTTATAGCATTTTTTGCTATTTCATCAACCTGATGATTACCACTTATACCAGAGTGGCTAGGAATATACTGAAAATAAGTTCTTATGCCACTTGAAGCAAGATTATCTATAATACTGAGACAATGATAAGTGTCGATGTCCAACTTATACTGAGGAGCTGAGGCCAGCAACTCAAGGCTTGATAAAGAGTCGGAATAGATGATAATATTATTTGAATTAGCAATCAAAGGTTGGTTATGGCATTTAACTCAGCAGACATTATAGATACATTATTATATAATCTCTCGCCCATTGCAATTTTCAGGTGTGGAAGGAAAGCACCACTTGCTACCTTCTCATTCATTTTTGACCCATCAACAAATATTTGGAAGTGGTTTTTATAAGTAATTGTATTAAGTTCAGCAAATTTTTTCTGGACAAAAGCAATGGGGGTTAAATCTTTATTCCACTTTGAGAAATCAGTATTTATTATGGGGATTGACCAATTCCATGGAGGGGATTGGGGGAAAGTAGGTGCAATAGACTTTGCAGGTACAGGGAACTTCTTCTGAATATTGGCATACTCATCTGCAATGCCTCTATACATGGCTGGATTTCTTAACATATTATGTAGGGCGTGTGAGCTATTTGATTCAATTTTTGTAAGATGTTTTATCAAAAGAAATCTACGTCTCTCCCTTATTGTTGTTAGTCCACTCTCCATGAGCAGAAACTTGGTGCTTGTGGGTTTCCTAAGACCAAATATGAGACGTATTATATCGTTTTGTATTGTTTAAATTTTTTGCATCTGGGTCTTTGCACATGCACCTTAGACGATGAGCCCATAGTCAATATGGGGTCTTATATGTGATTTATGAAACTGGAGTAAGGTTTTCTCCTTACATCCCCAGGGTGTGGAAAGAAGTCTTTTTAGTATAATTGTTTTTCTATAGCATTTTTTTATTGTGTTTGAAATGTGGTGGTGGAAATGAAGTTTTTGGTCAAGCATGAGACCTAGGTAATTAATATGATTATCTTCTGGAATAGTTGTTCCATTTAGAGTTAGTCTTGCATTAACATTTTGCTTTCGGTGAAATTGGACTATTTTTGACTTGGTAGGTGCAATGGGTAGATCTGAATGTTGAGAGAATTTTTCAAATTGGAAAAGTGACTTTTGCAGAATTGACTGTGCAATCTCAAAGGTATTGCCAGATGATCATAGTACCAGATCATCAGCATATTGTAGATTCGTGTGGGGGAGGTTCATGTCCCAGAGATATAGGGCAAAGAGGAGGCAGCTGAGGACTGCTCCCTGAGGAAGGCCTTTGGTTATTGTCTTTTGGGGTGAAGAGGCTGAACCTACACAAACAATGAAACTTCGCTATTCTATGAAATATTTTATAAAAGATACTAGCTTGGGGGGTAGTCCAGGGTTTGCAAGTTTAATTAAAAGGATTTGGTGGTTCACATTGTCATATGCCCCTTCAAAATCTAGGAAAGCTGCAACTAGGACATTATTTTTTGAGAATGATTCATTTATTGCATTTGTTAGCAATATGAAAGCATCTGTTGAGGAATGGTGTTTCCTGAAGCCAGTTTGAGTGTGAGGGATCATATTATTTTTTTCAACAAACCAGAGGAGTCGGTAATATATCATTTTCTCCAGTATTTTCCCCATCACAGGAGTAATCATTATGGGCCTATAAGACTCAGGGTTATTTTTGGGTTTATTTTTCTTTAGAATTGGTAGGAGGGACAAACATTTCCAGATATTGGGGAACATAGATGAAGCCCAAGCATGATTATAACAATTTAGAAGTTCCTGTTTGTATGAAGGGGTGAGATTTTTTATCCATGTAGGGTGTATATTGTCATAGCTGCCGCTAGTCTTGGTCCTAATATGATGTATTGCATTATTGATTTCCTGGATTGAAAATGGGCTGGTTATATACTTGGATCCTGGGCGAGGTTGCTAACTTGGGCTCATAGGATGGGGGGGGCACAACAGCAACCTTATAAGAAAATCGAAATATATTTTCTTGTGATTATTATCTCTTCTAATCAGCAGTTGTACTAAACCAATTCTGCTCAAGTCATCCTCAGGGCTATACTGTGGTGTTTATCCTCCCCATAGTATAGTGCAGACGGTTTGATATCATCTATTTTCCCTTCTTGTTTTAGTTTTATTTTTGTGTTTAAAGCTTTTTCCAATAGGCAATGATTAGAAGTCCTCCAAAAAAAAGTCCCCCAGATCCCAAATCAAATTCCAGTGAAAGTGTCATAGTGAAAGATACCCATCCTGGCTGGTCAAGCACCCTATCTCAAAGTTCTAATGATAGCTCCAATTTGGAGAATAGGACAATGATAAGTGTAGGGGCTAATGTAACCATAAATGATGATAAGGGGTTTCAAGAGGTCCTCTCTAGAAGTTCTAAAAAAAGGAAAAAAATCTCCCCAATTAAAAGCATTTCCCCTCTCCCTGCCCAAGATCCTCCCTCCAAAAACTTAGGAATTTACCTTAAAATTACTCCCACTACCCCCTTTGAAATAAAAATGATCACTGCAATAAGAGTTGCAATTTTTAAATTGCTAAAATCAATGTTCTCTCTTAACATTAACCGTGATGGATCTCTGCTAATAGCTGTAGAAGATCAGAAATCAGCAGATACAATAATTAACCTTAAATCCCTTCTGAATACCCCAATTATTGCATCTAATTGGAACCCAAAACAATCACCAACAAAAATAGTAGTTTATAATGTTCCCCCAGTGATATCTACTCAGGAGTTAACAGAAGGCCTTTCAGATAGGGCTGGAAACACAATCCCAGTTGAGGATGTTACCCAACTTGGAAAACCCAACTCTAATGGCCTAAAAACTAGTAGATCCTTCTTATTCACACCGAAGGATAAAATTGATATCCCAGAAAAATTATTCCTATTTGGGCAAATCAAACCACACAAGGAATACAAACCTAAGCCTATTCAGTGTCAGAAGTGTTTCAAACTGGGACACACAACAAACAAATGCAATGAAATTCTCCAAGAGTGTAGTAATTGTAAATCTTTCCATCCTAAAGAGCTGACAACTTGCAACAACACTCAGCCTACATGCATCAATTGCAAAGGCCCACATGAATCTACAAATAAATCATTATGCCCTGCATACAAGAAAAGAGCTCTAACACTCCAAATATCAACAGAGAAGGCCATCCCATACCCCTTTGCAGCAATGGAAGCAAAGGCTGCCCAACAATACCAAATAAAGCCTGTAATGAAACCAACCAAAAACCCCAAGTCAAATGCCCCCAATGCATCAAGCACCCCATATAAAACATAATCTTCTAAGCCCCCTAGCTCAAATCCCTATCAGAAGGAATCACCAAGCCAACAAGCCTCCTTGTCCGGTGAGATGAGGCCAGCCTGGCCCTCCCTCCCAAGAAGAAACAAACCAGAAACACTACCAGGAATCAATCCCTTAACCAACAAACAGGATGCACTACCAAAAATGCAATCCCCAAATATATGCTTAGTCATTCTAAACTGTAATGCAGTTCAGGCCATGAACATACATCAACTACAGAAAACAAAAATTATTGCAGAATTGGCAAAAATCTACATCCCAGATGATATGCTCATTCAAGCAAAAAAAGATCTTGCTTTACTCTTAACAAAGCTGACCATTGATACACAGTCATATGAAGAATAAATCAACAACACAACATTTATCAATACTCCAATGGAATGTAAGATCACTCACAGAAAATAAGCTAAATAGTACTCCAATGGAATGTAAGATCACTCACAGAAAATAAGCTGTCTCAGTGTCTATAATACTGAGACAATGATAAGTGTCAATGTCCAACTTATACTGAGGAGCTGATGCCAGCAACTCAAGGCTTGATAAAGAGTCGGAATAGATGATAATATTATTCGAATTTTCAATCAAAGGTTGGTTTTGCTTAAGGTGTTCTAATGCCATGATTATGGCATTTAACTCAGCAGACATTATAGATAAATTATTAAATAATCTTTCTCCCATTGCAATTTTCAGGTGAGGAAGGAAAACACCACTTGCAACCTTCTCATCCATTTTTGACCCATCAACAAATATTTGGAAGTGATTTTTATAGGTAATTGTATTAAGTTCTGCAAATTTTTTCTGGACAAAAGCAATGGGGGTTAAATCTTTATTCCATTTTGAAAATTCAGTATTTATTATGGGAAATGACCAATTCCATGGAGGGGATTGGGGAAAGTAGGCGCAATAGACTTTGCTGGTACAGGGAACTTCTTTTGAATATTGGCATACTCATCTGCAATACCTCTATACATGGCTGGATTTCTTAACCAATTATGTAATGTGTGTGAGCTATTTGATTCAATTTTTGTAAGATGTTTTATCAAGAGAAAGCTACGTCTCTCCCTTATTGTTGTTAATCCACTCTCCATAAGCAGAAACTTGGTGCTTGTGGGTTTCCTAAGACCAAATATGAGACGTATTATATCATTTTGTGTTGTTTCAATTTTTTGCATCTGGGTCTTTGCACATGCACCATAGACAATGAGCCCATAGTCAATATGGGGTCTTATATGTGATTTATAAAACTGGAGTAAGGTTTTCTCCTTACAACCCCAGGGTGTGGAAAGAAGTCTTTTTAGTATATTTGCTTTTCTATAACATTTTTTTATTGTGTTTGAAATGTGGAGGTGGAAATTAAGTTTTTGGTCAAGCATGAGACCTAGGTAATTAATATTATTATCTTCTGGAATAGTTGTTTTATTTAGAGTTAGTTTTGCATTAACATGGTTTCGCTTCCGGTGAAATTGGATTATTTTTGACTTGGTGGGTGCAATGGGTAAATCTGAATGTTGAGAGAATTTTTCAAACTGGAAAAGTGACTTTTGCAGATTTGACTGTGCTATCTGAAAGGTGTTGCCAGATGACCATAGCACCAGATCATCAGCATATTGTAGATTCGTGTGGGGTAGGTTCATGTCCCAGAGATATAGGGCAAAAAGGAGACAACTGAGGACTGCTCCCTGAGGTAGGCCTTTGGATATTGTCTTTTGGGGTGAAGAGGCTGAACCAACACAAACAATGAAACTTCGCACTTCTATGAAGGATTTAATAAAGGATACTAGCTTAGGAGGTACTCCAAGGTTTGCAAGTTTATTTAAAAGGATTTGGTGGTTCACATTGTCATAAGCTCCTTCAAAATCTAGGAAAGCTGCCACTAGGATATTATTTTTTGAGAAAGATTCATTTATTGCATTTGTTAGCAAAATGAAAGCATTTGTTGAGGAGTGGTATTTCCTGAATCCAGTTTGAGTGTGTGGGATCATGTTATTTTTCTCAACAAACCAGAGGAGTCTGTGATAAATCATTTTCTCCATTATTTTCCCCATCACAGGTGTAATCATTATGGGCCTATAAGACTCAGGGTTATCTTTTGGTTTATTTTTCTTTAGGATTGGTAGGAGGGACGAACATTTCCATATATTGGGGATCCTAGAAGATGCCCAAGCGTGATTATAACAATTTAGCAGTTCTTGTTTGTATGAAGGTGTGAGATTCTTTATCCATGTAGGGTGTATATTGTCATAGCTACTGCTAGTTTTGGACCTAATATGGTGTATTGCATTATTCCATTCCTGGATTGAAAATGGATTAGTTATGTACTCGGATCCTGGGCGTGGTTGGTAAGTAGGGTTCATAGGAATTGTGGACAGTTTGCTTTGATTATTTGATGTTAGCTTATTAACAAAAAGAGTTGCAAATAGGTTAGCCTTTTGATTATCATTGTCATAATGGGTATTATTTTGTATAAGCTCATACAGGAGTGGGTTGGGAGAAGTCTTTTTCCCACATATGTGGCTTATGACTTTATGTATAATTGGCTCATTTGTTTCTCTGGAGAGATTGTTTGCAAAATTATTCCAGTATTTATATTTAGCATCTATTATAGTCCTTTTTAGATTAGATTCTGCTTGTAATTTTTTTAAATATGTAGTAGGTGTTGGTTTTTTTATGAATTCTGTCCTAGCTGCCTTTTTTATCCTCCATTTATTTAGGCACTCATTTGTCCACCATGCTTTAGGAATTTGTTTAGGGAATGTTTTCTTGGGTGTTGTCCTGGGGATAGCATGATTAGCTGTATTTATTAGTAAAGATGTCAAACGCTTCAGCATGTGTGTCAGCTGTTGCCTTTGAAATGCATGAATTTTGGGTGAAACTTGTAATTTCATCATTTAGCTTATTTTGGAACATAGGCCAATTTGCTTTAGTGTTGATATATTTGGAGGTATGTGATAGGGTTTCAGCAGGTTCGTTTAGGGAGCAAACTATGGCAAAGTGGTCATTACATAGACTATCAATTTTATTTATATAAATTTTATTCAAAATATTTAAAGACACAATTTGTAGGTCAATTGTAGAGAAACTGCCACTTTTGGGGTTGAAATATGTATTCAGGTTTGGAGGGGTAGCAACAGCTAATTCATTATTATTTGAAGTCATACGCTCAATGAACTTACCAGCTTTATTTGCTGGTTTATTCCCCCACAAAAGGCTGTGGGCATTAAAGTCTCCACAAATAATGATATTTTTCAACATATTAGAATTATTTATATAGCTGAAGAAATCCATGGCATCTGTAGTTTGGTCATTAGGGTTATAAAAGCTTATTATGTAAGTTTTTGTATTATTCAGCCAAACACTGATACCAATTGCATCAACATCATTTACAAAATCTGGAAATTGATGCCACAGAATTTTATATTATTATTAACTATTAAAGCTACTCCACCTCCTTTTCTCTCTGATGATCTATCCTTTCTCAGGATAGTGTATTCCAGAGACTTAATTTGTTGATTTTGGGTTAAATGAGTTTCCTGGAGGCAAGCAATATTGATGGAATTATTATTCATAAAGGATATTAGTTCATTTAACTTATGTTCAGTAAGTGATCTTACATTCCACTGGAGTATTGATATGTGTTGTGTTGTTGATTTATTTTTCATATGACTGTGTATCAATGTTCAGCTTTGTTAATAGTAAAGCAAGATCTTTTTTTGCTTGAATGAGCATATGATTAGGGATGTAGATTTTTGCCAATTCAGCAATGATTTTTGTTTTCTGTTGTTGTTGTATATTCATGGCCTGAACTGCATTGCAGTTTAGAATGAATAAGCATATATTTGGGGTTTGCATGTTTGGTTGTGCATCCAGTTTGTCAGCTAAGGGACTAATTCCTGGTAGTGTTTCTGGCTTGTTTCTCGTTGGGAGGGGGTGCCAGGCCGACCTCATCTCACTAGGCAAGGAGGCTTGTTGGCTTGGTGATTCTTTCTGATAGAGATGTGAGCTAGGGGGCTTAAAGGATGGTGTTTTGTAAGGAGTACTTGATGCATTGGGAGTGTTTGACTTGGGAGTTTTATTTGATTTCAATATAGGTTTTATTTGGTGTGATTGGGCAGCATTTGCTTCCATAGCTGCAAAAGGGTATGGAATGGCCTCCTCTGTTGCTATTTGGAGTGTTAGTGCTCTTTTCTCATATGCAGGGCATTGTGATTTATTGATGGATTCATGTGGGCCTTTACAATTGATACATGTAGGCTGAGTGTTGTTGCAAGTTGTCAACTCTTTAGGATGGGAGCCTTTACAATTACTACAAGCTAGGAGAATTTCATTGCATTTATTTGTTGTGTGTCCCAGTTTCAGACACTTCTGACACTGGATAGGCTTTGGCTTGTATTCCTTGTGCGGTTTGATTTGCCCAAATAGGAATAACTTTTCTGGGATATTAATTTTTTCCTTCAGTGTAAATAAGAAGGATCTACTTGTTTTTAGGCCATTGGAGTTAGGTTTACCAAGTTGGGTAACATCTTCAACTGGGATTGTGTTGCCAGCCCTATCTGAGAGCCCTTCTTTTAACTCCTGAATGGGTATTTCTGGGGGAACATTATAAACTACTATTTTTGTTGGGGATTGTTTTGGATTCCATTTAGATGCATTAATTGGGGTATTCAGAAGGGATTTTAGATTAATTATTGTGTCTGCTGATTTCTGATCTTGGGCAGCTATTAGCAGAGATCCATCACGGTGAATATTGAGAGAGAACATTGATTTTAGCAATTTGAAAATTGCAACTCTTATTGCAGTAATCTTTTTTATTTCGAAGGGGGTATTAGGAGAAATTTTAAGGTAAATTCCTAAGTTTTGGGAGGGAGGATCTTGGGCGGGGAGAGGGGAAATGCTTTTGATTGGATATATTTTTTTTCTTTTTTTAGAGCTTCTAGAAAGGACCTCTTGAAACCCATTATCATCATTTATAGTGACGTTAGCCCCTACACTGATCATTACCCTATTCTCAGAATTGGAGCTATCATGTGAGCTTTGTGATAATGAGCTTGACCAGCCAAGATGGGTATCAATTTCACTGGTATTTGGGGTGGGATCTGGGGGGACTTTTTTTATGGAGGAGTTCTATGCATTGCCTATTGTAAAAAGCTTTAAACTAAAACAAGAAAGGATATTACAATGATAACAGACCGTCTGCACTCTACTGTGGGGAAAACTTCACCATCCACAAAAGAAACACCACAGTATGGCCCTGAGGAGGATTTTGAGCACGATTGGTTTGGTACAACTACTGATAAATCGAGATAATAATTCACAAGAAATTTATTTTAAATTTCTTAAAATGTTGCTGCTGAGTTGCTGCTGTTTCTTCATGATCAATATCTGAACACCAAACTTCTTCCAATTCTTTTTTTCCTTTGGCCAGATTCTACGCTGCCAGATCTGAGAGGACAAGCAACTTCAATTTTTTTCAGCTATGGTACATCTTCTTCTATTGAGACATCAATATTTTGTCAAGGATGGAACAGAACAAATTTCCTCAAGAGATGTCTGAAATATGGCTTTGATTACACCACAGTTACTAGCCGTCTCAATCTTTCCTTCATTATAGCCCTAGAAAGCAGGATGGACCCACATTTTCCATACAGCCTACTGTTTGAACTACAGTCAGTCAGCCAGGTACCCAGAACAATCCGTAAGCAATTTCTCTGGAAAACATCTAGCAAATCTTTATCTGCTTACAGAGCGCCCATGCTTCAGAGCCATATTTGACCACTGTCTTCAATGTAGCTTCCAATATTCTAATCTTGGTTTGGAGGCTTATCTTCCTATTCTTGTGAACTTTCTTTTAGCTGTGGAAAGACACCTTGAGCCTCGGGTATTCTACTTTTAACATCTTCACTGCTCCCACCATCTTTACTAATAATGCTACCAAGGTAAGTGAAGCTGCCAACCTGATCAATCTTGTTGATACCTGATGTCACCTTTTCATCTTCACTTATTCCTAGCCTTGGTGACTTAGTGTTCTTAACATTAATTTTCAAACCTATTCTTTCACCCTGAACTCGCAAAACCTTTAAAAGTTTATTCATTTTACTCACACTTTCATCTAGGATGCTTAAATCATCAGCATAATCTAAGTCCAGGAGACTTTTTCCTCCCCATTTGATTCCGTGGTCTCCTATTGCCTTTTCTGTGCTCCTTAACACAAAGTCCATCAAAATAATCCATATAAAGGGGGATAGAACACAACCCTGCTTAACTCCTGATTTAATACAAAACCAGTTGCTAAACTCATATCCTACCTTAGCCACAACTGTGTTATTCCCATACATAACACTAATCAATTTAATGTATTTGTCTCAGTCTAAAAAAGTATCATATTACTAAGTCATTTGCTACCTACAGAGACCAGACTAATGCCTTGATAATTGCCACATTCACTCTTATCACCTTTCTTAAACAGTGGTTTACTTAAGGTTTTCCTAAAATCGTTAGGTACTTCCCCTTTTTCAAAAATTATATTCATAATCTTCAGTAACTTATTTCTAACCTCAGAGCAACCTTATTTAAGAAACTCATTTACCACACTGTCAGCACCTGTAGCCTTATTATTTTTTTTTATCTTTTTAGCAATGTTGCTAATTTTCCTCACAAAACAAATCTTCCATCACATCCAAGGTATCACGAATTTTTTTGTTTTCCTCTATATCTTTCCCTGCAACTGTATCTCGGTTTAGCAAATTCTCAAAATGTTCTGCCCATCTCTCTTTAACTCTTTCTTTATCACTAATTGTGGCCCCATTCACATCTTTAACTGGGACAAGTCCGGATTGACTACTCCCTCTCAATTTATTAACATGTCAGTACAATATTTTACTATTATGCCATCTAGCTGCATCTTCCAGATCCTCGACATTTTATCCATCGTCTCCACTTCACACCACCTTAGTTCATATTTTAATGCTTTCTCCACTTTCTTTACATTCCTTTTGTTAAACATATGATCTATCACTCAGATAATTCTTTGAAAAGCCCCTTCTCCTCTTTATTTAACATAAAGGTTTTTCACTAATATTCTTAGCTGCAGTCCTAACTTTCTTCCCTAAGACACCTACAATGTATGTGTGTACAATATACATATAAATGATACTCCAATCATCTAGGGACCAGGACAGTCCTCAAACTTACAGAAATAAAATTAAATTAGGTAAAAAATACAAAAGGTTTGCATATTAAAAGTGCATGCTCACTGCCCGTCAAAATAAATCATCTTTTTGTCATATGTAATTAAAAATTAAGGATATTTATTTTTTTCAATTATTCTTAATCATATCATCATTTCCTTGTTTATCATTTACAAATTATTGACTAAACCTTCTGCAGTTTTCTTGAGCTTCCTGACGTGAGCCCATTTGGAATATCAAATAGAATGGACTTTTGCACAGTTTGTGGCCACATCTTCACTTTGATACCCTTTTTAGTTCCTCACTATGGCGCTTTTGAATGTGGGTAAGGCTAGCTCAATAGCCCAAATTAAATTCGTAATACCTTTCATCTTTCTTTTTTTCAAAACAAACTTCACACACAAACTTTATTCCAGTTCTGGATCTTTTCCTTTCTTCTCTAAGTATTCTCTCGTACTGGTGATCTAAACAATGAAATAGTGCACCAAACATCAGTTTAGGTTCAAATGCAGTATCATACTAATATAAATTGCAATTCTTAGATCACTGAGGAACTTGCTTCCCTGTAAACTGGCTTCATGCCTTCTTTTTTTAAAGTTTTTGTTAAATAAATCTTCAAATAAATATAATGTTGCAAAGCAGCAAAATTTTCGAATCTGGCATTAAATATAGTTTGTTGTCCTTGCAGTTTTCTTCCTTCACACTCTCGGTTATATGTTGTTATCGAGATTTCAAGAATAAGAGTAAGAGGTCTAGTTTTAAATAAGCTTAGTACAACCTTGCAATTCCATGGGCTCGTGTATTAGCGAAATATTTCAGCTGCTTTTCATGTTTTACAAAGTAACAACAACAATCTCCCAACAAGTTCCTTCTCAGTAGAGCCACTGAAATTGTCCCAGCTTACCGACATGTTGCAAAATATCAAGTTTTGGAACTCTACAAGACTCCCCCCAACAAGTCGTTTTAGGGGCCAGTTGGTTTTTTTGTCGACTTCGTGCAGGTAAAGCAGTCAATTTCGTAGCCTTTGCTCGACGGAAGTCTTTTCTGACGTAGTATTGGACCAATAAAGTATTAAGTTTTGTAGCACTCCACCTGACAATTCATTTTTCTAGGGGCAATTGGTTTTTGTCGACTTTGCGCAGACGAAGCAGTAAAATTCGTTTTCCCTCGCCCAACAGAACTCTTTTATGACGTTACATTGGACCAACAAAATACCAAGTTTTGTAGGCTCCACTTGATAAATCGTTTTTTAGGGGGCCAATTGGTTTTTGTTGACTTCATGCTCATGAAGTCAACAATTTATCACATTTTATTTTTATCACATCTGATAAAAATTCATTCACATTTTATTTTATGACATCTGAGTCAAACTTTATAGAAATACTCCAAAGTCTAAACTAACCTGGACCATGGCTAGTTCAATGCAACAAAAAGTATAGGCTGAGGGCTTGCCTCCTCTAAACAAATATTGCAAAAATGGCCAAAAAACTTCTCTGGTCTGCTTGACCATCTTCCGGTTTTTATATCCTTAAGTTCTTGGATGAAAAAGACTCCAATACAAAAAAAAAAATATATATATATATATATTAACATGTATGAGTTTGTCTATTAATAAGACTTGGGCCAAATCATTTTTTCTGTAGCAGTCTATATTAGTGGCCTCAAAGAAGGAAACATGCTAGTAAAATGAAAGGTGTACTGTTAAGTAACTTATTTCATGCTCTTTCCAAATATCATATTTGCATTTATAGCAAGACATACCCACCTATCATGCCAGATATAGCGTTAAACAATATAGACCTATTGGTAATTTGTTGTTGTTGACCACATATAAAGCAAATATGCTAATAAAACAAAAGTAGCCTAGTACCATCAGGTTCCTTGTTTTACGCTTTTTCCAAATATTATGGTTGCTTTTCTGGGGATCCAGCAAATACCCCCCCCCCCCAGAAGATCCCCCATGAAAAATCCCCTCTTCGCCATGAAACATCTCCAACATGTAAAATTGAGCTGGCTAAGTGAAATTAGGACAAATAAAAGAATTGAAGAAAAGAAGGGATTGCAGAATTTCTACCTATAGGCCTATTCCAAAATACATGTAGAATATATGGTGTAGAATCAAACAGTAAGTGGTAAGTAACAATAACTGTAAGTAAGGAGCAACTTGGACAAAAGTAACCACAATTCTAAAAAATAAGGAATTTTGATTATAATTTACACAACAAAAGAATTAGCTTGTTATGTTGATTCCAAATATGTAGAGTTCATGAAGTTTAATGTTGCACATCAAAACCACAATTGTGAAAAAATTTGCTATATTTTTGAAAATGGAGACCCCTCCCCCCTAAAAGGGAAGTTATTATCATGAAAATCACACCGCTAGATTTAGCATTTAAGAGAAACCTACTATGGAAGTTTCAAGCTCCTATCAACAAAAACGCAGAATTTTGCGTTTTTTCTCAGGAAAAAAACAATGCGACCATAATATTTGGAAAGAACAACCATGATGTTTGGATAGAGCATAAAAGAAGGAACCTGATGGTACAAGTCTACTTTCATTTTATTAGCATGTGTCCTTTACATGTAGTTAGCCACAAGCAAATTTACCAATAGGCCAAGTAATGTAAGGCTAGATCTGGGACAATAGGAGGGGAGAGGAGTGTGCATTGCCACAAATGCAAATATGATATTTGGAAAGAGCATGAAAAAGGCATCTGACAGTAGGCCTACTACATTTATTTTATTGAATTTTTTCATGAAAGAATTTTAATAGGAAAATCACCCAAATCCATCAGTAAAAATGATCAGCCATTTGGTAAAATCCATCCCTGTCCCTCAAGTATTTTAGCTAGTGATGTTTCTGGTCAGTGCCAGAGCAAGTCCATTGGAAGTAATTACTGGTACTAAGAGTTACAGCCTGGTATCTCTGTGGTGCTTTACTGAAAACTATATGCGTCTTGAACAGTCTTGGAAAGTATAAACAACATCAAATTGAATATTTGAGATATAATGATATTAGTTGTTGAAAGATCTATCAGTTCAAGAATTTATTTCACTCTAGTTTTATTTTTATTTTCAATGCTGTAAGAACTGGAAAAGAAAATATTTGTAATATAATTCGTTTTCAGTGAAGTGCCAATGACGCAGTAGGCTTTTGGTTTTTTTACAGTTAAGGAAGGGGGCAGTATCCAAAACCCTTGTTTGTAGTGAAACTATATTCGTCTTGAACAACTTTAGAAAGAAATAATAAATTAAAACTGAATATTTGATGTATAATGATATTAATTGTTGAAAGCTCATCGGTTCAAAATTTTACTATAGTTTTAATGTTTATTTTCAATATTAAGTACAAAAGAAATTTTTGTAATAAAATTGATTTTCAGTAAAGCGCCAATGACGCAGTCGGTTTTAGACTTTTACAGCGAGAGAAGGAGGCGATACCCAAACTCTTGTTTGTAGTGATTTTTGTTCGTTTCAAGCTTTATTTGAATATTCAATTTAAGTTTCACTCGTTTTAAGATTTATATATTTATTTACGTTAATATCTATTGCATGTTTGTTTGCATTGATTGTTTATTTAATTTCTGTTCGTTTTAAGTTTCATTTATGCTTCAATAGCAAAATATATTTTTTTTTCGTTTTAAGCTTGATTTTCATATTCAATCAAAGCATTACTCGCTTTAAAATCTATTTATTCATATATTATTACTTGTTGTATGTTTTTTCGTATGATTGTTTATTTAATTTCTGTTCGTTTTGGGTTACATTTATTCTTTAATAGTAATTTCTGGTCGTTTTGAGTTTGAATTTTAACATGTATCTGCTGAGCTTGAGTTTAAAATGGCCTTTACTTTTCTTTGAAAAACTTATTTTGCGGAAAGTTTTTGTAATTAATTTTTGTTCGTTTTTGATTGCAAAAAGTTTCAAGTTTTAAAGAATTCGTTGTTTCAAAATCAAACTTTAAAAAAAAAATCAAATGTTCATCAAAGTACCAAAACTGGTATCAAAGTAACTATGTCAAAGTAAAAAAAATTTGCCCCCTTTGAAATTAGCCCTCTTTGAAGTTTATACGACGACCCCTTCTATAAATATCATATATGCCCTCAGGGCATAACTTACAACGCCTACCCTCGGGCCCTGGGGGGCTTTGTTGACACCGGACTTTTTGTTATCTGAACTTTGAACTATTTTTAACAAAATGTCTATCCAATCTCTAGTTGTCGTCCTAGTTGTCGGCTAGTTGTCGTCCAATCTCTTTTGACTCTTAAAAAGTGAACGAGAACTTTCAATTTCCAATTGAATGAACCCTTTCCGAAGTTTATACGAGCATCCCTTCCATAAAAACGATATATACCCCCAGAGCATTACTTACAATGCCTGCCTCCGGGCCCTGGGGGGTTGCGTCGACATTGAAGCTTTTCTTATCTGACCTTTGAATTATTTTTAATGAAATGGCTATTTTAAAAATTTTATCGGATAGGCTTGGGGAAAAAGGATGTGTGTGGGGGGGGGGGGGCTAGTTGCCCTCGGATATCTTTTGACTCTTAAAAATTGAACTAGAACTTTCAATTTCCAATTAAATGAGCCCTCTCTGAAGTTTATACGAGCATCCCTTTCATAAGAACCACAAACGCCCCCAGGACAACACTTACAACGCCTACCCTCTGGGCCCTGGGGGGTTGTGTTGACACCGGAATTTTTGCTATCTAATTGTTGAACAATTTTTAAAAAACTGACTATCTCAAAATTGGTAGCGGATGGGTTTGGGGAAAAGGTGCGTGGGGGGGGGGGCTAGTTGCCCTTAAATCTCTTGACTCCTAAAAAGTGAACTATAGCTTTCGAGTCCTCTATGAAGTTTATGTGAGCATTCCTTTTATAAGAACCATACATGTCCTTAAGGCATAACTTAGAACGCCTTCTCCTGGGCCCTGGGGGGTTGTATTAACACCGGAGTTTTTCTTATCCGACCTTTGAACTGATTTTTTTTAACGTCTATCTCAAAATGTTCATCAGAGGGGTTTAGAAAAAGAAGGCGTGAGGGGGGCAGTTGCCCTCGGATCTCTTTTGACTGTTAAAAAGTGAACTCGAACTTTCAATTTCCAATCAATGAGCCCTCACTGACGTTTATACGAGTATGCCTTTCATAAGAACCATACATGTCCCAGGGCATAACTTACAACGCCTGCCCCCGAGCCCTGGAGGGTTGTGTTGACACCTGATTTTTTGTTATCTGACTTTTGAACAATTTTTATCTTAATGGCTATCTCAAAATTTTTTTTGGATGCGTTCGGTAAAAAAAGGGGTGTTTGTGGGAGGGGGGGGGTTGCCTTCCAAATTAGCCCTTTCTGAAGTTTTTACGAGCATCCCTTCCATAAGAACCATATATTCCCCCAGGGCATAACTTACAACGCCTGCCTTCGGGCCCTGGGGGGCTATGTCAACCCCGGAGTTTTCGTTATATGGTCTTTGAAGTATTTTTAAAAAAATGGCTATCTCAAAGTTCTTATCAGATGGGTTTGAGAAAAAAAGGGCGTGAAGGGAGGGGGGGGGGTATTTGCCCTCCAATCTCTTTTGACTCTTAAAAAGTGAACTAGAACTTTTCTAGTTCACTAGAAAAGTTCTAGTGAACCTTTCTAGAACTTTTGATTGGAAATCATTTGATTTCCAATCAAATGAGCCCTCTTTGAAGTTTATACGAGCATCCCTTCCATAAGAACCATATATGACCCAAGGGCATAACTTACAACGCCTGCTCGGCACTGGGGGGTTGTGTCGACACCGGACTTTTTGTTATATGATCTTTGAACTATTTTTTAACAAAATAGCTATCTCAAAATTTGTATCGGATGCATGTGGGAAAGAAGCGCGTGGGGGGGGGGGCTGGTTACCCTCCGATATCTTTTGACTCTTAAAGAGTGAACTGGAACTTTCAATTTCCAGTCAAATGAGCCCTCTCTGAATTTTATGCAAGCATTCCTTCCATAAAAACGATATATGCCCCAGGGCATAACTTATAACCCTTGCTCTAAGACCTTGGGGAGGGGGAGTGTCATGTTCAAAGATATAACTTCCAGAACTTTCAACTACGTTGAACAAAATGGCTATCTCAAAATTTTGATTGGATGTGTTTGGGGAAATGGTTGGCGTGGAAGGGGTGTTAGTTGCCTTCCAATCACTTTCGGCTATTAAAAAGGCACTAGCCATTTAAATTTCCAATCGAATGAGCTCTTTTTGAAGTTTTTTACGACAAACGCTTTCTATAAAAACCTTATATGCCCCCAGTGCATAACTTACAACCCTTGCCCTGAGGGATGTGGGGGGGGGGGGGTTGTCATCCTCAAAGACCTAATTTCCAGAATTTTCAACCACGTTGAACAAAATGACTATCTCAAAATTTTGATTGGATGTGTTTGGGGAAAAGGTGGGCGTGAAAGGGGGGTTAGTTGCCCTCCAGTCACTTTCGACTATTAAAAAGGGCACTAGCCCTTTGAATTTCCAATCGAATGAGCCCTTTTTGAAGTTTTTACGACAAAGTTTTCTATAAATAGCTTTTATGCCCCCAGAGCATAACTTACAACCCTTGCCCTGAGGGCTGTGGGGGAGTGTCCTCCTCAAAAACATAATTTCTATCTGGAAATCAACTACGTAGAACAAAAAGGCTAGCTCAAAATTTTGATTGGATGTGTTTGGGAAATGGTGTTTGTGGAGGGGGTTGTTTGTTGCCTTCCAATCACTTTTGATCCTTAAAAAGGGCACTAGAACTCTCAATTTCCAATCGAATGAGCCCCCTTCGAAGTTTTTACGATGACTCCTTCCATATGAAGTGCCTCTGGGAAAAAAATAATAATAAAGCATTGGAGCCGTATGGCCTTTACTATAGGTAACGCTATAGCGTTGCCTCTGATTACTGGTACTTTTAGTTCCAGTCTGTTATCTCTGTGCACTTCTACCGTAGGTTAGCTCCCCTATAGTTGCAACTAATTTCATATTCTCGAATTATTGTCTTTAGCCTCTATCTTACCCTGCTCTGATAATTTCATTCCCCAAGAACACGTACAAAAAAGAAACTAGGCCTAAAATAAATAGAAATGTACAAACAAATACTATAGGATATTCTGCACCATACATTCTCCATGTATTTTGGAATATAGGTAGAATATTTGAAAACTCCTTCTTTTCTTCATTGTTGTTTTTGTCATGCTTTCTTTTTGGCAGCTTAAATTTGCATGTAGGGGGAATTGTCCACGGTGGGGGGGGGGTCATATTTAAAATATTCCAGGGGAATTCCATCTAGCACTACTTTTCTCTCAATGCATTTCCCTGTTCCAGATGATATAAGATATAGCCCTAGGATATATTAAAAACTAAAAGAAAATACTAAAACAACGAAATTCTGACTTTATAACATGCAACATGTTTCCATCCATCAGATTGTAATATTTCCTTCCATTATTATCCACATTTTCAAATTATTTCAAATAGTTCAATATTTTTATCCAGTAATTATTTTGAAAATATCTTAGCAGAGTGATTCCACCAGGTTAAGAATTACAAGATGTAAAACACCAAAGAAATATGTTGTGGTATTACAAGGACTATATATGGGACAATCAGGAAGGAAGGGGTGCATTGTCACAGAAGTGAATTTTATATTTGGAAAAGTATAAAACAAGGAATCTAAAGGTTTTTTTTTTATTCGCATGTTTCCTCAAGATATGGTCTATCACAGCAAATTTACCAATGTGTTTCTTTATTGCTTTTCGTCTTGGGATATTACATTGTTATGGGTAGGTGCATTCTTGACACATAAAAACGCTAGGCCTATGTCATTTATGACTACTTCTACAATGATTACTACTTCTGAGACTACTATGACTAGTACCACTATGACTAGCATGACTACTGCTATGACTGCTACTACCAATGACAGAAAAAAAACTATGTCAATTACGAACGAACAGAAATCAATTAAAAAATAGTTTCCATAAAAGAAGTTTTTCAAAGAAAATTAAAGAGCTATATCAAGCCTGACGCGAGGAGAAATAAAATCAAATATTATTTCAAGCGTAAAACGGACATTAGCCACTTAAAATAAATGAAAGAAACTCAAAACGAACAAAAATTACAATTAATAATCAAGTCAAGCTTAAAACAAATCGGAACTACCACAAACAAAAGTAGCGTATGCCTTCTAAAGACTGGAACACCATTTGCACTTTGAATACTTTGTTTTAGCGTAAACATTAATAAATCCAAAATTGGCCAGACTTTCAGGAATAAATATCGATGTATATTAATCTGTCAGTCTACATTTCATAAGTTATTTTCAGTAATCTTAGTTATTATGGGGATTTTCTTCTTTTTTGTTGTTGATGTTAGGGCAAATAAGAACATACAGCTCAAAATAAAAAATGTTTTCAGTCCTGCCCTAATGACGTTCTCATATTTAGAAGGCATTTTGATCGTTAGTCTTACTCATGTTTGTGGTTCCTTCCTCTTCCTTTTAACTTTGAATTGATTATTTATTTTAGTTTTTGCTTTTTGGGGTTTCGTTTATTTATTGATGATGATTTATGTCCGTCTTACGCTTGAATTACTATTCAACTTTATTTCTTCTCGTCTCAGAATTAATGTAGCTCTTCAGTTTTCTTTAAAAACTTACTTTTTGTGGAAAGCGTTCTTTTAAGTTAATGACAAAAGAAACACAATATTTAAAACACAATATTTTTCAGAACAAGAGATATGACACACTAGCCTCTAGAAGCTTAAAGGGGTGGTAGACTCCTTCTTGTTTGTAGTAGTTTCTGTTCATTTCAAGTTCGACTTGATCTTAATTTCTGTTTGTTTAAGCTAATTTCATTTCTGTACTGTTTATTGCCAATTATCATCCATAGTAAAGTTTGTGACTATTTATTTTAATCTTATTTTAGCTTTCACTTATTTGTTCATATTAATCTCTGCTTGTTTTTAATACATTTAACTTGTTATAGGAATTCATTTCTGCTCGTTTAAGTTTTGATATTGCTCTTTATTTTTCTTCAAAAATTTTTTTCAAAACATTTTTTAAAATTAATCATAGGTAGCGCAATAGGGCTGCTTAAGTAAAGAGTGATATGGACACAATATATTATTTATTTATTTTTTAGACCAGGGAACTTCGTATAGAAGGAGTTGTTGTAGAAACTTCGAAAGGGGCTCAATCGATTGGAACTTGAAAGGGCTAGTGCCTATTTTAATAGTCGAAAGGGATCGGAGGGCAATCAGCCTCCCCCACTCTCATCATTTTATCAAACACATCCAATCGAAATTTTGAGATAGCCAACTTTCCAGCTTAGTTGAAAAATCCGGAAATTATGTCTTTGAGGATGACACCCCCCCCCCCACAGCCCTCAGGGCAAGGGTTGTAAGTTATGCCCTGGGGCATATATGGTTTCTATAGAAAGGGTGGTCGTATAAACCTCGGGGGGGGGTCATTGGGTTGGTAATCAGAAGTTCTAGTGCTCTTTTTAAGAGTCAAATTGATCGGAGGGTAGCTACCCCTCCTACACACGTCGTATTTTCCCGCAATGCCCTGATGGAAATTTTGAGTTGTTAAAAAAATATTCCAGAGATCTTAGGTCACGCAATTGCGCTGCCTAATATATATATATATATATATATATATATATATATATATATATATATATATATATATATATATATATATATATATATATATATATATATATATATATATATATTGTATATGTATATATATATATATATTTGTTTATTTGTATTAGACCAGGGCATTTCGTATAGAAGGAATTGTCATAGAAACTTCGAAAGGGACTCATTCGATTCGAAATTGTAAGTTATATTGCCCCTTCTAATAGTCGAAAGGGATTGGAGAGCAACCACCCCCCCTCCCCACGCCCATCATTTCCCTAAATACATTCAATCAAAACTTTGAGATAGCCATTTTGTTCAGAATACTTGAAAGGTCCTTTAATTATGTCTTTGAAGTTTACCCCCCCCAGAGCCCTCACTGCAAGGGTTGTAGGTTATACCCCAGGGGCATATAAGGCTCTTATGGAAAGGATGGTCACATAAACTTTGGTGGGGGCTCATTGGATTGGAAATTGGAAGTTCTAGTGCCTTTTTTAATAGTTGAAAGTGATTGGAGGGCAACCATCCCCCCTCCCTCTCGCTCTTCATTTCCCAAAACACATCCAATCAAAATTTTGGAATGGCTATTTTATTAAGCATATTTGAAAGGTCCAGTAATTATATCTTTGGGATGGTAACCGTTGTCAAAAGAGCGTATCTCAAAAATTGATTTCAGTATTAAGTTGGAACTTTCAGAAAATCTTTAAAGGGGAAGATCAATTGACCAAAAGGCAATATGTGCATGCTGCTACTATTGTTACTATCGCTGCTACACTTACTACTACTACTACTACTGCTGCTACTTTAACTACTGCCTCTATTGCAGCTACTTGTAAGGCTAAGAGCATTAAGATGAAAATCTCAAAAGTATATAAATATACAGATTATCAAAAGGATATATCAGCAATGTTATAGCAACGGCTATTTGTATTAAGTTGAAACTTCCAGCACTTGATGAGAGTGATGTTCAAATCACCAAAAGGCAATACATATACTATTAATACTACCACTGCAGTTGCTGTATCTAATGACGCTTAGGGATTTAAGGCGAAACTTATAGGGAACGTTTTAGGGGGAGTTTCAATTAAACGATAAAACTATATGCATGCAGGTTTTCAAAAGGATATATAAGCAATATCATGGGCAGCGCCGCTCCATAATAGCTAGAAATTTCATTGAAACTTTTAAAGGAACTAATTCGATTCAAGATTAAAAGTTCTGGTGCCCTTTTCAAGAGTAAAAAGAGATCGGAGGGCAAACAGCTCTCCTCCGAAACCCATTCATTTTCAAAACACATCCAGTGAAAATTTTGGGACAGCCGTTTTGTTCAGCATAGTAGAACAGTCCAGCAGCTATGGTTCTAGGGATATTGGGTATGTCAACCCCCCACAGTTATGCATTTGGCCCATTATGCTTCAAAAATAAATATTGCTTTAAAACTAAATAAAAAGGCACTTTGTGTATGGTTGCCCATAAGAAGCCTCAGCAATATATCGAGGACGACTGGGGGTATTAATTTGAAGGGCTACTACTATTACTACTTCTGCTCTTGCAATTCAAATCAATAGAGTGTAAGTGTATCCAGGTTGGCAAAGAGCATAGATAGAATTTTTTGGGAATCATATTAAGTTTTATTTTTCAGGTCAATTTGAGGAGTTATAAACTTAAATTAAACAATACTATTCGTGTCAGAATTAAAAATTATTGAAGAGTTTCTTCCAACATGCAAATAGCAAGCCAAACTATGGATTCTTTAGAATAAAAAAAATCTAATTTTTTTTCCATAAAACAAGTTTTTCAAAGAAAAGTAAAGAGCTCCACTAAGCCAAAAATAAGCAGAAATAATGTCAATAACCTTCCAAGCGTAAAACTACCACAAATCACCATCAATAAATAAATCAAACTTAAAATGAACAGAAATTACAATAAATAACCGAGTTAAACTCAAAGCGAGTCAAAATTAATATGAGTAGGGCTGACAACCCCCATGCCTTGTCAAGACCAGAACATAATTTAAACTGCCAATCCGCGCTCATTTGTTTTTTTTTTCAGTAAAGTGCAAGTTATGTTTTGATCTTGAGAATATTATGGGGGTTTTCAGCACTGCTCATTTTAATTTTTGCATAACAACGTGAATATAGACTTTTTGCTTTTTGTTTTAATTTATTGTTTCTCAGTTCTCGTTTCTTCGTTTAAAATTTCAATTTTGTTTCTCTTTTTGCCTAATTTTTTGTTTTCTTTTTGTTAAGGTTTGACTTGTTTTTACTTCTATGATTCTGGTTTTCAATCGAATTATTACATTTTATCACTGCCTAAGATTTTTTCTCGATTTGCTTTATTTTTCATATATTTGTTTCTGTATCTTGATTATGAATTTGTATTATTATTTGTTGCTTCTTTTGTTTGTGGCCCGAATTCTGGTTGACGAAATATTCTATGTCTCATGATTTTATATATACAGTGGAGTTTGTAAAAATTTGTTAGTTATTCGAAGCGCGTACTATACAATGGTTATTGAGAAGGCGAGGATTCGAAGCTATTTGAATCTTTTCCAGTTGTCCTTTTTTATGATTACGGTACTGTTCGTTATTACTTCGTAATTAATGAAAATATTGTCTAAAAAAAAAGTTGATTATTCCCAATACAGATAAAATATTATTAGCGCTGCTGTTGAGGGAGTGTACGCAAATCACCAACATTTCAAAGTGTATTCTTTAAAATAGGCGTAAGCTTCAAAAAGCCTTTGGAATCAGTATTCAAATTTTGGTTACTCTAATACCTTTATCACTTTCCCAGAGTTTCGACTCTCCTCACTGCTATTTCAAATGCTACATTATTTTTTTTAATTAAGATTTTATTCAGAATATAGAGAATGATCCAGCTTGTATAGGCTATCTATAAATTAAATAAGCACAAAAAACAACGTTTAAAAATCCCTTTGCTTTATAATAGACAAACCTTCACACTCTTTTGTACAAGTTAATCAAATATGGGTTTGTTTGTATGGTTCGCCATCCACCGTTGGTGCTATTGTTATAAATAATTATTGACTCGTCATAAAAATCTCTCCATTCACCTTTTGGAAAATAAATGTTAAGTATAATTGGCTGATTTTCAAAGATATTTGGAGCAGCCATTAAATCTGGACCTATCATAAATTGAGTGTCAATGACCCATGTTTCTTTGTCTCGGGGGAAATCATAAAACAGAGGCCTGATGACTGTTTCTTTCCTTCCTAATGTCTTTCGGACAATTGATTCATATCCAATGTCTTTTCTCACTTGAAAAAGTGAACTTACATGTTTTTGAAAGGTTACTGTCCAGACATTTGGGCTTGTAAGTGTATTGCCTCTTCTACTCATTGAATAAGGCACAGGGGAAAATGCCCCTATTTGGTACCATCTGGTGCATATTTCTTCTAATTTGGCTTTTTCTTGTTCCTTCACTGAATTTAGAGTTCCACAAATGGGCATTACAGATAAGGGGTTACCATAAAACCCGTATTCTAATAATCTAGTCAGAGCCATCTTCAGGGAGGACCAATCAAGGGTAAAGTCGCCAAGAAAAGCAGATCCATAAAGGCCTGTATTTGCTTCCAATGAGTAGTAGTCAAAGTAGTCTGTGCCGATGTAGCTGCTTTCAGACATGAGGAATAGGTTATTGCCACATGCCCCGCAACTAATCATGTAATAGAGCTCGTTGAAGATTTTCTCCATCTGACTCAGGCCATACCTGTTGTGGCGAAAAACATGCTTTGGATACATACTCTCCATATGTAAAGCCTCAGAACAAATAGTATTCGCACTAAGTGAGATGGATAAAGGTTCATACGGTGGTTTATAGCTACATATCTGATTAGAATTATCTAAAGGACTATTGTCTACCAGAAAAAGACCGTCAAATGACAGATCAGAACTTAAAAGCACCTTATTCAACCAAACGGGAAGAGAATCACTTCCAAAGCTTGGATATACTACTAATTCATTATTATACTTGCCATCTTGAACTAAATTGGGTAAACTTTCATTCAGAAACAAACTACTTTTAAGAAAAACATTGTAGGCTATACCGTCGTCGTAGACTTGTCCGGTCTTTTTTGTATGAGGAGGAACAGTTGGGACAAACTTTATGTTCCTTAACTTTAGCCATTCGATGTCTTGAGCAAAATTAGGATGTGCTGACGAATCAGGTTGAAAATCTCCAAAAGGGAAGAAACGATTATCAATGCAGTCAGATGCCACGGGAATTCCCTGTGTCTCCAGCGCTTGGATTATTTTTTTGAAAGCTCCTGGGTCATTTGTTTCTCTACACATGTGCAACCCGTTATAAATCCAGTTTGGCTGTGAATATAAACCTGTCCCGTATGGATTAAGCAAGTTAGCAGTTTGTTCTGATATGTTCTTTGGAGTTGGTCCAGCTAAAACATGAATTTTTAGGTCGTTTCCTACGGTTTTAATATTGAGTGCAGGTGCGGACAGGAGGTTTACTTCCATAGCTGCTCCACTTGAAATGAGTACACCGTGTGCACTTCTGCTTTCCTCAAAGGCTAAATAAAATGGATGGTAATCACTATTCATTTGCTTTGGAGCATTGTGTATTACCCAACTTGATTTGTTACTAAAATCTAACATTAAGTTTGTTTTCGCTGGTCCGCCTAAACCATAGACAAAAGGTGTTGACACAATTGTTGTGAATTCATTATATTCATCGCTTAATATGAATGGCCCATATGTTGTGTCGAAAATGAGCTCTTTAGTGGAACGTCTAAATATTCTTAGTCGAAAATAATCCCCAACAGAGTTTGTTGCATATACTTTAAAATCAGAGTCTTTAAAATTCGTGATCTCACTCAATTCTTCTTTCCCAAGGTGTTTGCTTGCTCTTATCACTAAATGGCTTGCTGTTTTAGCATAAGCAGTAAATCGTATAGTGTTTATGCTAGTTTTGTAAATAGTTTCTGTTAGATGAGCCGGCGCTAGTTTTAAATCAACATAAGATTCTGCTTCAATATCTCCTATACCTTCTTCTCCAATCAAAGTATTATAAATGCGTGTGACTTTATAAGAATAGCGACTAGGGTTAGTGTGGTAGCATCTCGGCGACTCACCGTTGACTGGTGCAGACGAATTCCAACATCCGCCCGCTAGAAAACATTCTTGAGATGTTTCAACAGGTATGCCAATTCTGAAAAGTAAGATAATATTACAAAATATTGCAAGACTAGTGACTCGAAACCTATGGTTTCGAGTTTGAGTTCTAATAGAAGGGATGTCCACCAAAGTCTTTCTGAAACTAAGAAAAAAAATTTATGCGATAAAAAATGGCATATTGGTTAAAATAAAAGAAATTTTACAATTCTTATCTTCGTATTAAAAAAAAAGATAACACACATCTGAAATTTTGTCATTACCATGATTCGGTTTAATTGAAGAAAAAACGTTCCATTAGATGCTTGGAATGTCAAATTATATTATTATTATATTATTAAAACATTTAATACGAATTATCCAAGTCATAGCCCAACTGGTTCCCCAAACTATAACTTTAATATAGTCGCTTATTGAATGTATAGTTCTAACTCCAAGGTAAACTAATTTTTTGGAAATTAATTCTAAGGAAATGACCTTTAGGTGAAAACATAAAAAAATACGGCCAAAGTTTCCCGTCATGCCTCATTTAGTCTTGTAATTCTCAAAAAGCGCTTGAAAAACGATTTGTTTTACTAATATCTTTTAAAGAATGGTATTTTAACCAACAGGATTTAGAAACGGGAGAATCATCCTCTTACCCAAACCACCGTGAACGGGGTTATATTATCAACGAAACAGCTAAATAAATTTAGAAATTCAACATCCTTTTCTCTGTTTTGTTATCTTCTGAGTTTTGCACCCTCTTTGCTTTTCTACACATTAGACCATTACTTGATTTGCAAAATAAATCTGTGTTTCATTAATGGGCAGTGTTTTGCGGAAATCTTTTCAAGACATGAAGAAAAGTAATCAAGGCTATATACAAGTTTTTAATAAACAAATTAAAACAAATTTTAAGTGTTTATGTTTTTAGGCGACGAACAAAACCTAATTTTTCTGGACAACAGCTGTTGCTGTACACAGCTCATGTTGTTGGTTTTCGCCAAAAATGACGTTTTACAACATGTTTGAGGCACAGTTTTCCATGCCGCATTTTCTGATTACAACAAAAATCCCATAGTTTTGTTAATAAAAAAAAACTTGTATCTATGCTAGGATACTTCAAAACAGGCCATTCTTTACGGTCAGCTACTAAAAAAAAAAAAAAAAAAAAAAAAAAAAAAAAAAAAAAAAAAAAAAAAAAAAAAAAAAATTGATTATCCCATTATACAAGGTGTGAACGTAAGAGTCGTGACATGTCATGCAGACTAAACTTTGATTTTTTGTAGAGATCGTATCGCATGCTATAACACAAATCTTTTGTATTTAGTGTGTTCATCTAATGTTGAATTTTCTCGATGTTTTTCTGAAATTTTTGTAAATTGGGTGAATTTTTCAAATCAAATCAATATCTACGAATTAGGATATAAATTAATTGTTGACACACCATGCGCTATCGATGGTCCTAGAGGCTGCTTACCCTTAATTTTGTGGTAGTGTAGTGGATCGATCTCTGGTTGGCAAAACGATGCCCGGGGTTCCATCGCTGCTTCCTCAAGGTTGGACGATATGCTGGCTACCAGTCACTTTAAGAACGACCCTGCAATCGAAACGTCAACGCCCTATGTGCCGTCATTAGCCCTGGAGGATCCTCTCCAACTCAATAGCACAGAACTCAACTCTCTGCCATCCCTTTTAGCTTTATGTCAAAATGCGAAAGAAAAAAAAATCAAAAACTTCCGTTTACCGACGCAGTAACTGAACAGTGGTTTAACCTACCATCTTCGGCTGCTGAAGGAGGGGTTAATGTTGAGTCATTTAGGCGCCGTCTAGTGGACACCCAATTTTATTAATAACATTTTAATTTATCAATTCAATATGAAGTAATTACAATTCAAGTCGTTAACTTTGTTTATTTTTTAAAATATCACAAATTATACAAGGACGATCGATTGATCTTATCAGTTATTTGGTCAATTTCAGATAGCTCTTTGATATTGCCATTTTATGTTAAATTTTCTGAAACTAATTTTCCTTTAAGATTATGCAAATTTTTATTTTATTGAAAAAAATACCTACAAAACAAACAGCCTGTCTTGGAAAAAAGGTTATATTTAGTGATATCAGGCATTGTTTCTATGGGGAGCTACAAAGTGTAAAAAAAAAGAAAAATCATCGTTCAACAGTTTTCGGGCAAGTTCATCGTCGATATCGTGTAGTATACGAAATATGACAATGTCATTGGCTGGATCTCAATGAATTAATGATGAAAAATATAATTTCTTGACAAAAACCCGATCCAATGGACACGGTTTTACTTACAATAACAAATCTTACTTTTAAGGATTAACACTGGGTTTATTTAAAAATAAAATATACATCATCGATTCCCCGAAGCAAGCTTGTACGGGAAAAAACTCTCCTAATAAATCAATAAAAAAAAAAAAAAAAAAAAACATAATTAGAGCTCAACTTACCGGACCCGAAAACACCGAACCTCCAAACTGCACCCACCAAAATTATAAGCTAGATGGTTTACAAAAATTACACTTTTATTTTGAATCGATGATTTACTAATTAATAAAAACAATCCTGTTTTTATAGCTTGACACTGAATTTATTTTTCTAATAAATATTATTTCTTATATCACCTTCTTGGGTAACAGAAAACAAAGCTTTTTATGCAATTATAGAGGAAAGTTAAATTTGAAATTCAGAACTTTGAAACTAAAGAGGGGTTGTACCTTCGGGAAGTAGGTATATGTCACTCACAGACAAAGGGTATATAATAGGCTTACAGATATTTAACGAGCCTATCCTACAATGTTAAAAAAAGGGGTCGTGTAATCGGTGGGCATTAAGGCTATTTATAATGATGGTGTTGTATGTTTGAATCACAGTTTATATAATTATCCAGTATGATCATTCTCTATCTCACCCATTATAAAAACCCGGACCGGGGTGCGAGTGTTCCGGAGAACGTTTTTGCAGATATAAACATAAGCGAAGTCAGATCTTTTCATGGGTAGACAATTCAGACTGTGATCTAATCGGAAACAAGTGGAAACCCGCTATTACGAATAATGCACTTTGTTGGAAACAATCGGAAACAGACTAACCCGCATTCCCGCTAATGCAGAAATAAGTGGGAGGAGCTTTTTGTTCGCAAAAAGAACGAAGACCAGAAATGATCTGCGATAAGCTTACTGGATAATTATATGAACTGTGGTTTGAATGCAATGCTGTCATGTTTATTAAACGATTGATTTGTAATAACTAGAAAATTTATAACTATTTCATATGGTATATTTAATGCCCTTTATTTTCTTTTGGAAAGATCAAGTTAAGCCGTCCTAGCCGAGTGGTTAGCGTGTTAGACTTGATATCCCCAAGACACGGGATTGAACCCTGGTGTTGCTGGTTATTTGGTTTGGAACGGGGGTTAATAGCGTCACTATAAGCTCAGCCAGAGTCGACCCAGCTCTAAATGGGTACCTTAAGTAATGTTGGGGGAAAACACAAGAGGCGTCGGATAATTTGTCCCCAATCACGCATTGAATTCCCAGTTTAAGGCAGAAAATTAAGAGATCGGTACCAGCTCTGTGCAGACCATGGTCAGCATGCGAAAAGAAGAATGAAGACAGAGGAGCAGGAGAGGTAATTCTGCATATGTTCCAATTGCGGGTGCAGAAGATCATTGCTTAAAACTCCAAGTACAAAGCGAAAGAAGATTCTCATTTGAGTGCCCTTGAATCACAAATTTAAAGTTGTTGCAACAAAAATACTATTTTTGTTTGAAAAAAGCTGATGTTTTGTACACGTAAACTTTAAATAAATCTACTTCCAATTAGCCCTAATGAACGACATTAGAAAGGAGCGACAGGCAGAAATGTTTAAAACAGTACTTTTTTCAAGCGCTTAATATTCGTAGTATTCGGTGCCCTATTTCTATAAGACTTTGTTTTAAAAAGCTTATAGTTTCTCATCACATTTGTACGATTCGGCTGCAAATTAGAATTCAACCACAATTGGAATAAGCATTCAATCAGCTGCAGGATAAACAGCTTAAAAGATTGTGACAGAGGAAACTCAAGTTCTTCCCTAAAAAACAATTAATGCCGTCTAGCATTACCCAGCAAATCCGTGGAATAATTATAAAAACGTAAATAAAACTGTTAGTTGTTTGTTTTTGTTGTTTTTCTATCTGTTTTATTTTTCCTTTTGCTTTGCCAAAGAATGATAATAGGTATAACTGTGAATATTATTGTTTTTATACGATTTATATGATTATTGTATGTGGTTATGGACTTTATATTATTATTTTAACTTCAAAGTTTTTTTTAAAGTTGGATCCAAATAAACATAGATCACTAATAGGTATTCAAAACGATCAAAATTAAGCTTATTTTGAGTTTTTCTACTTTTGCTGGGCAATGCTCTGCTGTGAGAAGTGGTAGTATTTCTTAAATTGTTGTTGAATATCTAAATAAATGTTGAAATGCTTAAGTTTCCTTCACTCTTTTGACTGTATGAATGGTACACAATTACTACTGAAAACGGTCAGTTCTTTGCTTTTATCACCAATGACCTGCAGTAAACTGACTTTATAGCCCGTTCAGACGCATGAGAAAACGCTCAAAAACCGTTCGGTACCATGGGAAAACCGATCGGTTTTTCCCATTGTACCGATCAGTTTTGGGGCTCGGAATATTTTTTGGTTTCCCTATTGTACCGATCGGTTTTTCGTAGGTCGCCGAGCAAAAATGAGCAAGCATTTATGGAAATGGAAAGTATGTAAATTGTTGAGCACGCAAAAGTTCGAGAATCGGTGAATCATCAGTTTTTATCCAACACAAGTAATGGTTTGTATTAAACCAGCACGAAAGAGGAAGATACTTGGCAAGAAATACATTTGTCTTAGAGACTTGGCGTGTACACGGGCATGCTGTCTGTGCTTTTTAGGAAAAATTTTGCACCTATGGTTTGAAAACTTTTCCCCTCGTGCCGATCTGTTTTTCCTCGTACCGATCTGGTTTTCCCATGCATCTGAACGGACCTTTAGTCCCTAAATTCTATAGAAAAACCTTTATTTCTGTACAACACCATCTTTGTAAGAGTTTGTTTTTCTTTCTAGCTAAGTAACTCATCTTACTTTGTAACTGGTGTGTTGAAAATGAAGAAAGATGAAGTTTAGTTTGTACCATAGGTGTACAAAGGGCTGATAAAATAAACGGGGGGGGGATAAGGCGTTAGAATAGTAATAGTTGAATGATGGGGAGCTCGTTTACGATAACTATTGAGCTTTAATAAAGCAAGCGCCATAGCCTTTATATTCATGCAATAGTTCTAATTCTATTAAATAGTTAACAAAGACTCCTGTTGCCAATACCTTCCCCTACAATATTAGTGACCTGAGGGCTGGATGAAAGGTCTAACTGATACCTACCTACCCTGGTTATGGTTTATACAGATATGTACCTTATTCTGTAGTCGATGAGACAAGAACCTGGACGAGATGTTGGGTCATTTTCTGGCATATATCGATCAAGCAATATGGGTATGAGGAGTCCTAGGATTCCCGCCAGTAAAATTACATAAACTATTCGCATGCGCCAGTCAAAAAGCAGGTAATCACTGCAGCCTGGCTTCCCTGAAAAGAAGAACGTGTGAACCAGTGTAACAAGCGATTGTGAAAGCACGCTGTAGATTAACCGTTTGTAGTAAAGCCTGAAAGGCTATCGGGGTGTCTTGAAACGTTTCAGAACTGCCTAAAGGGGGATGAAGGCGGTTTTGAGATGACTCCAAATTATGTAGATGTCATATTTGATAACTCTGGGGTGACTGAATTTCACAAGTTCATTACGTAGTGCTTTGGTTTTGCACAAACTGATATTATATATGAATTCATGTTCCCGTCAAAGTATATTATTGATATTAAGACAAATTCCAGTTTTTTGGGGGATACTGAGACAGAGTACAATGGGAGGCGTTCCCAGGTAGGGTGTACTGGCAACGGGTAAAAGCAACAATTTTGAGTAGCTTTATAATTCTCAAATGTAGATACGCGGATTAAAGGGAACAAGTTTGCTCTAAATTTTCTTCATGATAGACTAAAGTCTCAGCTTGTTAAAGTTTCTTTTTAATGAAGATAGGGTTGAAAAAAGTAGAATGGTACTGGAGGGGAGATGTTCCGAGGTTAAAACTGTTTCAGACTGTCTATGGTCTAGATGTTTTAGACATATATATTTATACATACATACATATATATATGTATATATATATATATATATATATATATATATATATATATATATATATATATATATATATATATATATATATTATATATATATATATATATATATATATATATATATATATATATATATATATATATATATATATATATATATATATATAATTTATTTTGAAAGGCGACAACAGTAACAGTTAAAATGACTATCTTAAATCGCTTGAGAAATTCTCACAACTTAGAATTAAATTTCAAAAATGGCAGAATCTTCATGCATCATTGCGGATATAACATTGGGATTCTGAGCTTTGGACTAGGTGAGATCTCAGCATCGAGCATATATTCGTATTTGTCAACATTTCCGTTTGTTGAATAACCTCCTATTAATTTTAGTTTTAAGACTCTTGAGGCTGTTATTAAAGAAGATGCAGTATCTTTTAAAAGAGTTATTAAACATCTCTCTCGTGATCTTGCGGTAGCCTGCTAGCCCTCGCAGAAAAAAATGAAATAAATAATGAGATGCTAACTGTGCAAAAAAGTGGTGTTCCACCTTTTTCGAGGTGGGGGCTCAAAGCCTTTAGTCGAGGGCTTCAGACCATGACAAATCGATTGGATGTCTTATATTTCGTATTTCCGGGCATTTTGAATCTCTTTTTGGAAATATTGATGTATTATGTCTCAAAGTGGCTGTAGACACCACCTTGCTGTGGCATGATATCTTTTATTACATAAAAAGGGTGCTAGGCATGGCGATCTTCTTTCGTATAAGCCCTCTTCCAACATTCTTCGATCACTGGTTCGATCCAATCACCCCTTGGGGAAAAAAAAATAAGACATATCAGTACTTCTCATACAAAAACAGAGATTTGTCGTTGAAGTTAAAGATTTGGGAAGGGCGGCAGTTCTCCTTTGCAAGGTATCTGACCGTAGCGATAAAATTGGTGCACTTTTCATTCCGATCTGACGCCATTTTTGAGGGGTTTGAGACTCTTCTTCGAAAGTCCTATAAATTTGTTCTTATAATAAACTTTCAAACAGTTCGTGGTAACGAACTGTAAGTAAGGAGCGACCCGGCTCAATGGTAACCGAAACTCTAGAAAACGGTATTTTGATACAAATAGATACATCAAAAGAATTAGATTTTAATGCTGATTTCAAGCATATAATTTTCATCAAGTTTAGTCCTACCCATCAAAAGTTACGTGCCTGAGAAAATTTGGCTGATTTTCGAAAAAAGGGGGAAAGACCCCCTAAAAGTTATAGAACCTTAATGAAAATCACACCATCATATTCAGCGTATAAGAGAGCCCTACTGTTGAGGTTTCAAGCTCTTATCTAGAAAAATGTGGAATTTTGTATTTTTTGCCAGAAGAAAGATCACGGGTGCGGGTTTATTTGTTTGTTTGTTTTGTTTTTTTTTTTTCTTTTTCCCAGGGGTGATCGTATCGACCCAGTGGTCCTAGAATATCTTGGGAGGGCTCATTGGAATGGAAATTAAAAGTTTTAGTGCCCTTTTTAAGTGACCAAAAAAATGGAGGGCAACTAGGCCCCCTCCCACGCTCATTTTTTTCACAAAGTCACCCGATCAAAATTTTGAGATAGCCATTTTGTTCAGCATGTTCGAAAATATTATAAGTATGTCTTTTAGGATGACTTAATACCCCGAAGTTCCCAGGGGGAGGGCTGAAAGCTATGAACTTTACCCAATGTTAACATATAGTATTGGTTATTGGGAAGTATACAGACTTTATCAGGGGAGATTTTTTCTGGTAGCGGGGGGGGGGGTTGGTCGGGGGTTATGTGGGAGGATCTTTCCATGATGGAAGTTTTCATGGGGGAAGGGACATTGCTATGAAGGGGACGCCGGACTTCCCAGCATTATTTAAAAAAGATCAGAAATTAAATATAAAAAAACAAGTTTTTCAGCTGCAACAGCAGCAACATCAAAACTTTAAACGAACAGAAAATATTACGTATATGATTGGGTTCACCCCCTAGTCAATACCTCGCTCTTTAAGCCAAAGATTTTTTAGTACTTTCATAAGAGCTATTTATTCTAAGTAACTATTTTGAGATTTTATTCTAAAATCTCAAAAGAGAGCTATTTATTCTAAGTAATTATTCTAAGGAGCTATTTTGATTAAGCGGTCATTTTTAAAGAATCTGAACAAAATTCGAACTTTAGCTTAAAGAGCAAGGTATTGACTAGGGGGCAAACCCCCTAATATACGTATTAAAAATATATGAATATAGAAGTTCGTTACGTAAGTTAATTCGTAAGTTACGTATATTTATTACTAATAAAAACGTTCGTAAATAAAATCAAACAAGTTTCGAGAAAGCCATTTAACCAAATAAAAGTAAAATTAATATGCAAATTTTGTTTTAATTATTCATGCACGGTGAGCCAAAATCAAAACCTGCATTAATTCAAAAATGTTCACAAATTAAATAAAAAAAAACAAGTTTTTTTAACTAAAAGTAAGGATCGACGTTAAAACTTAAAACGAACAGAAATTATTCCGTATATGAAAGGGGCTGTCCCCTCCTCAACGCCTCGCTCTTTACACAAAAGTCTTTTATTGTTTTAAAAAATAAAGTTGTGAGACAGAGTCAAACTTTTGCGTAAAGAGCGAGGCGTTGAGGAGGGGACAGCCCCTTTCATATACGGAATAATTTCTGTTCGTTTTAAGTTTTAATGTCGTTCCTTACTTTCAGTTAAAAAAACCTTTTTTTTTATTTAATTACTAATAAAGTTAATCAAAATAATAGTAACCGTTCCAGAATCATCTGCAAATCGTAATTTTTCCCATAGACAGTTTTTTTTAAACGTTTTTTTAAACTTTTGGTTACTATGGGCCGTTGTCCGCTCTTTGCTAGGTTCAAACTGTTGCTTCAACCATGACATTTATTCACTGTATTGAAATTTTGAGCTAGCGTATGAACAAGATACAATTTCTTCTAGCTGTTTTATACTTTATCTGGATGTGATTGAGTTACTTGAAAATTTGTAATGAATTCGGTAAAATCCTAGATATATCCCCACATCATCGTAGTAAATGCATTATAAATTTTATATTTTGTTAGGATCAAGCTGTTGAAAAACGATTTCTTCAATGTTGCTGCAAATTAAACAAAAACATGTTAATCCGCCTTTCAATCCCGTCTGATTTTTTTTTTAAATAATTTTTGATTATTAAGAAGTAAAGAATGCAATGCTTAAATTCCATATCAGCAACAACGAAAAAGTCGAGACTGCGGTTGAAGAGGAACTATGAGAGGGAACGTTGTCAAATATTCGTGGGAAATCTTCAGGACAGTTAAAGGTCATCTCAAATCAGGCCTCTGCTATTTGACCTGGTCACTTACCAAAACGTTCAACTCCGTAGGCTAAAACAAATGGCAAAGAAGAGTGACAAGTAATACAGACTGAAAATCTTGATTGTATTCTACAAGTTATCAAGTATAAGAAAAAATTTATAGAATCTGTTGAGGCTGCCATAGGCGCTTGGCGTAGCAAATGTGTTGAAGTGTATTTCAATGTGGAGCTTGACAAATTGGCTGGGAAAATGGTCATCTGTTTTATTTCTGGGGTGTTAACCCTTATTATTAAAGTACCAAGGACAATGAGAACGAAATTTGATTTTTAGAAATGGTTAGTGGAAACTTGCACAACCATATAATGTCTTTAAAAATTTAGAAAAACAGGAAATCAATTTCTAGTGAATGGGACCTCCATATGCATTTATGCAGCTTTGGTAGTAGCTGGTGGCAAATTAAAAAAAAAGCTGGGTGAAATTTTTTTTTTCTCCATACCTGGGCACTTCGTATCGAAGGAGTTGTCGTAGAAACTTCGAAAAGGGCTCATTCGATTGGAAATTGGAGTGGCTAGTGCCCTTTTTAATAGTTTGAAAGTGATTGGAGGGCAACTAGCCCCCCCCCACGCCCATCATTCCTCCAAACACATCCAATCAAAATTTTGAGATAGCCATTTTGTTCAGCGTATTTGATTTCCAGATAGAAAATATGTTTTTGAGGAGGACACTTCCCCACAACCCTCGGGGCAAGGGTTTTAAGTTATGCCCTGAGGGCATATAAAAACGATGTTAGCACAATATACTATTTATTATTTTTTCCTTTAGAGCAGGGCACTTCATATGGAAGGGGTCGTCTTAGAAACTTCAAAAGGGGCTCATTCGATTGGGATTGAGAGTTCTAGTGTCCTTCCTAATAGTCTAAAGTGATTGGAGGGCAACTACCCCCCCCCACGCCCATCATTCCCCCAAACACATCCAATCAAAATTTTGAGATAGCCATTTTGTTCAGCGTTGTTGATTTCCAGATAGAAAATATGTTTTTGAGGAGGACACTCCCCCAAAACCCTCAGAGCAAGGGTTTTAAGTTATGTCCTGGGGGCATATAAGGTTCTTATAGAAGGCGTTGTCGTAGAAACTTGAAAACAAGCTCATTCGATTGGAAATTCGAAGGGCTAGTGCCCTTTTTAATAGTCGAAAGTGATTGGAGGGCAACTAGCCCCCCACCCACGCCCATCATTCCCCCAAACACATCCAACCAAAATTTTGAGATAGCCATTTTGTTCAGCGTAGTTGATTTCCAGATAGAAAATATGTTTTTGAGGAGGACACTCCCCCACAACCCTCAGGGCAAGGGTTTTAAGTTATGCCCTGGGGGCATATAAGGTTTTTATAGAAGGCGTTGTCGTAGAAACTTCAAAACAGGCTCATTCGATTGGAAATTCAAACTGCTAATGCCCTTTTTAATAGTGGAAAGTGATTGGAGGGCAACTAGCCTCTCCCCATGCCCATCATTTCCCCAAACACATCCAATCAAAATTTTGAGATAGCCATTTTGTTCAGCGTAGTTGATTTCCAGATAGAAAATACGTTTTTGAGGAGGACACTTCCCCAGAGCCCTCAGGGCAAGGGTTTTAAGTTATGCCCTGGGGGCATATAAGGTTTTTATAGAAGGCGTTGTCGTAGAAACTTCAAAACAGGCTCATTCGATTGGAAATTCAAACTGCTAGTGCCCTTTTTAATAGTCGAAAGTGATTGGAGGGCAACTAGCCCCCCTCCCATGCCCATCATTACCCCAAACACATCCAATAAAAATTTGAGATAGCCATTTTGTTCAGCGTAGTTGATTTCCAGATAGAAAATATATTTTTGAGGAGGACACGCCCCCACAACCCTCAGGGCAAGGGTCTTAAGTTATGCCCTTGGGGCATATAAGGTTTTTATAGAAGGCGTTGTGTACAAATGAATGTGAATTGTCAGTTCAATATTTATATACTGATATTTAGTAATCAAAATGTTAATATTATTTGATTTATTAAAGTTATGAAAGTAATAACATTTATATTTTTTCAGTAAAGTGCAAATTATGTTCTGGCCTTGGAAAGGCATAGGGGTTTTAAGCCCTACTCGTGTTAATTTCTGCTCGTTTTGAGTTTCACTCGGTTATTTATTGTAATTTCTGTTCGTTTTGGGTTTCATTTATTTATCGATACTGATTTGGGGTGGTTTCACGCTTGGTAGATTATTTGATTTTATTTTTGCTCGGTTTTGGTTTAATGGAGTTCTTTACTTTTCTTTGAAAAACTTATTTTGTGGAAAAAGTTTTTTTAATTAATTACACAAAAACCCAAGTTATGTGGAGCTTAAAATGGGGTTTTTCGCAAAACTGTGACTGGATGAAACTTAAACTAGTATCGTAGGCAGTAAGTGCAATAGTGCTTTATAAGTAAAGAGTGATATGGGCACAATGTATTATTTATTATTATTTTTTTTTTTTTGCCAAGGCACATTGTCTAGAAGGAGTTGTCGTAGAAACTTCAGAAAGAGCCCATTTGATCGGAAATCGAAAGTTTTAGTGCCCTTTTAAAGAATCAAAACTGATTGGATGGCAACCAGCCCCATCCCACGCCTATTAATTCCCCAAACACATACAATCAAAATTTATAGATATTCATTTCGTTCAGCATAGTTGATATGTCCAGAAACTATGTCTTTGGGGATTTCAACTCCCCCACTGCAGTCAGGGCAAGGGCTGTAAGTTATTTTATCCTTAGGGTATGTTAAGGGGAGTGTTAAACTAAATACAAAAACTTTTTGTGCATTCAGGTTGTCAAAAGGGCGTAACTCAGTAAGGCTGAGGATATTGAGGTGAAAATTTGAGGAAGTGTTGAGGGAAAAATTGAACTATCAAAAGGGCGTAGCAGCAATATCTTAGGAACAGCTTACCATATCAAACCGAAACATCTGGGGCATGACGAGGGGATGTTCAACTGACGAAAACGCATTATGTACATTCAACTGCTACAGCTAATGCTACTGTTGATGCTTTTACTATAACTACTGATACAACACTACCTACTAATAATATGATACTAGTACTACAAAGACTAAGGGTATGAAGGTGAATATTGAGGAGAAAATTGAACTAAATCAGAACAAACTATGTCCATGCAGGTTTTCAAAAGGGTGTTTTTCTTGAATGGCTTAGGGTATTAATTTGGAACTTTCTGGGAATGCTTGGGGGAAGATCAATTGACCGAAAGGCAATATGTGAACGCTATTAGTACTGCACGCTATTAATACTGGTGCAACTTCTGCTACTCCTACTACTATTTCTATTGCATCTAAAACTAAGGCTAAGAGTATTAAGAAGAAAATTTTAGGAAAAGTTAAAGGGGAAGTCGATCTAAATTAAAAACACTATGGGCATACATGTTATCAAAAGGGCATATCGGTAATATCATAGCAATGGCTTATATTATTAAGTTGAAATTTGCAGTTTTTGATGAGGGGGATGTTCAAATGGCTTTAAGGCAACATAATACTACTGTTGCTAGTTGTACAGCTACTAATGTTAGTGCTACGATTGCTAGTTGTAATACTGCTATTACTGTCACTGCTGTTACAAATAAGGCTAAGGGTATGAAGGTTAAATTATCAGGGATGATGAGGCGGGAAAGCTGAACTGAATCGAAACACACTTTGTGAATGCAAACTGTCAAAAGGGCATATCAGCAATATCTTAGGAACGGCTTGAAGTATAAAGTTAAAACTTACATGGGATGTTGACATAAGTGAAAGATAAATATTTGCATGCTACTGCTACTACTACTATTGCACTATTATTACTGCTTCTACCGCAAATATTCTACCAAAGCTAAGGATATTAAGGTGAAAAAGGACGTATCACCAATGGCACAGGAACTGTTTACGGAAAAAAGATGAATCTTTCAGCATGTGTTGAGGGGGATACTGAAGAAAAACAAAAGGTGGTGTGTGCATACTGCTACTTATGCTATTACAACTATTGCTACCACTGAAGCTAAGGGTATTATGGTGAAGCTTTTAGGGAATGTTTAGCGGGACATCGAACTAAATCAAAACACACAATGATAATGCAGATTGTCAAAAGTATGTACCAGCAATATTTCAGGAACGGCTTGATTATTAAGTTGAAACTTTCAGGGTATGATGGGTAAGATTAGAAGTAACTAAAATATAGTATGTCCACACTACTACGATTACTGCAACTAGTGCAACTACTGCAACTGCAACCTTATTGATTATGTTATAGTAAAATGAAGACTGGCAGGATCAATACAGGATAACAGTGTATATAGGAGTGCTGCTATTGATGTTAAAAGTAAAGATCACCATCTAATAGTGTCTAGGGTTAATTTAAAGCTGAAATTTCGGAAGGGTAACTGCCTCCCGGGAAGTTATGATGTTTGTAGACTCCAGGATGAGAATTTGAGGGAAACTTCCCAGGAACAGTTGAATACTAAACTTGAGAGTTTAAAATTTGACAATGTAGAAGATGGGAATAATTTTAGAAAAATAATTTGTGAAGTTGCTGAAGGTGTCATAGGGAAGAAAGCTTATACTGCAGCTAAGAATATTAGTGAAAATGCTTCATGTTTAATAGAAAGGAGAAGGGACTTGTAAAAGAATTATCTGAGTGATAGATCATATGAAAACAAAAGGAATGTAAAGAAAGTGGAGAAAGCATTAAAACATGAATTAAGGAGGTAGGAAGTGGAGGCCATGGATAAAATTGACTAGGATCTGGAAGATGCAGCTAGACGGCATAATAGTAAAACATTGTACTGGTATGTTAATAAATTGAGAGGGAGTAGTCAATCCGGACTTGTCCCAGTTAAAGATAGGAACGGGGCCACCATTAGTGATAAGGAAAGAGTTTAAAAAGAGATGGGCAGAATATTTCGAGAACTTGCTAAATCGAGATAGAGTTGCAGCAAAAGATATAGAGGAAAATGAAAAAGTTTGTGATACCTTGGATGTGAAGGAAGATTTGTTTTGTGAGGAAGAATTAGCAACAGTGCTAAAAGGATTAAAAAATAATAAGGCGCCAGGTGCTGATAGTGTGGTAAATGAGTTTCTTAAATACGGTGACCCTGTGGTTAGAAATAAGTTACTGAAGATTACGAATATGATTTTTATGAAAGAGGAAGTACCTAACGATCTTAGGAAAACCTTAATTAAGCCACTTTATAAGAACGGTGATAAGACTGAGTGTGGTAATTATTGAGGCATTAGTCTGGTCTCTGTAGGTAGCAAATTACTTAGTAATATGATACTTTTTAGACTGAGAGATGTTGTAGACAAAGTTTTAAGAAAAGAACAGTGCGGTTTTAGAAAAGGTTGAGGATGTGTCGATCGAATTTTCACTCTTAGGTTAATAACTGAGAACTGAGTTGTCAAACACCTTTGGTCCTCAGTTCTATAGATTATGAGCAAGCGTTTGATTCTGTTGATAGAAGATCTTTAGCAACGGTTTTATCCTTGTATGGTATACCAGGCAAATACTGCTAAGTGATTAGTGCTATGTACGAGAATAACACTGCTGCGGTTAAGGTAAGAAGTGAGGTTAGTAGCTGCTTTTGTATTAAATCAAAAGTTAGGCAGGGTTATGTTCTATCCCCCTTTATATGGATTATTTTGTGGACTTTGTCTTAAGGAGCACAGGAAAGGCAATGGGAGACCACGGAATTAAATAAGGGGGGAGAAAGTTTCCTGGACTTACATTGTGCTGATGATTTAAGCATCGTAGATGAAAGTTTTAGCAAAATGAATGAACTTTTAGAGGTTTTGCGAGTTCAGGAATGCTAGAATAGGTTGGAAAATTAATGTTAAGAAGACTAAGTCACTAAGGCTAGGAATAAGTGAAGATGAAAAGGTGACGTTTTGTAACGAAAACATTGATCAGGTGGGCAGCTTCACTTACCTTAGTAGTATTATTAGTAAAGACGGGGGGGGGGCAGTGAAGATGTTAAAAGTAGAATAGCCAGGGCTCAGGGTGTTTTTTCACAGTTAAAAAAAGTTTGGAAGAATAGTTAGATAAGTCTGCAAACCAAGATTAGAATATTAGAAGCTACAGTGATGACAGTGGTCAAATATGGCTCTGAAGCATGGGCGCTCCGAAAAGCGGAAGAAGATTTGCTAGATGTTTTCAAGAGAAATTGCTTACGGATTGTTCTGGGTACCCGGCTGACTGACCGTATTTCAAACAGTAGGCTGTACGAAAAATGTGGTTCGATACTGCTTTCTAGGGCTATAATGAAAGAAAGGTTGAGGTGGATAGGGCACGTTGTGCGGATGAAGGATGACAGATTGCCGAAGATTGTTCTTTTCGGCCAACCTTCTAGGGCTAAATGGAAAGCAGGTCGTCCTTGTCCGAGGTGGGAGGACGTCATAAAGAAAGAATTAAAGGAAATGGGAACTTCCTGGAAGGTGTAAAAAGGGAGGCTTTGAATAGATTGTGATGGAGGAGGAGCGTGCGTTGCTGTGTTGGCCTCGGGCAGCTTGGTGCTGCGGTGAGTTGTTAGTAGTAGTAGTAGTCTAGAGCCAAGCGGAAAGCAGGTCATACCAGTTTGGGATGGGAGGATTTCGTGCGGAAAGATTTAAGGGAAATTGAACTTCCTGGGAGGGTATAAAGAGGGAGGCGTTGAATAGATTAGGACGGAGGAGGACCGTGCGCAGTTGTATTGGCTTCAGGCAGCTTGGTGCTGCAGTGAGTTGTTAGTAGTAGTAGTAGTAGTGTATGCAGGCTGTTAAAAGACCGTATCAGTAGTATCCGAACGGCTTAGAGTATTAAATTGAAACTTTCAGGGCATTTTGAGGGGTGTGTTGTAGGAATAAGTATGCCCAATATGCCTGCTACTAGTAATAGTAGCACTACTACTGTTGTTAGTACTACTATTACCAAATCTAGTTGTGTGAATGTGGAACTTTCAGGGACTGTTGAGAAGAATGTTGGGTTATATAAAAACACATTATGTACATGCAGGTTATCGACAGGACGTATCAGCAATATCTCAGAAACGGCTCAAAATATTAAGTTGAAACTATCACGGGATGAGGATGGGATCTTGAACCTGACAAAAAAGGCACAATATGAATACTATTAGTGCTTACAACTAATGCTACTAATACTACTATCACCAAACGAACCAAAATTTACAGTAAATAACCGATTCAACCTCAAAACGAGCAGAAACTAAGATGAATAGGGCTAATCCGAAGTTATTAAGACTTTCGACAATGAATATATTAAACTGTCAATCCACATTCATGTGTTTTTTTTTCCAGTAATCTTGGTATGATGGTGTTTTTTTTTTATATTATGAAAAATAAAGCATTCACTGCTAAATAAGGATTATTTTCAGCTAAGTGTAAATTATGTCCTGATCTTTGGAAGGCACAAGGGGGGGGGGGGTGTCAGCCCTGCTCATCATAGTTTCTGCTCGTTTTGAGTTTAACTCGATCATTTATTTTATGTTTCAGTTCGTTTTTGGTTCATTTATTGATTAGGTATTTAGTGATGGTAATTTGCGGTAGTTTTACGCTTGGAAAATTGTTTGACTTTATTTCTGCTCATTTCTGGTTTAATGTAGCTCTTTACTTTTGTTTCACAAACTTCTCTCGTGGATTTTTTTTAAATTAGTTTCAGTTATTTGACTAAGAGCCGTTTGCAGTGAAATTGAAGGTGGACTAAAGAAGCGAAAGAAGCGATCAAAGAAACAGTCACGGTTAAAAAGTATAATAAAAACAGCCTGGATAAAAAACAAACTAAAATCTAAAAAGGGTGTCAAATTCATCAATTAACGAAAAACTCTATTCTTTTTTGTATTTTGACGAGGACGCGTATTGATCATGCAGCCGAAATTTCCTCCTGGTGTCATTATAGCCTTCGTTTTCAAAAAAAGTCCTCATTCCACATAACTTCTTGCTTTCTGCTTAAAATTGCATTAAAGGGGTAGGGAGTACCTCCCTGAAACTCTTGAGAGTTCTTCTGTTATCCAGTAAGTATTTTTATTTTTGAAATAGTTTGACTATTTGTGTCTTTTGAATTTATGCCACTGGTTGGGCCTGGATGCAACAAAAGAGATGATAAATAAACTTAAAGAAAAATATTCCGACTGTATATTAAATGAAAAACAAAAAACAAGCTTTTAATATATACTTCTATATTAGAAAAAATTGAAATGTGCCCCTTAAAAGGAGGCTCGGGGCTGAGAATTTTGCCCAACCCCTCTTTGGGCCTGATAATCTTAGCGTAAATTATTTATATTAAAACCTAATGCCTTAGAACATTTACAATGTTGTTATGCCAATTTCCAAGGTTTAAAATTAGGACACTAAAAGCCGCTGTAATAAAAATTGTCAAATATGGCTTTTTAATGTTGGTGCTTCGAAGTCGAGGAAGATATGCTAGAATCTTTCTAGGCGAATTGTCCGATGGAAAGTTTGCGGTACTTTTTTGAATGGCCGTCTCTGAAGCAATTAACTGTGTGAAAGATTTAGTTCCATCTGATTTTCTAGGGCTATAATGAAAATGAAAGATTGGTTGGGCTGATTAGGTCGTAATTTACGGATGAATGATGATAGCTTACCACAAATCGTGCTTTTTGGAAAGCTAGCTGGGGCTAAACGAAAACCAGGACGGATTCGAATAGGATTGGAAGAGGTCATAAGAAAAGATTTAAAGGAAGTAGGTAATTCAAGGGGGGGGGGTGAATATCGAAGCTTAGAACAGAGTGGGGTGGAAGAGGAGCCTGCATAGCTGTGTTGGCTTGAGGTGGCTTAATGCCGCAGTAAGTTATCAGTAATAGTAGTAGTAGCAGAAGCGTCTGAAAGCACGAAAACTTACCTCTTTTTTCTTTGATAGGTTTTTCTTTCTTTTCAGAAACGATTGTTTCGTTTGAAGCAGTAGAATCCCTGCTAAAAAAAGAATTCCGGAAATTCAGGTGCAATTGCCTTTTCCATCCCATGGTAAAACTTATTTCATAGATAACTTTCTAAAAGACTGATTATTTAAGTTGCTTTCATCATTCGAGTTATTTCGATTATTAAGATAAGAAGTTTTCGTTATCAGTTTTGTTTTTGTTAAGCTTGCTTTGCATCCTTAAGTTTATAAAAGTAGTTTTAGAAGTACTTTAAAGGCATTAAAGGACTATAATGAAGAAATTCCGAATCAGTGGTAGCTAGGAGCTTAGAAGCAAATAAACTTTTTTTTTAGAGGAAATATTATAATCTTTCCTGGGAAAAACATGAATACCAGCTGGCTGTCAAAAGGCAAAATACGTATAGAGTACGATTTATCGCACGTATGCATGATGTACGTACGTAAACGTGTACGCAAATATGTGTGCAGCAATATGTGAAAAAAAATTAAACAAAAAGCGAAGTTTGGCCACAAGCAAAGAACAATTAGACATTAAAATATTCAACAATTATCAGGAATTTATGATGGTAACCTCTGCTAACCATGCCAGGATGCAATTCGCCCTTTTCTTGAAACACAAAAGAATTGATAACAGGTACGATACTTATTCAAACAGGTGATTTGAATCCATTCCATGCTTAGTTTTCACTCTTTCTAATTTTTAACCGCTCTTTACGTGTATACAAAAATTCAGTTTTTTTTACTGAAGTTCTGTGCATTTTTTTTTTCTAATTAAATTCCTTATCCAAAAGGTATGACACCGTGGCAAAGACTAATTATAAATAATAGGAAGGTTGAAATATCAAATTTTCTATATTGTATATATATATATATATATATATATATATATATATATATATATATATATATATATATATATATATATATATATATATATATATATATATATATATATATATATATATATATATATATAGTACCAGGAGCGCGGTGGCCTCGCCGCCAGGCCCCGGCACACGGCACGCAGCAGGCTTGTATATGTAGATTCTCACTGTCGCTTGTCTTCTAAACGCAGACAATTTGGCCTTTTCTTCATGTCAGGACGTACAAATGGACCTTAAATTAGAAGTGGTGTCTTTGTATAATTACATTTTTTTTATTGGACATTTAACATTTGCCCCTGCTTGTTTTTTGTCATTATGAAAGACATATCGCTGAACCTTTGTTTCTTTCAATTGTTCAGGTGGTGGGAGAAAAACTTCTTTTTCCCAACGATTTATCCAGTCCATACTTCTGATTTTCAGAAGTATGGTAGGTATTGATGACCTTATCCAAGTCAAAATCCAAAAACACAGTCATCATCGCTATCATTTCTAATTTGTTTGGGTCGTTACACCTCGGCTTATCTTTCGTTATTATGAAATACATATCGCCGAACCTTTGCTTTTTAAACAAAGGTATGGGGCACGCGGCAGGCTTCTATATATAGATTCTCACTGTCGCTTGTCTTCTAAACGCGGACAATTTGAGTCTTTTCTTGATGTCATGACGTCTAAATGGACCTTAAAGCAGAAGTGGTGCCTTTGTAAAAAAAAAAAAATTTATTGGACCTTTAAACTTTTGCTTCGGCTTTTCTTTTGTCATTATGAAAGACATATCGCCGAACCTCTGTTTCTTTTGATTGTTCAGGTGGTAGGACAAAAAATTCTTTTTGTTCTAACGATTTATCCAGTCCGTATTTTTGACTTCCAAAGATATTGTTGTTATTGATGACCTTGTCCATGTCAGCATACAAAACTCAATCAACATCGCTATCATTTTCAATTTGTTTGCCTCGTTACACCTCGGCTCATCTTTCGTCATTATGATATATCGCCGAGCCTTTTTTTAACAAAGGTATGGTAGGCTTTGATGACCTTATCCATGTCAAAATCCCAAACCCAATCATCCTCGCTATCATTTTAAATTTTGACACGTTTTGATTCTCGCTGTCCAGGTTGATTTTCTTTGACTCGCTGCTCTTCATTTTCATTTTTGACTCCCTCACTTGTTCGGTGTCGTATGTCTTCTAACTGTACGTGTCTTTTCTCTTTTTCATTTTTAACACGCTCTAATTGTCGTTTTCGCATATCTTCTAACCACCTGTGTCTTTGCTGTTCATTTTAATTTTTGACACGTTTTTGGATTGTGATTACTTCAGACAAATTAACAATGACCTTTGCTTTAACTGTCCGTATTGATGTTGTCGCAATTGATGGTCCAGGTTGTCGAATTTCACATCTTATCACGTTTGATAGTTCAGGTGTTTGTTCCAAAGAATTATCATTTATAGTAACTGCAACTGCAAATTTTCGTTTTTTGGGCCTTCCAACAGACATTTTTTTATGTAAATAACTGTTGCGTTCCAAAACTCAACGATCTTATTTATGCTATGCACAACATCATGCAAGAAAATACTTATATGATGCCATATATGATTTCATAAGAAATGCTTATATGATGTACTAACATAGTACATGGCGTCATTTGTAGAAACCAAAATTCAGGCTCTTAACGATTTTTCTCAGACTTCTGACCTATCTAGATCGTTTTTTTTTATGCGGGAATATCCCTAGATAACAATTTTCCCGAAAAAATATGGAGCCGTTTTTGCGAAATAGAATACATACATCTTACATGCATATATGAATATATATATATATGGATGAGCTTCGTTTTAATTTTGTTCTTATTCTTATTTTATACTTGATTTATTTATAATTGACGTTCTCAATTTATTTTATTGGTTATGTCGATATTTGTCACGTACTATTGTTTTCTTTTCTTTTTTCTCATATTTTGCTCCGTCCTTTCCAAGTTTTTGTAGACGGTTTTTCAATTAATAAAATAATATATATATATATATATATAATATATATATATATATATATATAGATATATATATATATATATATATATATATATATATATATATATATATATATATATATATATATATATATAATATATATATATATATATATATAATATATATATATATATATATATATATATATATATATATATATATATATATATATCTATATATATATATATATATATATATATATATATATATATATATATATATATATATATATATATATATATATATATATATATATAAGTTGACTTTCTCACAACTCTTTTTTTTAAACAATAAAAAACTATAGCGTAAAGAGCGAGGCGTTGAGGAGGAGGTACACTGGGGTTCTGCTTTTCCCTTCTTAGGGATCGGAGTATATATATATATATATATATATATATATATATATATATAATATATATATATATATATATATATATATATATATATATATATATATACATATATATATATATGTATATATATATATATATATATATATATATATATATATATATATATATATATATATATATATATATATATATATATATATATATATATATATATATATATAATATATATATATATATATATATATATATATCTATATATATATATATATATATATATATATATATATATAAACCAAATAAAAAACCTAAGTGAGTATTTATTTGATAGATGAATGTAGACTTTTGTAAACTTTTCTCACGACGGATTGTGTCAATTGATGACCCTGCTGTGGCTTATCATTTCTTGAAACCCTCGTGTCCTATATTTCAGTTTCTAGCCTCCTGATTAGGGGAAATACGATTTATATTGATTTTCTGCTCTAAAAAGAGCTGATGAGAGCTGAAAACCAAATTATCGAGTCCCATTTTGTAACACCTTTGTATTTTTTGCTTTTGTTTTATTCCGCTGCGCAATTTTTTCTAGAATTATTAGAAGTTAAGAATAAAGATTGTTCTTACCTACCCCCTATTTTAATAGTTCTTGACATAATGTACTCCAGCAATTATATGCTATACGCTAATTAGTATGTTATTTATGATTTTAGTATATTTTTTTTTCAGGAAATCGGTTATGTCAAAAATCAGTCCAAATATTTAATCCTTAAGATTAAAGTGAACTTTGACAATTTTAATATACTCACTTGCAACGCTCAGACACATAGGGATAAACTAATTCGGGGTAGGGGGTACCAATTCAAAACCGAGACAAAAATAGGTACAATATAAGCAAATAAAAATTTAAAAAATTGTCGAGAGAATCGTAAAATCTCAACACTTAGTAAGGACTGCAAATCTTCTCCCCCTGCGTACACCCCTTCTCCAGGGTTCTATTATATTTTGAAGACTAGAAAAGTAAAAAAGTTTTCTGTGTTTTAAAGAAGGTGCAAAATCTGTTGCAATATGGAAATAAAAAAATATTAGGGGCTACAGCCTACCTTTGGTTTATTTCTGTTCATTGTCTGCTAGAATTACCTTTTACTTTAGTTAAATAAAAAAAAAACAAGTTTTTTAAACTGAAAGTAAGGAGCGACATTAAAACTTAAAACGAACAGAAATTATTCCGTATATGAAAGGGGCTGTCCCCTCCTCAACGCCTCGCTCTTTACGCTAAGTTTGACTCTGTCTCACAACTTTATTTTATAAAACAATAAAAAACTTTAGCGTAAAGAGCGAGGCGTTGAGGAGGGGACAGCCCCTTTCATATACGGAATAATTTCTGTTCGTTTTAAGTTTTAATGTCGCTCCTTACTTTCGGTTTAAAAAACTTGTTTTTTTTTTTTATTTAATTTCTGATCGTTTTTTAGTTAATGCAGGGGATGTTTCCCCCCTCTTTAAAAAATCGAGTAAATTTTCTCAGGCTCGTAGCCTTTGATGAGTAATACTAAACTTAATAAAATTTATATATTTAGAATCAGCATTATAAACACATTCTTTTGATACATTTATTGACATCAAAATTCCGTTTTTAAAAGTTTCGATTACTATTGAGCCGTATCGCTTGTTTTTTTATTGTTTTTTTTTATTACGTATATGTTATTACGTATATGAGGGGGTTCTCCCCTTAGTCAATACCACGCTCTTTACGTTAAAAGTTAAAAGAAATTTTGATTCACAAACCCCTGAATCACAAAGGCCGTTTAATTAGAATAGATAGCTCTTTTGAAAGCACTAAAAAAAAAAACTGTAGCGTAAAGAGCGAGGTATTGACTTGGGGGAGAACCTCCTCACATACGTTATAATTTCTGTTCGTTTTAAGTTCTAATATTCCTTCTTACATTTCAGTTGAAAAAACTTGTTTTTTTTATTTAATTTCTGATCGTTTTTTAAATAATGCTTGGAAATACGGCGCCCCCTTCATAGAAATGTCCCTTACCCCAAAGAAACATCCTCCACGGAAATATTCTCCAGATTAACCCCCTCGTCTAGCCCCCCCTCCAGAAAAAATCCTTCCTGAAAATGGTTGTATACTTCCCGATAACCAATAAATAATGCTGGCAAGTCCGGCGCCCCCTTCATGGCAATTTCCCTTCCCCCATGAAAACTTCCTTCATGAACAGATCCTCCAACATAACCACCGACCCACCCTTCCCTCCCACTACCAGAAAAAAAACCTCCTGAAAACTTCTGTATACTTCCCAATAACCAATACTATATGTTAACATTGGGTAAAGTTCATAACTTTTAGCCCTCCCTCTGGGAACTTCGGGGGATTAAGTCATCCTAAAAGACATATTTATCATATTTTCGACCATGCTGAACAAAACGGCTATCTCAAAATTTTGATCGGGTGACTTTGGGAAAAAAATAAGCGTGGGAGGGGGCCTAGTTGCCCTCCATTTTTTTCGGTCACTTAAAAAGGGCACTAGAACTTTTAATTTCCGTTCCAATGAGCCCTCCCACGATATTCTAGGACCACTGGGTCGATACGATCACCCCTGGGAAAAAAAAAAAAACAAAACAAACAAACAAATAAACACGCATCCGTGATCTTTCTTCTGGCAAAAAATGTAAAATTCCACATTTTTGTAGATAGGAGCTTGAAACCTCTACAGTAGGGTTCTCTGATACGCTGAATATGATGGTATGATTTTCATTAAGGTTCTATAACTTTTAGGGGGTCTTTCCCCCTTTTTTTGAAAATCAGCCAAATTTTCTCAGGCGCGTAACTTTTGATGGGTAGCACTAAACTTGATGAAAGTTATATATTTGAAATCAGCATTGAAATCTGATTCTTTTGATATATCTATTGGTATCAAAAACCCGTTTTCTAGAGTTTCGGTTACATTGAGTCGGGTCGCTCCTTACTTACAGTTCGTTACCACGAACTGTTTGAAAACGTACATTTTCCCCCTGTTATATACTATGGAGAACCAGTGGTGCCAAATCACAAAAACGTAGGGGGGGGCGGCAATTTTGTCTTTTTTCAACTTTTTAGTGAAAATACAAAATAGCCATTTTGCGGTGAAAATACCAAAAAAGCTATTTTTGAAAATATAGGGAGGAAGAGGGGGGCAAAAAAATCTAGGAGGCAAATGTACCATCTTCCCAGTTCCGTCAGAACGACCAGTCTTTTGTAGTTATTTTTTTTTTCAAAGTTCAAATTTGAGAGAGTGTACTCCTTATTCCCTAGCAGCAATACCCGTGTTCTTCAGATTTTGCAAAATAAACCGTTGTAGAAAAAAAAAAAATCATTGGCATTGTTGCTGTAATTAATGAGTAGTTCCCTTTTGAACATTCAAGCGAAAACAGTAGTGCCTCATACTGTTCATTGAAGTGTTTTCTTAGAATCAAAAGGCGGCATAATGAAAACTCAAATATAATGATGTTGGAGAACAAGCGAGATGTTTAAAAAGGCTCCCCTCTTTCACTTGTCAGCAGCAATTATTCCCAAGTTAGATACGAGATCTCATTAGGTATTGGAGACTGCGCAAGGAGGTTATATCGACTTTCTATTTTCCTAGGAAACTTGAGATTTAGTTTAAGTTCAGTTTCTAATTATTGTTGTGGCCATGCCGTCCTCCGCAGTAGGGAATAATAGAGTATATCAAGATCAAGATCATGAAAATGAAGTTGATGACGTGGCATTCTTAACAGGTCTAGTAGAAGAGAGCAAGTCTGAAATACTGTAGATACTTTGTTTTTCTTTGGTGGAAGTGAGTTTTTCACTTATAAGATACCAGTAAACAAATTAAAATATATTTCTTTTTTTAGTAAACCAAGTAGACAAAACTACCTATGCTAATGGCAAAATTGAGATGCTATATAAGATAATTTGAGTACTAAGTACTGTGAGCTCAAAGTTGAGAATATGCTTGATGAACTCAGTCTATGACGAATTGGCTCTCTTGCCTAACAAAGTTCGTCTGGTGAAATTCGGCTGGTGAATTTTTCAATATTCTGAATATTTTCTGATTTTTACCTTTGACCGAGAAGGACAAGATTAATACTTGAAGACTCTCCAGCCTGGAGGGGAGGGCTACTACGCTTCCAGCCTCCATTATAAATACCAGAAATAGTTTTTCTTTATATATAATACAATAGCGGCGGGAGGATGTTGTTTTTTGAGGGTTCGAATATTAAAATGGATTTAAAAAAGATAACATGAACTCTCCTGATGTTTTGGATTTGCCACCGATATGATTTTGTCAAGATTTATGCCCCTTTCTTCAGAGAAAGGGACAATATTTATTTTTCTGTAACCGTCAGTTCTTTCTAGCACAATTTACTTTTCACTGGGAACAAAAATATTAGCCAAAAAGTTACATATTTTGAATCATTGTAAAAGAACATTCTTTTTATTACAAGTCTCCCTTTCCCTTTTATTATTATGTGTTTATGATAGGAATATCACTATAGTTTTTGTCCTTTTTATTTGATTGATATTTTTGCTTTTGAATTCGCTAGATTTTCTATCCTTTATTGATTTTTCTTTGTAATATTTAAATATATATATATATACATATATATATATATATATATATATATATATATATATATATATATATATATATATTATATATATATATATATATATATATATATATATATATATATATATATTATATATATATATATATATATATATATATTATATATATATATATATATATATATATATATATATATATATATATATATATATATATATATATATATATATATATGTATATATGTATATATGTGAAATAAATATGTATTATTCTAGGAGAGAGAGAACACCAGCAGGCTGCAGCGAATCGAGTAGCTACTTACGAGAAGCCAATTATTGCATCATGTACTCCTAAGCAAGCAATCATTGTCTTAATAGTTGTCATTGCTTCTTCGTTTTTAATATCAATTATAATAGCCTTTGCAAGACCAATAGGTGAGGACATACTATTTTAGAAAAGAAAAAAGAAAACCTGTTGCTATTTAAACGTGTCTTTTTAATTGGATTTTCAAACTTGGGCTTTTTTTCTCTTTCCCTCCAATTTGATCACAGCTTTGCTTTAAATTTTTACATTCACATTTTGTTAAATTCTATATTTATGTTCACATTACATTCGAACTTCATTAAAAGGGTTGTTTCTAGCTGTCTATCACGTTTCTTCTGACCAGTTGTTTAGTTATTCCGTATTCCTCGGAATTGTCCCCTAGAACGCCAATACAATAGTAAGATTGAATCGAAATGGGAATAGAGATTGTTACCTAACTTCAAAAGCTGGACTGGTTGAGATTAATTTTTAGCTACAAAATCCTTTGGACCGGCTTTCATGAACACGTCATAATGCATACTTTGGGTGTCTTATAATCCCACCAGCAAACACTGCATGTAAGAAGTATTCCTTTCCCTGTCCTCATTCTAAGAATTTTCTGTGAAACTTAATTTTTATTACAAATTGAAATATCACTAAATTTCTGGATATTCGGATCAGTAATAAGATCCTGATTTTGTTTTGAAACATTCCGGTCCGTGAAGTTTTCCTCATCTGATTCCTCTGTTCACAGAAAAAAGAACATCGTAAAACCTTAAAACCAAAAATACAGTCAACTATACAGAGTGTCTGCAAAGTCTGGTAAGGCCTAAATAGGGGATTTCCCTGTTGTCATGTATTTATGTTATTGTTGCTTCTCTGATTGAACGGTTTAATCTTACCTGTCTGAGCAGCTTGCAACTCTGAGGGAACGTTTCCTAAGCCAAAGGACCCTAAACTTTTTGTGGGGGAGTACATGAGGTGGGCAGGAATCGAAGAGGCCGATCGGACAGTCTTTGACCAAGCTATTATCCAAACTGTGAAGGAAAAAAAAAAACACAAATCAATAAAATTGTGGAATGCCCCATGTACTCATATTTTGTGGACATTCTGTATATAGCTAAAAAACATATTTCTGTACATAATTAGTTGAAAAAAAACATCTTTTTAAGTTTAATGGTGTGGCAATCTCAATAAACTAATTCAGTGGGCTGAATAGAAAGACCTGCTTTCACAAAGTATAAAGTTACTTGGGGCTGCCCCCTTTAGTAACTTACCACCAGTTTTACTGGTTTACATTTCTACATAAGGCCATTCATAGGTCTGTTGGTCCCTGGGGTTATATGAAGCTCATTGCCCCTCCCCTTTAAAAAATTTATGTGAAATATGAAATGACCAGCATAATACTGTGTAAAATGTCTTTGCAATTGCACCCCCCCCCCCCGCTAGGCACGATCCTCGACGGACCTAGATCTGGAAGCCGTCTCACTTCCCCTTTTAACAGCCTTGTTTATAGCTAGATATGTTTTTCTTGTAGTGATCCGTGGTTATTAAATAGTCTTAGGTATTTGACCCTTGGTCAATCACCACTCTTGAACATTCCTCCTTGAAATTCTTCTGCTGTCCTCAGCCTTTCTCTGTTTTGATAATAATAAAAATCGCAAGGCCCAAGCATAGTTTTTTAAACAATGGGGATTAGCCTAGTCTACATATCCGAGCTGACGACCAATCAAAAATCACAAGGTGTCACTACAAGAAAGAGCCGTCACTAGGAAGGAAGATAAATCATTAAACGGGTGATTAACTGCTAGGATGGTAAGTGGCAACCCCATCTATTATCTCTGGCTGATCGATTCTTTTCACGTCATTATTTAGTACTGCATGGATGACATCAATGTTTATCATGCAAGGGGGCAGGTTGTGCTTTGCTTCTGGCATACCTCACCTGATTGAAAAATCAAAGTATTCAAAAAGCAACAAAGATGTTTTATTTATGCGTATTTGTGTATTGTTTTGTTTTTAGTGCTTAGACACGTAGCCTACGTATTGAGCATGGATTTTTTATTCGCAAACAGAAGCAGGGGATGCGATCAGAAAAACTCTTTTAGGATGCACTTAAAACTTGTGGTCGTCATCGATCAAAAGAGGTGTTCATGCACCAGTCGTAAGATGACTGAAATGAAAAAGGACATTTATAAACTTCATAACCTGTTTTTGTATTTCACCAACTATAACTTTACCAACTAATGCTTTTAAATCTCTTTAAATATCTAAATGTTGTGTTATTAAAAATTAATACACATGGAGATTTTTGACTTGCAAAAGGTTTTGTTCTATTTTTCATCAAACAGTTCATTGGTATCAACAGTAAGTGTATAGCAGCGTGTGTCAGTAAAAACCAAAACTTCAAAAACACTGGGAATTTTGTTGCAAAAATTTGCATGAAAAGAGTCAGCTTTTATGCTTATTCCAAGTTTGTAAATCGCCCCACGTTTAAAGTTACCAAAGAAAATTGATTGTCATAAAATATTCACATTGGTTTTGACGAAGAAAGAGAAACGCCCCCAAAAACAGTAATCTAGATGAGAATTGTATCACCAAATTGAATATGTCTGGGGACCTAGCCCTAGAGTGGAAATTTCAAACCCCTATCTATAGATAAATGAAACTTTTGTATTTTTTCAGCAAAGGATGGTCACATATGAGCAAAAACGGAATGAATGGCTATCACAATTTTTTTCTAACCGTCATTTCCTAAAACTTGTCTGGCATTTTACTGGTTGGACCTTGACGGTATGTCAAAGACTGGTTATGCATTAATACAAATGGTTATGTCTCCGTCCGGTGTTGTAATGGTCAGACCTTGATGGTATGTCAGAAACAGTTCATACAGCATCACTAACGGCTATGTGTCCCAAATAGTTGTCACGTACAATAATGGTTGGCCTTTGATGGTATATCAAAGGGCCTTGACATTTGAAAGAGTGACTACGACCACAGATTCCACTAAAATAGATTTCTCAGTGCAAGTTCTTTTAGCTACATCTTTGTCGGCTATGATAATTTATAAGAATAAAATAGAATAGATTTTCCCATGGGATCAACGTTTGTGCAACCTTGAATATTGATATAGAAGCTCCATTGTAAAATGGAAAAAAAACTCGTCTCTACTGTATTCATATACCTTTTTAGTTAAGAAATACATACAATTAAGAAAAGAATTAACCCAACAAACGAAGAATTTTTTCAAAGACTGAGTCTTTAGACTCGGGTAAAATTGTCTCTTTTGTTTGTATTCGTTCTTCTTTTATTACTCATGTGCTACAGATAGCCGTCGAGATCAAATGTGTAAGGGTAAGGTGTATTCAATTTCTTGAGAGTATTATACTAACTTTCCCTCTTTTTGTAGGATGTCAGTACCCAGAGTTTATCCCATCTCCACTACCAAAAGGATATCGCTTGCGAAAGCCTTCAGCAAATTATCTGACAACGACGGGAGAGGCGTACCCATGGAAAGATATAAGACTACCCAAATTTATTCGACCGCTGAAGTACAGGATACAAATAAGACCAAATCTAACGACTAGAGCATTGAAAGGTAAATAGTGGTGTTTTGATTTGATCTTTGTGCTGACCGTCGTACTATTTTTGTGCTGGAATTCCCGCAAATTGTACCATTTGCCACACCCTTTCCATTGTTACTTTCTCTTGAATTTTTATCACTTCAGCATTTGAGCTACATGTTGTAATTTCAGGCGGGTTTTGTACCCTTGCTTTTCCTTTCTATGCCTAGTTTTATTGGAAATCAGTTAAAACATTTGTTACTTGATTGGTGTCAAAGTGGATTAAGTATGCCAATAATAGTAGTTTGTGAAAAAGCAAATTGTAGTTTCTGAAAAGGCGTTCTTAGTAAAACACCAATAGATATGAAAGATGTACTCGTAGTGAGAGGATACCAAACTCCATATACAAGCCTCGTCTGATTTTCTGTTGCTACTGTTGTTGTTTAGCTTTTGTCACTTTAAAATTATTTGTTGTACTCATAACATCAGCTGATTTCTATTATATACGCTATTAGAGGCCTGAAATTTTGTGGTTGTTTGACAGAAGCAGTTAAGATATTGACTTGCTTTCATACCTCATCACAAACCTTCCAATGTTTTTGAAACTTCAAGAGTCAAGCCCATTGGTTTAGCTAGGGAATGCGGGTGAAGGGAAAGGGGGCACATGAAAACTTCCAATATCAATGAATCCAGCAACAACATAGATTTCTAGGGATAGATAGGTTTTGTAGACTGCCCACTGTTGTAGGTAAAATTGCGCTTATTATTGAGAATACTTGGTACATGATGGAAACATTCCACATATGAAAGCAGACCTGTCACTGACTGGCTTTCGAGGCTCATTGCGAGTCTCTTAGCTTGTGTACCCCTCTGTTTTACGCCCAAAAAATTATAATAATCCATGGGAGGTATATCGCTCTTGATTATGTCATAATGTCATCCCTATTAAGATAACGCTGATAGAAAATGTCAATGTGAGCCGAAATGGTTTGGTGCAGAAATCGAAGAGATCCCCCAAGGCTTTCTATTATATGTGGAGAGAAAAATGGAAAGGGAATTATATGGTAGCCATTTCAAATAAACCAAAGCCATAGTATCAAAATAAATTTTATTTTATTTGCTCTTCAGTTTTGGTTGAATTGGGATTGACTTCCAGTGTGCACTATGGAGTAGGTCGTCTGTTTAGCAGTATTCCTTGCTGACAAAATATGACCTTGAAATATTACTGTAAACTGTTTTGGCTAAGTGAGGCCACTTACAGTTATCGGATTGAAGAAATCAAGAGAACGCTCTTGCAACTAGTCATGACTGAAAAGAAAGAAAGTAAAATCAGCCCCAACACTGAGTTGAACGATACTCAGTTCTGAGTTGAACTGAGTTGATATGGAATTAGTGTTTTGGAGTATTTCTGAGAAATCAAATTTTCAGGTTTTGGAGATACGTTGACATGAAAATGAATTTTTTTTTTCATTTTTTTGGACATTTTCAAGAAAAGAACCATATATTTTACTGTGTACATCTGAACATAAGATTTCAAATTGTTTCACTTTCTTTTGTTCTGCCTGAACTTTTGTTTAACTTTTTTAGGAATTTCATCAGTAAATTAAGTGGATCACAATCAAATCAGTCAAAGCTGTGTACAACGAATAAAATGAAACGTATTTTTCTTCGTTGCTAAAATTTTTTTGGGAAGTCTGTAAATCAAAACCAACTTATCATTCATGTACTCTCTGCACCGAAAGCTGATCTTAACTAACTATTCAATATGACACAAAAGGAAATTGTGACAGTAGAACCTTGGAAAGAAGCAATCTATTGTACTGGCGACAGCCAAAAAATAGGCTAGTTTTCCTGGGTGTTTTTAGCTCTTTGTTTTCCTTTTGTGATGGTAAAACAACAAGTTCATGAGGTAAAACTGCACAAGATCATCTGTGCAGTTTTTGAGGTAAAACTGCACAAGGGGAAGGTAGAGGAGGGATTATCCCATCCCCTTTAAATGGTCTGAAGGACCGCCTCCCCTGAAAAATAGAAACAACATGCCAAAATATAGCCTTTCTCGCTACCTTCTGCCCCTCATGGGGAAAATCCACTGATCCCTATGTAAAGTATTGCCCTGTGTGCATGGACGAGTAAGTATTTTTTGGTCTCTAAATTTTAGTATAGAAACAACTGGTAAAAGCGGGTTGATTTAAATCTTGTTAATTCTTGAAAACCTGGAGCAAATTATTTCTGATTTCGGTCCTGGTGTTGGACTTGTATTTTATAGTGTAGCTATAACAAAAGAAGAAAGACAGCTATTAATAATAAATAATAATAATAATAATTTATTTATAACCCACTGCACAAACAATGTGAAAAAGTGGAGTAAAGAGAGAAAAGAAGAAAAATAAACACACACAGCACTTAAAGTAAAATAAACAATAAAAAGAACAATCAGCGAAACAAACGAATAATAATAATATATTTCTTACCACTTACAAAGGGAAAAAAGTGAAATACCAGGAAAGAAAACAAAAACTACAAATAAGCAAAAAATACACAAAAAAAGAAATAACAATTTAGCTAAACAGGTGGATAAGACGATGGTTAGGACCAAGACGGATTGGCGCATCATCAATTAATTTCGAACTTAATTTTTCCACTGAAAGAACAATATCTGTTGCCTGATACTGACTAATTAACCTCCGGTTCCGGAATGATCGCGCTAAATAAAGTAAAAACTTGCGATAGCGATAGTAATCCGTCTTGACCCTTTTTACGTCACTTTTATCAGAAGCATATATACACCAGAGCAAAATAACACGGAATGGTCACAAAAACTCGAGTGCAGCTTTGTTAATGCTTGTCGCCTGAAATGTCCACGATTTTCAACAATTTTAGAATATCCCAATTTAAGCTTATTCTTAATATCACGAATTGTCTGAAAACGAAAAGAACTTAGCGAATTGCAGACAGAGATCCCGAGCCATCGAAAAGAGGTGACTTGAGGTATAGAAAAAGAGCTGCAATCCAAAGGATGAGACGAACTAATCCCAATAAAAATAAGATTTATCAACATTTAGGAATAACCCAATACTTGCAAATGCAGCGGCGATGGGTCGGACAGAACGCGCTAAACCAAACTCAGTTCGGCTAATAAGAAGCAAGTCGTCAGCGTAAGCTAAGTATGATACGTCTGTGAATCCCGTAAGGCAATAACTACGTATACCAGACAAAACATGTTCAATAGAAGAAATAAAGATATGAGGAGAGAGAACTCCCCCCTGCTTAACTCCACACTTAACTGGTATATGACCTAAAAAATCTCCACTTCCTGACTTCAATCTTAGATATGAATTTAAACACCAAAAACTTTAGAACAAGAGTCACAGACGCATTCACACCGAGTTGACTAAGAGCATAGAAAGCTTGGGCATGGCAAATACTATCGAATGCTTTAGATATATCAAGGGTACGAAAATGAAGACTATAACTATTTCGAGTGGCTTCCTTAATAAGCTGCACTAAAATGCGGTGAGCATGTTGACAACTCAAACCTGACCTGAATCCAAACTGGTTATTCTCATAATTTGTAAATTCATGAATGTGTGGAAGCAATACATACTCATATAATTTACTTTAGGCGACAGTAATCGCCCTATACGAATTACATGAATGCAGATCTTTTCCTTTTTTTAGTATAGAAGTAACGCTCCCACATAAAAATGAATCAGAGACAATAGACTTAGAAAGGCACATTTGAAATAATAACTGGAGGTGCGATACAAATTCAGCGGAACGCAGATCAAGATAAGCCGCACAAATACTATCAAGGTCACAAGTCTTTGACTTCAACCGTCGAAGATATTTCACAATATTAGATTTTTCACCAGGAATAATATGTCTTTGGCTCACCCTGTTAGGAAGAACCTTTGCCAGTAAAACAGAAAAACGGCTATGAACAGCATAATTAATCCCGGAAAAGATGCGATCCTCTGATGAAGGATCTATTGTTAGGGTGGATCCACTCTTTGCTGGTACGCCTTTGAATGAAAAGATTTCTCTGACCAAAAAGTTTTTTCTCTTCAAAGAAAAATAAAGCCTTTTAAGCTAGGCTGTATTGCAGAGGGTAATATTCTAATAAAATTAAAAAAAAAACGTGTTTCACAAAACAAAGTTAAAAGTTTATATTCTAATAAGCCCAAGCAGTGTTACAATACTCTTGAAGAGATGTGTGGAAAACATCCTTCTAAAATCTATTTTCATCTTCATAAACCTTCTTGCAAGATTACCATGATTTAAACTTATATCCCGCTTCAATTATAAAAAAAGCCTCCCCTCTTCCACTTGCCCAACCCTATTTATTGCTCTAAATACCTTTTTCCCCCTAATTCCTCCCTTCGATATTATAAACCAAATCCAAGAGCTTAAAAATCAAGCACTTGCCACTTGGACATCCGGATCAATTTATTATAGCTTTTCAGACAAAATGGCTAAACCGTTAGCAAATTTTTTCAACCAAATTGCAACATATGGCAAACTCCAAAAATTATAGTAAATGTAGTTTCATAGTGCCGATACCGAAGAAATCTGCTAATTGAGTTTCACCAACGCACGCTCCATTTATTCCAGTTGTTGTAGAACTATACGAAGGCTTTCTTTGGGACTAAAATTATTACACATATTGCGTATAACTTCATATAATTTGGTAATGTAGGTAAAACTCCTACCATATGCACTTGATACATGTCTTTTTAAGCAGCTTAGGAAAGTCAAAGGTTAGGCCAATCCTTGTCTTAGTTGACCTCTAAAAAGCTTCTGACTTGATCGACCATCACATACTGATTCTCTTATTATTGAACATCTCTTAATAAATACTGTACTATTGTTCCTCTCAAATAAATTAAGTACAAAAATACATTCACTGGCAACCTTGGAAATTGCCATGAAATCTCAAGAAACTTTGTTTCAGTCACTATTATTTCTTGCAATGGTTAATTAAATTGCTAGTGAGTTCCCTCCCTCCAAGGCGAAATTTTGTGAATTACAGGATGGACTCGTACAAATATTAAAAGTTACCCCTTTGAAATCCTAGTCCGAGTTCAGACGAAGCTAAGACCCAAAATATGGAAGTGAATACTCTTAAATCAAAATCTGACTAAAACTTTCTGAAACCTACTTTTGTTTTTTCCCTATCCCAGTCGAAATGTTACCTAAACATTTTAAACTCCTTGGTGTTACCGTTTCCAATAACCTTAAGTGGGTTTTTCAAATATGATTAAACAAGCAAATAGATCGCTCTCCCTACTTAAGCTGTTGAGCAAATGTAAACGCCCAAGGACCCCTTCCCTTCTTGTATGCTAATCCTTGTCAGGCTGTTATCGGTATATGCTTGTGCAATCTCTCATTCCCCTCTTTCCAGTGAAGTTAGTAACAAAATAGATTCTATCCAGAAGTGTTGCTCAGGAGCACCTATAAGGAGTGTAAAATCCCCTCCCCCTTCCCTGTTACAGGTTCGTGCCTTACCGCCTTAAAAGAAAGAAGCATACTATTTGCTTGCACTTTACTAGGTCCTTTTTTCCAATCCTACACTGAGAACATTTTCTCAAACTTTTACAACCCTGTTACACACTTTCCCCACTCTTTAGCCTCCTCAGCCGTCCCAGCTTCCTCGCCGACTCATGTTACTAAGGGGCTTCGAAGGAGTTTCATACCATTTATCACGCAGCATTTTCCTCCCACTTCCTTTTTTTCCTGTTTCAATATTTTTAAAAATTCCTTAGTCAAAAAGTAGGTCTTACATCGGTTTTATCATAAATGGTGTTACCGTATCTAATTGTTTTCTTATTAACATTGTGGCCTAATTTTTTAGTTTTCTATTTGCCACTGCGTTACTTTTTGTTGTGCATAGTTTTTGTCTTACTTTGATGTTCACTTTCATTTTTGTTCTTTCAGTGTTTTTTGAAACTTGAATTTGACGGGACAGGGCTTATTATAGATTTGTTGATCATACTTCACTTAATTACACTGTTTCTAAAAGAAAGAAGAAATCAAATTAACTAAATTCGCTCTGTGCTGCCTTGGAAAAGTGTCCCTAGCAATCACTTGTTAGTTTTTGGGGAAAGAGTAAATTTATTGTTCAGTGATGCTCATTTTTCTACAAGATTTTGCTTTTCAGGACAAATGGGGATAACGTTTTACGTAACGGAAGAAACAAACTTTATAATATTGCATAGCAGAAATCTGACCATCAATGAATATCTGCTTAGAGACGTTAGAGGAAAAGAACTGACAATTCGAAGAAGCTATGAATGCATTGAACTACAACAGGTAGGCCGATGGAAAAATTTAATAATCCTTAATGACTTTTTTTCTTACGAAAAATATCTCTTCGAGTATTACCTTAAAAACACCTTTTTTACAGTAGCACAGACATTTAACTCACTTTCAAAGCGCTAGTGACAATGAACGGTCTTTAAAGGACTACTCTCATGAATTGCAATTGAAACTGTAAAAAAAAAAAAACATTTAGAAATGAATCTGTACTCTCAATGAATTCTCCTTTTACGCTGATCCAAAAAATATGTCAAATTCCATCAAGTTTAAAATTATCAGTAAAAGTTATTACCAAAAGAATATTTTTACATTTTAGAAAAAATGGAAAACTCCTAAAAACCAATCCGATGCTGATGAAAGTTATACCATCAATTTTAGTAATTTTTACATTGTCAAACCGTATATAATGTGAAAAAACAAGGTTTTTCTAATGGAAGTAAAGAGCGAAGTTGGAACCTAAAATGAAAGAAATTACTGCTTTGCAGCTTATGCAACATATATTAAAAAACTGTTTCAAACAAACTGGCTCGTAATATTTCCCTGTATTTCTGGAATTCTGAAAAACTAACGCTTTACTGAAAACACAAAACCGAAGCAACAGAATCGGAATAGAAACAGGAAAATTCTTAAGTGGTCTGCAGAAAATAAAAGAAAAATTCCTAAAGCTCTCAGTAGTCTTTCACCGGTCATAAAATCAATACGATTTTAACTCAAAGAGACGATGAGAAGTAAGAAACGATTTTAATTCTCTAAATAACTGAAGAAAGCTTAGTAGCCTTCAAAGCTGCAGTAGCCTTCTAGTCATGTTAGTGAGTAGACGATTTTTGAATAATACACTTTGACGTAAACTAAATTTTGAAATTCCTAAGACGTCTGGATATTCAAATCTTCAGGAGTTTCTATTCTGATTGGTCACCCTTAATTATGTTCAAATCAATCTATTGAGACCCCTATTTTTATTAATGAGTTGGGTTTCAACCTACTTAAAAAATTTGGCCAAGCTGCATCGCAGTGTTAACTAAATCACATCTGTTGTCGCAGTTCTGCCTATGATCTTCCTCATATTTACATTTCTTTTTACTTTAATACATAATATTGTCAAATATAAAAATACATCCATGATTAACATTTGCTACTGTATAGCGGCTGCAGTACTCTCCGCTTGAGATGGGGGATTGAAATTGGAGCCGTTCTGTAATAACGATCAATATTTAACCCTAATGTTATTTATTCATTTCTTCTTTTTTTTTTACTTCTTCTTCAAGTGTTTTAATTTGTTTCGACCAAAATTTAAGTACTTTAATGACTTGAAACTAAAGAATAAAACGATGATTATGCCAATGTGTAGTTTAGATATTTCAGAAAGTATAGACATTGGAACATCCCTGGTTGCTACTGAATCATATAACAAAGCAATTAAAGCAAAAATATAACGACCGGGGAAAAGCTTGGAAAGAAGCGTTTTTTCCTAGCTGGAATTTTTTTTCTCAATTCATGATTTTAAATGAATCCGAAAAGCTAATGAAAATGGCATGGAAAAATATCTAAGGTAATGATGCACAAAAATGAAGTGCTAACGAGATCAGCGGCTAGAAGATATGCGACAACAGTCATCACAACGAATCCCAAATAAAAATAATGGACGACGAAATTTGCGTTTAGAAGAAAAGCGACCGGGATAATTACAATGGAGCGAAGGAACGCGTTAGATTAGCTTGTGCGAGTCTGTCAAGGATAAACCGGAAGGAGGGATTGGTTGGGGGAATGGCAAATGATTGAACAGCTAAAAAAAAAGTCCCAAAACAAGAGACAGCAAAAATCACATTAAATTGCTAACGAAAAATTAAAGAATAACAGGATAATTATTCTATTGTGTAATTTAAATATTTTAGAAATTACAATGGAATAAGGAACATGTTACTTTAGTTTCTCTAAAGGATAAACAGGAAGGAGGAATTGACTTCACCCCAGATCTTTTTTTAATTCAATTGAAATTGTTGATTTGTCACCCATGAATTGAAACTAAAGGATGAAATGCTAATTATCCAAATGCGTAATTTACTTATTTTGTTGTTGATTGTTGATGTAACTGAGAGAATTTTATATTGATAGAACGTTGAAATACTTACCCCTTATTGGCTGGAAAGGTCTTTTTAGTCCTCCCAATAGGGTGCATTTTATTTTCTATAGGGTAAGTGAATTTAATTCCCATTAACAACACAGTAGTCGTAAAAGGTTTTCACAACTGTTTTGAAGATTAGTCGTCTTATTGTATTATATTAGTTATCAAAATAAAACAACCGTTACAGATTCTAAAATTAGCTTTTGGATAGCCTTTGAAACACGATTTATTTAGGGTGACTTTATTAAGTGTGACGTTACCCTAATGCCACACTATGAATTCAAATTAAATTTGGCAAACAAGGTAGGATGGATATTAGAAGCACTGGAAATTTGGTGATGGTCTTCTCAGTCGAAACCAAAAGATGTGCCCCAAATTTAGACTGAATACTAATCACGATTAGTTTTATCAAGATCGTCGGCAATCCTGTGGAAATGTATGTGGGGGACTGAAGCCCCGCCCTTACTTAAAGAACCGTCGTACAAAAGTTGTATTAAGTAATACAGTAAAACTAAGTCTTCTATTTTGATTTTCAACGAAAGAAATGTTTAGAAGTTGCTAATTTTTCTACCTTACAGTGCTGAGACGCATAACTGGTATGACGGTTTTGTTTTGCTCCAAATTTTGTTTTAAAAGTAAGTGAAAAATGGATAAAAGTAGATAAAATCCCCGGCTCTGGAACGGAATGTTGGTTTTCAACCCCTCCCCCTACTCCGTAGCTAAAGTTATGGGCTCCTAAAGGATTATGACTCATATTACATTTGTCTTCAGGGTTCGAGTCTGTTGCTATCAAGTCGGTTTGAGTCTGTTGCTGCAAATCACAAGCAACAAGGGATGAGTCTCCCATCTCTGATGATGCCTTAGAAAGTGGTCATGGAGCCTTGCTAAATTTACTGGTTAAATTTTCAAACTGTGTATATTTCATTCTACTTTCGTGGTCTGATGTCTTTTTTTGTCTTCTCCATCTTTTTTTTTATTTCCCCAAAAAAAATCCTCTTATTAGCTTGATTTTCTAAATTTTAGATTATTGACATTTGGTTGCACGTTTTCATTTAAATTAGCTTGTACAGTCAAGAATCATATAGAAAGCATTTATAGCTTGCTAATTGCAAGACTTCAACAATATTGTTATGCTCCATCCGAATCAATGACAGGAATTAATTTTTTCAGATTTATCTAGAGACGAGAGGAAGCCTTTTTCCATATCAAAATTATACTCTTGGAATTCGATTCGACGGAAACCTTACAGAAAGCCTTGAGGGAGTTTACATGTCAAAGTATACTAATTCAAAGAATCAGACAAGGTATGAACTCTAATATTTGATGTAATTGAACGCAAAAAATTAAAATGGCTGAGCTACAGCGCAGTCGCACTTCCAGAATTTTTTTTTTAGTAACAGAGAGACTATCAAACTTTCAAGCTGCTTTTTAAGCACCTTATAATGCTGCTTATATTTAATTAATCGAAGACTCAGTGCTGGAGCTGACAATTTTTAATTCAGAAAGCATCCAAACCACGTATTTCAGTACAAAACAAATATTTCTGTTATTTGATAACTATATTCAGCTCCAAAATTAAACTTGAAATAAATATAGCTAATTTAGTTTAAACTTAAGCACGTTGAGGTAAAAAAAGGAAAAAGAAGTGTGGCTGGTGTTCTTAAATCATGTTCATTTAGTTTAAGATAGTGTGAGTTGTATGCTGTGTATAATTAGGTCCAAAAGTTCTGCCGGGCGATTACATTATATACGAATCGCAGTAAATCTTTCAAACAGTTCGTGGTAACGAACTGTAAGTAAGGAGCGACCCGGCTCAATGGTAGCCGAAACTGTGGAAAACGAAATTTTGATACCAATAGATACATCAAAAGAATTAGATTTTAATGCTGATTTCAAATATATAATTTTCATCAAGTTTAGTTCTACCTATCTAATGTTAAGCGCCTGAGAAAATTTGGCTGATTTTCGAAAAAAGGGGGAAAGACCCCCTAAAAGTTATAGAACCTTAATGAAAATCACACCTTCATAAAAGTTATAGAACCTTAATGAAAATCACACCGTCATATTCGGCGTATCAGAGAACCCTACTGCAGAGGTTTCAAGCTCCTATCTACAAAAATGTGGAATTTTGCATTTTTTGCCAGAAGAAAGACCATGGATGCGTGTTTATTTATTTTTTTTTTTTATTTTTTTTTTTTTTTCCAGGAGTGATCGTATCGACCCAGCGGTCCTAGAATATCGTGGGAGGGCTCATTGGAACGGAAATTAAAAGTTCTAGTGCCATTTTTAAGTGACCAAAAAAATGGAGGGCAACTAGGCCCCCTCCCACGCTCATGTTTTTCCCAAAGTCACTCGATCAAAATTTTGAGATAGCCATTTTGTTCAGCATGGTCGAAAATATGATACTATGTCTTTAGGATGACTTAATCCCCCGAAGTCCCCGGGAGGGAGGGTTGAAAGTTATGAACTTTACCCAATGTTAACATATAGTATTGGTTATTGGGAAGTATACAGACTTTTTCAGGAGGGATTTTTTCTGGTAGTGGGGGGGGGGAGTTGGCCGGGGGTTGTGTGGGAGGATCTTTCCATGAAGGAAGTTTTCATGGGGGAAGGGACATTGCTGTGAAGGGGGTGCCGTATTTCCCAGCATTATTCAAAAAAAGATCAGAAATTATATATATAAAAAAAACAAGTTTTTCAACTGAAAGTAAGGAGCAACATCAAAACTTAAAACGACAGAAAACATTACGTACATGATTGGTTTCACCCCCTAGTCAATACCTTGCTCTTTAAGCCAAAGATTATTTAGTACTTTCATAACAGCTATTTATTCTAATTAACGGCATTTGTGATTAAGGGGTCATTTTTAAAGAATTGGAACAAAATTCGAACTTTAGCTTCAAGAGCAAGGTATTGAATAGGGGGCGAACCCTCTAATATACGTATTAAAAATATATGAATATAGAAGTTCGTTACGTAAGTTAATTCGTAAGTTACGTATATTTATTACTAATAAAAACGTTCGTAAATAAAATTAAACAGCTTTCGAGAAAGCCATTTAACCAAATAAAAGTAAAATTAATATTCAAATTTTTTTATTATTATTCATGTACGGTGAGCCAAAATCAAAACCTGCATTAATTCAAAAACGTTCAAAAATTAAATAAAAAAAACAAGTTTTTTTTAACTGAAAGTAAGGAACGACGTTAAAACTCAAAACGAACAGAAATTACTCCGTATATGAAAGGGGCTCTCCCCTCCTCAACGCCTCGCTCTTTACGCTAAAGTTTGACTTTCTCACAACTCTATTTTTCTTTAAATAATGAAAAACTTTAGCGTAAAGAGCGAGGCGTTGAGGAAGGGACAGCCCCTTTCATATACGGAATAATTTCTGTTCGTTTTAAGTTTTAACGTCGTTCCTTACTTTCAGTTAAAAAAACTTGTTTTTTTTTATTTAATAGAGGGAAGACTGATTGAATGGGAAAGCCTTGGTGGGTTCGGAACATCTTTTGTATCTTTCGTTAAAGACGGTGGTTCTTATGAACTTTCGTTTTCTTCAATTTTTGGGTTCAATTTCGGATTTTCACAAGTCTTGCGCTCTTCCTATGGACGCCTCTCTGTTTTTCAGTTTAAAACTGTGCCTTTATGGGTTTTTTTTATAGTTTATGTTGTTTTTTTCTTTTTTTACTCTTAAAAATAAGACTCGTTTTCAATACGTATGCCATAGAATTGTAAGATACAACTTTAGACAATAAATTGTTTATATTTAACAATGTCGACAAAAAAGAAAAAAATATTTCCACAATTACTAGAAGAGAATAAGAACCTATTTTTGGAAATATTCAAATAAAAGTTGATTCTAACTAATGAAAAAACTTTAACTAACTTCGTTTTTATTCCACTTTCCGCTTTCTTATTTTTAATTTTTGCTTGAAGTTCATACTGAGAGGCGCTGATGTTTGAGTTCACCTCTTTCCTCTACATTGAGAACACTTCAACTGTCTACATGATTGCTTCTCGGGGATACCAGTCTGTCTTTCTTGGAAAAGTGAAAATACACGTGAGACGTAAAATCATGCAATTCTCCGTGAAAACAAATTCAAAATTTGAAAAAACCTCTTCATTTCTAAGCCTTTCATCCAGTGGGATATGCCCCATGAACGCGCGTGCCACCTGACATTTTTGACTTCCATAAGACTTCCTTTCAATGAAATTAAAGTGATGAAGTTTGTAAGAGGGCTGGACCTATATTAGAGCCTTGCCTCAGTCATCTGATCTAAAACGTCAGAATTTTTGATAACTTGATCCGATAATAGCCTTCATGTTAAGTCAATCGAAGAATTATGACAAAAAAAACGAGTTTAGACGAGCTGCCTAATAGGTCGAGTAACAAGAATTTAAACTTTGTATTGTTTATATTTTTAGATTTCTAGCCGTAACTCATTTTGAGCCGACTTATGCAAGAGCCGCTTTTCCATGTTATGACGAGCCTCATCTTAAAGCAAAATTCAAGATATCGATTATTCGGCATCGAGACCACTTTGCTCTTTCAAATATGCCACTTGAAAAAACAGAAGATGTTGGTTTTTTTCTGGAAAGAGGACTTGTAAGCTAATTATTTCTTTTATTTTTTTCTATTTTGTGTCAGGTTTCATCCTCGTTTTTTGTTTCTTCTTCTTTTCATCCTCCCTAGTTAATGTGTGATGACGACTAACTGACTTTATTGAAATACTTTAACTACATTATTGGAAAATCCTCGAATTTTATTTCGAAACGTAAAAAACTTACCATGGCCTAGTGAGGAACTAAGAATTTTTGAAAAACCGATTTTTATATGCGATACGCTCTCTAAGACAAACAAGGCAAATCGAAGTGACGTTTGTTACGGATTTTCTTTCTTTTTTAACAATTCGATGGCGTTATTTTCGCTGTTTGCATTCTGACAGGCATAACAGGCCGATTTATTATGAGAAGTATGCGTTATTTGCCTCACACATCATACATGAGTTACTTTGCGTCAGAAAAATATCGCAGTTGATTGAACACGTATTGAAGTTATGATGTAGTTTAAAATATTCGATTATTATTAAAGCACTTGAATAACATAAAAGTTATGGCATATAGAAATCCAATAAGCTGACCTGACTGATGCGGATAACAAGATTGTAACCTTCCCTCAAAAGCATCCAATGGATATTCAAAATATAATTGTAATTGTTGCACTGGATTGCTCAACTGAAGTCATCCATCCTGCCTAGTATTTATCAGTATATAAAATACCCTCTCTTTTCTTCAGAGTTTAGGTACATTAGCACGCTCCATTAGATACTCTGTTGTCAAGAGATTAAGGACCCTCTCTCCCAGATCTAGTCCAGATCACGAAAAGACACAAAGCAGAAATCACCTCTCACTTTCTATCATATTTTGTTCAAATCTGGCAACCCGTTCTGATACATTTCCTGATCATAATAATTTAAACCCCCGTTCCACACAAAGGGTGGATGAGCTTAGGGCCCCAATCAAATACAACACCAACTCATTGTTTCCATGAAGTTTTATTTATATCTGACAACCCGTTTCGTTAGATGTTGTAATGACAAGAATAGAGGGACCCCCTCTCAGTAGATAGGCTGGATTGGATACGTATCCCTACTACTACTACTATACGTATACGTAAACTATATATACGTATCTTTACTTTTAACCAAGTTTGGCCATTGCTGAGCAACTGCTTTTGGCAGATATTCAGGTGACAAGAATTTAAGAGCCTATTCCCTTCCACAGAAACATGTCAGCATGTCCACAGAGATCAGGCTCTATCAAAACACCAAAAAGCGCTATATGAACATAATCTATTACTTCTCATAAGGTCTGATCCGTATCCTGTTCCCTTCTGTTAGAGATGCTGACAACAGTGATGTAGGCATTAGCGTTCCTTATCTTCTCAGATGACGTAGCAGAACTGGGACTCCCTAAGGCAAAATATGGAAGGTTTTTGTCCCTCCCCACTGAGTTTGGTTTAGGTTCAATGACCCACCCTGTAAGATGTCTTGACCACAAGAGCGAGGGTACCACTACCTCTTCTCCCTTAGAGTTTGAATCAGTCACTTATTTCAAAAAGGTAGAACTAGTGCACCAAATGGTACTTATGACAAAACCTTCTGGTAGATGTTGTGATAACGAAAATTGAGGGACACTTTCTGCTCCGCCCGTGGAAGTCAGATTGTAACCAGATATTAAAAGACACAACTAAGGCATTAGCTCCTAATTCTTTCTGAGGATTTTTGAGATCTGACAAATTCATAGCTGATGAAAAAAAAAATCGTAAAACCTTGCCATGGAGGCTCGATTGGAAAAGAACTCCCGAGAGGCGTCATTAGACTGATAGGTCTGATATCCTACTAAGTTATGTTGAGATCTGACCACCTCTTCTGATAAATCCGTTGAAGAAAATAATCAGCTGACTTCTCACTCCCCTTCAAGTAATTGGATCAGATTTATACCCTCAAACGGCTAAACTATGGTATTTATTCTTGCTTCTCACCATGTTTGGTTGAGGTTCCACAAAACTCTCTGGCTTATATCGTGATGACAAGAATTATTCCTTCCTTCGTAGGTTAGATGGGCACGAGTCTAGGAAATGAATGATTAGAACAGTAGCTCTTAATTCCTGCAGTGTTTGGTTGATGTTGGATGAACCCTTCTATTTGATGTCTAGATGATAAGTATTCAGGATCCTTCTCCCCCCTGATAGACCAAATTGGCTCTTGATCTCGAAGATGCCTACCTAGTATATTAGCTTTCACTATACACTAGGCTTGTTGGAGATATCATAGTCAAAGCACGATACCCAAAAGTAGAACTAGAACACTCACTTTTACTTCCTATCAAGTTTGATTGATATATTACAACCCCTTTTGTGGGTTGCGTAAAGGACAAGATTCTAGAATATTGGCATGTTCGAATCATAATATGTATATTTTACCAAGTGGGTTACTTTGCTCTGTATCCTTTTGTTCGTTTCCAATTACTTAAAATTATTTTTTCAGTCAAGTCGTCACTTTTCTACAGGAACTACGGTTCAAACTTGCCTGTCCTAAGCCCTTGCCGTGTTGGCCTGGCGTGGATTTGTGCTGCGAAGAATTGATTTTCCCTTTATTTAAAGTTTTTCTGCCCGGAATGTAAACCTTAGTTCAAAATTAGTCGAATTAAAAGTACATTTTTGCCTCATGTCTCTTAGAAAGAGAAATTTATTTTAATTTTTTCTAAATACTATTATTTCTTGGAAATATATAGGTTAGACTATCTGTAGTATTTGCAGCTTACTAGCCACTATTTCTTTTTAGCTGCAAGACCACTTTCAAGAAACGGTACAAATGAGTACGTATTTAGTTGCCTTTGTTGTGTGCGATTTTGCTAAAATAAACAACAAAACTTCTAGAGGTGTTTCTGTGTCCGTATACGCACCACCAGATCAAATAACCCAAGCCAGCTTTGCTCTCGATGTCGCTACAAAAGTCATGGATTTTTATGAGGACTTCTTCGGAGTTCCTTATCCACTTCCTAAGCTTGGTAAGTATCCAATGTGCTAACTACAAATTATGTTAATTTTAGTATCATAGAAAACCGAATATTCAATTTTCGAAAAAATATGTTTTGTCTTCAAAAGCCCACCGCTCCCCTATGGTTAATATTCCATCCTTGAAGCATCACATTTCTAAGGTGTTTTTAAAATGTATAGCTAATCTTATTTTGTATGCTACTCCCCTAAAGATGGAAACTACACACAGAAGATATGGCGTCACGGTCAATGAAAAATAGATCTTCCATAATAAATGAATGACTAGTGTACCTGTTATAAATCATCGACTTGTCTACAAACTATTTTTTGAGTTCTTCCCATAAGGCTGAATCCAGGGGGGTTAGGGGGTTTCACCCCCCTCCCCCCCGAAATGTTTGTCCGACTCGTAAAAACGTAACATAATGAATATAAACAAATTTTTGATGTGGTTTTTGAAGTTTTTTGTACCTCCTCCCCCCCCCCCCAAAAAAAAAAAAAAATCCTGGATAAGTTCTTGACTCCCCTACTAAATCCCCACAGTCTAGCTTATAAGTTTTTATGCTAACACAGTATTTCGTCACACTCCATTCCCAAATCCACTCGAGTTCTAGATATAGTTTCTCCTAAAACGTTTCTTTGACGTGCACTATTTCTTCGTTCTAGTCTTCGTTAATACTTGTTTGCTTAATAATTTTTCTCAGCTGTCTTAAGAAAGCTTTTTAAAGTAAAAATAGCTCACCAAACTTGGATACTAGACACCAAACAGAGCTATGTTAACCTTACAATGAAAAATAGAATTAAGTATATACTGGCACGCCCATAGATTAGGTCAGTTTTGTCCCTCAAAATCCCATCATTTTCAGGATGTTCCCTTAATTTCCGAGCGAATCCACCTGTTGCTATTCTGGCGAATCCACCCTCCCCCCAAGGTATGGGCCTCCTGAAATAAGCTGTTATATCTGCCTGAGTGGATAATATCATATTTCAGTTTTATCTACCTTTTTAGTTTTGAGAAAATCGGTGTTGCTGTTGCCGAGCTTTTATATTTTTATGAATGTGAAACTAGTGTTTTTGATGGAAATTTAGCTTTAATAGGCTATCATTGCTTGTTTATATTACAATATAATATATCATATTTAAGTTAGTGTTCTGTTAAAAGTGATATCCAAAAAAAAATAACTAACTTCCAATCAATAAAATAAACGCATTCAAATTAATCAATAATTTTACAAATATAAAACTAAAGCTCCATTCAATGTGAGTATTAATGAAGTTTATGCATTATGGGCGGCCTGTTTTCCATTATACTCTGTTGTAGTTTCCATAATTTTGTTACTAAAGTATTATATTTTCATCATATTTAGGTATATTTCCTTATGATTAACCTAACTTCACTTCTTGGGTGTTGTCGATATAATACATAAGTACCGCTTTGGCTACCGGAGCCACTCCAGAATATCAACTGTGAAAAATAACAAAATTAAAAGCCTTTCTCGAGCAAGCAAAAGGCCAAACTTTCGAAAGAAAATAAACTAAATGGCGCATTTTAAAAAGATATCAGAAGAACGCTCAGGTAAGATAAGATAAGATTTAATGCTGAAAAACGGCTATCACAAGCCCAAAAGGGCCGAATTTGCACTTTAGCGTCAAATAAAGCGAAAAAAGAACAACAAAAACAAACAATCAAACAACAACAGAAAATTATAAAAGGGTCAATGTCAAATAAGTAAAAATGTTAACAACAAAAAGCAAATTGAACTCATAAAATTAGAAGGCCAATGTCAAGTCAGCAAAAATGCCAAAAAAAAAACGAAAACTAGTAAAATTAACAAGGGGATAAAGTAAAATTAAAACAAAAACATAAGTTAGTTAGTGACTAAAAAACATGTTAGTGAGTGACCCAAAAAACATTAGTTAGTGACCCAAAATTCATAAAAAGCTTGCCAAAGGCGATGATATCAAATGTCACTTTGCTTTCTATCTGATTCCAAATCCAGTCGAGTAACGTAATTTCCAGCCAAGATAAACAAAATTTACATTTAATACCAATAAAGATAATCCCGTTGTCATGGTAGCGAAAATGCGTAACAAGTGAAATTTATACTTTTCTGATTTGGGAAAAAGTTCATGAGAATGTCCTGGATATTTCTATTTCACAACTAGCAGTAGTTACCGAAATAGGATGTGCCCTTTCATTGTTAAGACTGGAACAAATTTTATCTTCTTCAGACGGGATTGACTCCTCAAGAGGAAACCAGAGATAAAGAATGGAATACAATTGCATTTCTTATATTTACAGGCATATCTAGAAACTTTTATGAGTTTGGGGGGGGGGGACAATATACTCTGTCTTGAAATTAGCTATACAATTAATTTTGAGAATGTTTTTAAGAGAAGGGGGGCTTGGGCTTTCCAAGGGAAGTAAATTCTGGCCAGGCTAACACTCCTTCAAGCTATGCTCACGTTTATGTCTGAAACCCTTCACATACTGGTTATATCTTGCAGGCCATGAAAACCTATATGACAATTTTTTACGAGCAGCTTCCCTCTCTTTACCTTGTGTAGTTTCACGCGTTTTATGTTAGAAGCATGTGCTTAATCTTAGTTAAGAAAACTAAAGTTTTTATTTATTATTACTTTGGGTACCAAGAAAGTACTCACAACGATTATGAAAAGTAATTATTTGGAGAAGTGATCATAATAACTAACAGAAACAAATTGAATAACAAGCATCTGAGGAGAAAATCAGAAGAAAAAATGAAAGAAGCAATAGCCTTTACAACACAGTACCTCACAATCACTCGCGTACGGATGAAGAGACCTTCAGGTCCATGCCCCCTTCTCCCCAAACGATTTTGTCAATAGTGTCTTATGTATACCGCAAAAGTAATCTGTGTTTGGAGTTTTCTTCTGACCCCCCCCCCCCCCATCATTAAAAACCCCTTCAAAATAAATGCCTGTGTCCGTTCCTGATTACTTGTCTCATGCTACTGAAAACAAAGTAGTACCTAAACTAGCCTGCCCTTGTATTAGCTGATACTATCAGCCCCTGCTATGTCTGAAGGAAGTGAACTCTAGTCTTTATATAAACATTAATTAAAAAAAACTTTTTCCACAAAATAAGTTTTTCAAAGATAAGTAAAGAACTCCATTAAACAAAAAATGAGCAAAAATAAAGTCAAATAATCTACCAAGCGTGAAACTACCACAAATTAGCTTTGAGTTGCTCAAATCAATAAATTTTATTTTTGACTTGCTCACATGCTCGGTGTCGCATGTCTTCTAACTCTGTTTGTCTTTACTCTTCATTTTTATTTTTGACACCCCGCCGCTTTTCTTCTAACCGTGTGTGTCTTTGCTCTTCATTTTAATTTTTGACTCCCTCACTTGCTTGGTATTGTATGTCTTCTAGCCGCGTGTCTTTGCTCTTCATTTTTATTTTTACACGCTCTAATGGTTGTTTTCGCATATCTTCTAACCGCTCGTGTCTTTGCTCTTCATTTTCATTTTTGATACGTTTTGGATTTTGGTTACTTCAGACATAGCAATCGCCTTTGCTTTAGCTGTCCGTATTGGTGTTGTCGCAGTTGATGGTCCAGGTTGTCGAATTTCACATTCAGGTGTTGGTTCCAAAGAATCATCATTTATAGTTACTGCAACTGCAAATTTTTGTTTTTTGGGCCTTCCAACAGACTTTGTATCATATAAATAACTTTTGCATTGGAAACTCAACAATCTTTTTTGTGCTATGCAAATGCTTATAGTATGTACTAACATAGTACATGACGTCATTTTCAAAACCCAAAATTAAGGCTCTTAACGAATTTTTTTTCAGACTTCTGACCTATCTAGATCGTTTTTTTTTATGCGAGAATATCCCAAGATACTAATTTTCCCGAAAAGCCATTTTTGAGAACATACATACATACACAAATATTGCTCGCTTGTAAAGATATATATATATATATATATATATATATATATATATATATATATATATATATATATATATATATATATACATATATATATATATATATATATATATATATATATATATATATATATATATATATATATATATATATATATATATATATAGATATATATATATATATATAATATATATATATATATATATATATATATATATATATATATATATATATATATATATATATAAAGATATATATATATATATATAAAGATATATATATATATATATAAAGATATATATATATATATAAAGATATATATATATATATATATATATATATATATATATATATATATATATATATATATATATATATATTATATATATATATATATATATATATATATATATATATATATATATATATATATATAAAGATATATATATATATATATATAAAGATATATATATATATATATATATATATATATATATATATATATATATATATATATATATATATATATATATATATATATATATATATATATATATATATATATATATATATATATATATATATATATATATATATATATATATATATATATATAATATATATATATATATATATATATATATATATATATATATATATATATATATATATATATATATATATATATATATATATATATATATATATATATATATATATATATATATATATATACTCCATTTCTCCCTCTCCTATACTACATTTCTCCCTTTTTACAGGTATCCATTTCGATACTATGCAAAAATTGAATTGAATTTCTATCTAAATAAATTTCCCTAACAATGTTCCTGTCATATGCTCGCGCATTTGTAACTCAGTAATATGAAACCTCATAAACTGTTTTTAATGTTTTGAGCTTGTTACTAGCTAAAATAATTGAAACCTCTCCTGAAATGAAATTAAATTCTGAAACCTATATATAGATAGGAAGAAGAGGTAGGTACCGCTAACTTTCATGTTTTATTGTCTAGAATGATAAGCACGTGAAAATGATCTTTGTCCTAAGATTTCGCGTTTTTTAGGGTGAAATATAGTCTCACAGTTGCATGTATTTGTATTTTCGTTTTAAAATTTTTGGTTTTCCCTGGAAAAAGGTAAAATAGGTGCTCGGTTTTGGTTTTCCTGTCCTGGCAAAAATTTTATTTTTCCATTCATTTCACTTAATTCATTCTTTTTCTTTTGTTTTATTTGATGGACTTCTTTAATATTTCCTTTTGATTTCTGTCCGAAGGATCCTGTAGAAATAAAAAAAACTGTGGGGCTAAAAGTGTTTTTTCAGTGTGTGTTTTTAGTCCCCCTGGAATCATCCTCTGATAGCTTGGCAAACCCCCCTCATATACGCAATAATTTATGTTCGCTTTAATTTTTAACGTTTGCTCCTTACTTTCTGTTGAAAAAACTTGTTTTTTTGTATTTAATTTCTGATCGTTTTTAAAATAATGCTGGGAAATCCGGCACCCCCTTCACGGAAAATTCCCTTCCCCCATGAAAAATTCCTCTATGGAAAGATCCTCCCACGTAACCCCCGACCCTCACTCCCCACCAGAAAAAAACTGAAAACGTCTGTATACATACCAATAACCAATATTATATGTAAACAACGGGCAAAGTTAATAACTTGCAGTCCTTCCCCCGGATACTGTGGGGAGATTAAGTCATCCTCAAAGAAATAGTTATCTGGTTTTTCGACTATATTGAACAAAATAGCTATCTCAAAATTTTGATCGGATGACTTTGTAAAAAAATGAGCGAGGGAGGGGGCCTATTAAATTTTTTGGTCCCCGAAAAAGGGCGCTAGAAATTTTAATTTTCGTTCGAATGAGCCCTCTTGCAATATTCTAGGACCAGTGGGTCGATACGATCACCCCTGGGAAAAATAAAAACAAATAAACACGCATCCGTGATCTTTCTTCTGGCAAAAAATACAAAATTCCAGTATTTGCAGATAGGAACTTGAAACCTCTACAGTAGGATTCTCTGATATACTGAATCTGATGGTGTGATTTTCATTAAGATTCTATGACTATAGGGCTTGTTTCTTCTTTTTTTTGGAAATAAGGCAAATTTTCTCAGACAATTTTCTCAGCAAATTTTCTCGTAACTTTTGATGGGAAAGAATAAAACTTATATATTTGAAATCAGCATAAAAATCTGATTCCTTTGATGTCTCTATTGGTATCAAAATTCTGTTTTTTAGAGCTTCGGTTACTATTGAGCCGGATCGCTCCTTACTTACAGTTCGCTACCACGAACTGTTTGATTATATTATGGAAAGGCAGCAAACTCTCAGTAATTGTATTAAAGCGGCTGAGACTAACACAGGACACATAATATTAGTAAATCTACCCTTTTGTTTTAGATTTGGTTGCAGTGCCTGATTTTGGCGCGGGAGCAATGGAAAATTGGGGGCTGGTAACATACAGAGAGGCCGCTATACTTGTCGATCCAGAGCAAACATCAACAAAGTCTCAGCAATATGTTGCCATTGTTATCGCACATGAACTAGCTCATCAGGTATTTGTTTGAAATGAATATGCGATGAAGTTTATTATCAGTTCTATATAATTATTATCTTAATTTAACCAAATACCACTTCATTTAGCTCATATTCTCCACTATTGTTTCAGCAGTGTTTCAGCGAGAGTGGAGATGGTTGGTAACATCTTGTAAAAGCTAGTCTAATTGTGTATGTATGGGATTATACTTAGCCTTGTTCTGTCTATTAATTATTAAAAACAAATTCTATTTGTAGTGGTTCGGGAATTTGGTGACAATGGACTGGTGGAATGAACTATGGTTAAATGAAGGATTTGCAAGCTTTTTGGAATACAAAGCCGTAAGTTCCATAATTGGGAGTTGGCGAATGATGGATCAATTCATACTAGAGAAGACACAAACCGCTTTGGCATTGGACGAACTTTCAACCTCGCATCCTGTCTCTGTGTCGGTTGACGATCCATCAGAAATCGAGTCTATATTTGATGCTATATCATACAATAAAGTTAGTCTACACATAAACTTTATCTCGGCTTCTTTTTTTTCAGAATATGCTTTAGCTTGTTTAAAATGTTGTCTTTTTTATGATGAAAATAAATTATAAAATGAAGATAAATAAAAGTTCAAATAGGGATAAAATCCTTTTAATAGACAGTGATAGAAATTCACAAAAATACCAGATATTTCGGTCACATATACAGTTATAAAACGTTATAAATGAATTAGAAACTTACAGAAGAGTTTCGAAATAAGGAACCGATTTTGGTGCTGTTCAGTAAATGCTTTTCAGGGACGACGGAGGGGATGAAGGTTTAAAAAAAGATCTATTTTCTAAAAGAAAAATATCGAAATTTTCCCTAATGCTGCAAGGTTTTGCATTTTTTGTAATTGTTGGTCTTCTAGTTAGAGCTGAATCGCTCCTTTATCCTCTCCTGTGTGTGCCCTTGAATGATTATCAAATATATCATAAATATTTAGAAAGTGCGGATTCCTTCACAATCAGAGGTACTTTCAGTCTCGTATCCTCTCCTTGAGCCCGTTGACCTTTTTTTTGTTTTTGGAAATTGATTCTATGTTTCTTGAGTTTTATATGATGACGTTTGATGAAACTACTATGAAATTTTGTCAAATTGTCGTTTTTCAATCTGGGATATCGCTTCTGATTTTTATTTATCTCACACTTTCTGTGACAAACATTTCCAATAAAAATTTAAAGATATGGGGGGAAATCCAATCTCAGATACTGAAAATCAACAATTTGTTTACTCTGCGAAAGATGATTTCCAGATAAAATCTATTTTCTCCATTCTTTTTGTTATGCTAAAAGGTACTTGCTCCCTTGTTTTTCAGTCAAGATCTCAATTTATTTTAACTTACGACCCTTTGCAGAAAGATAGCAGATACGTTCTATACCATTTTCAGTTAAGCTCTTAAATAACGTCTTTTCTTTTTTTATGCCTTTAATTTCTTTTTGTCCATGTTAATCTAACTTGTATGTGTAAATTTGTGATGATTTTATTTATTTTTCATTTTCAAGCTTTATTTCTATGATTTATTTTGTTTGTTTATTTTATATGAAGACACTTTTTCAAGTACAAAGGACAATGAAAGTAAAATGTGACAATAATGAAGTGGAAACTTGTGCAGCCATATATATCTTAAAAAATTAAAGAAAATTGGAAATTAAATTTTTAACGAAAGAGACCTCCGTCTGCAGTTATACAACTTTTTTTTATGAGTGGGTGCCAATTTAAAAAAAAAAAAAAAAGACAAGAAGAAAAGAAACTTGGGTGAAGAATCATAAAAAAATAAGCTAAAAAACATATGGTACCAAGCACTTAAGAGGGTGTAGGTTTCCTTTGAAGGTTTAGTTGTTGTTTGAACTTATTACGGACGAAATGCATTACCAAATTTCAACTGATTAGTTTTGATTTGTTATTTTCACGTTTTGACGTCACAACGCTGATTAAAATGTGGTATTGCCCTAGAAACTATTATTTTGAAACAACCAAAAGAAAAATCTTGGAAAATCGTGGTTACTCAGGAATGAATAGAACTAAGATGGGTCCAGGAGGCAATAAAATATTTTGATTTTGATTTCCTTGGTAGTCTTGGTACTTCAAGCTTCGATAAAGTGAAACTTGAATTAAGCTGTTTATATAATAATCATAATGCGTTTCTTGATAAATGGTAATCTTATTAAATTTGGTTCGGGCTTTTAAAAACTGGGGGCTCCCTTTAACAAGTCTTCCTCACGGGAAATATAGGTCGAATAATACTGAGTTAAGTTAGTTACCCGTTATCGAATCTCTTTATTAAAGCCTTGTAGCTAATACTGTCTATTGCAGGGATAGTTTTTTATAAAGACAAGTATGTAAATCACTTAGAATTATGTGCTTTGTTAGGCTAATACTTCTGTAATACTATTATCTCAATTCTTTTAGGATGTCTTGCTGTAAAATTCATTATGAAATAATCCATAATACTTTTAATCGTAAAATAAGTTTTGAAAAATGCCTAAGGCTGTTTCAAGGTTTTATTTTCTTATTATTTTAGAGAAAGCTTTTTTACGTCATCTCGACAAAAGACAGCTGGGCAATAGCCCAAAGATAAAAAATCACGAAAAAGCTTTTAGATTTGCTGATGTAAAAACATAACGAGCTGTCATAATGATGTCTAAGCTTTTTTCATCAATGTTTTATATGAAAAGTTTAAACAATTTTAATCACGCCAAATAGAATAAGACCAGTGCTAGAAGAAGTAATTTTGGACCGTCATTAGTACTCGTTTTCATGTTGCTTTTCTCAGCGCCAGACAAATTATTTCAGTAAATATATTCGCTCATTTTCAAACACAGGAGTAGAGAATATCGGTTTTTATTCGGGAAAAAACAAACTACTGAACTGACAAACTCCTTATTTATTTGTTTATGTAAACTCTTATCTCAATTCAATTTTAACTACAATAAATTCCGTGCCAAAGTTTTCATGCTGGGCCTCACTGCCTTAAGGGCTGGCACCGGACCGTTATATTCGTTACTAGCAACAAGTAGGTGACGAAGGCCCAGTCTTTCAGGGTAGAATAATGCTATCAAATTTTACATTTTTCAAATTTTTCCAAATTTATATCAAATTTTAATGCACTCAAATTTTTTTCATTTTTTCAAATTTTAAAAATTTACATCAAATTTCAATTTTTTCAAATTGTTTATTTGATGCTATTAAAATTTTGGTAGTCATATTGCTGACAGTCTTCACAGTTTAATATTAGTTCATATCCATTAAAGGTTATAATCCTTCTTATTTTGTCTAGAACAACTCACTTTAAGGCTATGAATCACTTAACAAATGAAAAACGATGTAAATTTTAGACCCACGAAAAAACTCCTAGTCATATTTATAGTTAAATCCAATGTATCATAATAAGTGAATATGGTTTTTTAGATGCTCTTTTAATTATGAACTAACATTAATTGCAAGCAAGCTTAATCAAATGTCAGCTTTTGTTTCTTGCCGAGATTTCTTTGCATATGTGTTTTTGACAATGCTGTCATAATCATATTTTAATAATGCCGTTCAAATTTTATTCATTTTAGGGTGCGTCTATACTTTACATGCTAGAGGGTGTCCTAGGAGAAGAGATCTTCAAACAAGGACTTTCAAATTATTTAGAAACAAATAAATACTTGAACACAGTCAGCGACAATTTTTGGGAATGTCTTTCAATTGCTGCAAGAAACTCTTCCAACGACGTTCATGTTAAGGCAAGCTTAACTATATTTTTAGATATTTTCTTTCAATTTTCTTTTCAAATTTGAAAGTCTGGTTTGCACCTAGTTTTTTTTCACAATTTGGTTTGGTATTTTTCTTTTTGATTTCTTTCTTTGTGCGTTTAATGATAACAATTGAAAGGTTAAATCACGTTGCATCAATAATAATTAATAACTGGATTTTTTTTTTACAAAATTTTTGTTGGCTATAATTCAAAACCAGAATTAGATACAGTTGGAAATTTTCTGGGAAGTGCCACAAGAAAAATAAAAAATCTAAAATAATTAACAATAAAGAAGAACTTCCCGGTTTTTTTTATAAGAAAGGTAAAATCTTTGTCTTCTGGATAATAAAATGTTGTTATTAATGAGGAATGTATAAGATAATATTACTATAACTAAAATCCAACTTAGTTCACTTGTCTATAACAACTACAAAAAATATAACAGGCTGTTAGTTGCGGCTGCTATGGCCATTGCTAGTGCTCTGATCCTATTCTACCTAACTCTTAGGTTGGTAAGGTTATTAATATCCCTTTGCTGTAGCTCTTACAATACTAAATTATTCCTAGACATTAAGGGCTTTTTTATACTAAGACTGCGACCGATAAATCAATACGCACTTATATTTTGGCTTTATAACCAATAGCTACGCTTAGCAAAAGAAGAAAACTAAATAAAACTATAAAAATATCTTACAATGAAAAACCAAAGGTAAAAACAAGAAGTTTCTAAAACGAGAGGCATTGCCGTTGTTTGGACGTCTCGCAGCAAAATTCTCATTTTACGCTCGCAATCCTCACTTGAATTGAATTTAGGTGAAATTTTTCTACGACAATGGAAACACCACACAATCATGGGAGTTTGACAAAAAATCTGCTATTGACAAATCTATTGTATCAAGCCTATAAGCTTCTGACTAGTAGACATCTATTATGCCACTGAGTCATGATGTTAGTCTTTTCAGACACCATATCAAAATCAATCTTATGGCCGTTTTATTTTTAGGAAAAACACGAAAACGCGTAATTTTAGGCCCAAATGATAAAACTTCCCTTAAAGACCCCTCAGAACATTTATTGGAAGGGGATGGTTGCCTTGAATGTTGACCCCCCTCCTCTAATGGGTGGGTATGTTTCAAGATTACTAATCTAGTTCCTTTTAGACTTTTACCAAGCTCTTCTAACAAGTTGCATCTTTTTTCAACTGTTCGACTTTTTTTTTATGACAAGTATCCAGTACCTGCCTAAACACCAGGGGCGTCGGTTGGGGGTGGCCACCCAATAATGTGAAAAAAAAATATTATATATCCCATGCCCTTTGACTATCCGGATATGGACTCCCTTCCCCCCCCCTCCCCAATAAAAATGCTGGAGATTAGCCCCTGCTAAACACCCTTCTTGTCCTCTAGTAGTTCCTCCATTAAACCTAATGGAGGATATCTCTAAGATAAATCGTCCTATGGACGCTGTCCAGTGTAATATAATTTCTACAGTTTAGAAACTATATGTGAACTTACCTTATGCTCTTGGTCGTTTTGTTGATTTCCTAGGAACTATTCCGCGGAGCTTTCAGGCGGTTTTGAAGTTCAATAATTTTGTTTGCAGTATCGTACTGAACTAAGCGCACAAAAATCGTGGCCTTCCAATGTTAAATAAATATACGTGGTTAATATGCTGATAAACGCTGTTTTGGTTGACGACCTGAAATATCGGGTTCTAATCAAACTGTTTATATTTCATTCAAAATTCTGATCCTAAATTTTAATGACTCGCCATTTTTGCGTAACTCTTTTCGAAGATTGCCTTTGTGCAGAAATTGGCGTTCAGGAACTTTGAAAAAAAAAAATCCTACCCTGAATCAATGTGTTACGCCAGAATCATTTCTGGCGCAACACATTTCTGGATCAATTACCAGAATCATTTTTTTGTTTATTGTATAAGAGTAAAATTTGGATAACTTATTTCAGGAAATCATGGACACGTGGACACAACAGATGGGATTTCCTTTAATCTACATAAGTCGAGACGACAAAATAGTCCACGTTAAGCAAGAAATGTTTCCAAGTATTTTCCGAAATTCTAATGATCCGGAAAGACCCAATAGCACATGGAAAGTACCAGTTAGTTTTGTAACAAGTATTGATCCAACTCGTGAGTTTCATCTATGGCTCAACGGCTCCTCAGGTATTAAATATTTCTACTTCCAAAATTGATTCACAGGATAGGCCTCAGAAGGGGGTATCATCTCCCTTCTAAAAACTAAACCAGAAAAGATGAAATTAAATTAAAAGTGTATTCTAAAATTTGGAAATCTTAAATGGGGGCCTATCCTAAAAGGGATAGGCTATTTCCTTTCAGTTTATTGGAGCTGAGCAAGTTCCCCCAAACGAAGGATCTCCGTGAAATCCTTATCTAATAAAAAAAGATGAACAAAGAGAGGGAAAAATAAGTTGTTTATTGGCTGGCCAGTAACCATGTTGACAAGAATTTAGATAGATGTGTTGGGGTCCATCTAAGTTTCTATTTTTCTAAGTTTCTACGTTTCTACGATTGGGGTCTACCTTTCTACCTTAATCTGTAATAAAATTGTTTATATCAGAATTGTTTCCAGGAATTGTTGAACATTCATATCAAGCAAAGGAGTAAAAGACTTGGTGCAAAACTGTCATGTTCTGGATCCTTTTATCTTAAAAATAATTCTCAGTTCTAACGCTATATTAAACAATTTATAAAGACTGATATATGAGTGGCTGCTGTTTTTTTTTCTTTTTTTTTGGATTTTCCGAAATAATGAAAATTTTTATACATTGGCATAATCGGCCTTGCTTGTAAAGCTTATCGTGCACATTTCCCTTATCTCTACTAAAAAGGAATGAGTGGAAGAACTGCGTGAGAAATCTGACTCAAGTAATAGCAGTAATTAAAACCGCAAAAAAAAAGTGTCCTCATGATAAATGAAATACTCTGCATATAAAAAAAATTGAATCCATTCTTAATTTGTGAGTTAAAATAGATTAAGCAAAGATGTATTTTAAATTATATTTACTGGAGGAGGGGGGCATGCTTTAAACATTTTCGGCTCGGGGCAAGCCTGCTGAAGTTGTTCAATGTGAAAGCTAAGATTAGAAAAAGGTGGCTTTGGCAAAAAAGTCTCCTTTTTATCTTGAGTGATGGAAAATTTTTCACTTTACATGTATTTTAATATTTTCCTGGGGAGGGGTCAGTCCCTTGCCTTCTGATGTGGTCTTTGAATATTGTTATAAGTTATTCTGCAGGTTAAACAAAAGTTCAAAAAGGGATAAAATCTTTTTAATAGAGAGTGATAAATTTCACAAAGAGTGATAAATTTCACAAAAATACTAGATATTACTGTTGATCAATTTATCGCCGTTTGTAAAATTTATCACTGTCTATTAAAAGGATTTTATCCCTTTTTGAACTTTTATGTATCGTCATGGAAAGGCAGTGTGGTCTCTGAAATTATTTGCACAGGCAGTTTATAAAATTATGTCTTATTCTGCAGGAAATTTATGCAAGCTTAGGTTTGGGATGACATATCGAAACCTCAAACTTGGTAAACTATCTGAAGTAAGTTTTTTTAACAATTTCCTTAGAAATAACTTAGTAGCTCCAAAGGTTTTTATAGAACTCGTAGAATTTTCTTTTCAGGATTTACTAAGGTGTCATTTTACTATATATAGTGTCAGTGGTCACTGTACCTTTTGTTAAATTTTAGTTCTGTTTGCAGGAACAGTTTTTTTTTCAAAACTTCATTCCAATTGTTTTATTTAATTTCATAAAAATTACATACATAATGTCATTGGATCCTCTTCAGTGCCAATCATATCCAACTTTTAGACTTTTTTTTAACGAGAAGCTTGAAGTGTATTCTCTGAATTTTAATAAAGCACAAAAAAAACTGAATGTAATTATGTTAAATCTCGTTCAACGTTTCTTTTTGAAAACTTTTCAGTTGACTTCGAAGTGCCTGATTCTGTGGTGTGGTTCAAAATGAATTCGAAGCAGAGTGGTTTCTATAGGGTCATGTATGAAGAATCTCTGTGGGCACAGTTGACAGATATACTGCTGAAAAATCATACATCCCTTTCAGCTGCTGACCGGGCAAGTTTACTAGATGATGCTTTTACCCTAAATAGGTAACAATTCGGGAATTTCTTTCGTTTTTAGTATTTTAGTATTTTACCAGTCAAAGCATAAACGCTTATAGAAAATGATATTATCGTTGTGCTCAAAAAGTTTTCATCCCTTTGAATGGAAAAATGAAATAAGTTAGGTTAGTATGCTAAAGCAGCGGGAAATTTCTCCTCATTATTCTGGTTGGAAGTTACCCGGAAAGAAGAAGATGGATGGAGTATTAACAACGAGTGCTTTTTAATTGCTAAAGTGGAACCAGAAACTCGGTCTATTCTATAAACCGAAAAAACTATGTTACTAACTTTATATTTAACTAAAGAAAAAACCTTTTTCAATACCAGTTAAATATAAATTTTTAAATTTTAAAAATGAATTATATTCGGTCTTCAGAAAGAACTTGATTGAAACTGAAATGAGAAATAAAATGAAACTTAAATGGGAACTTAACCTTACCTTAGATCTTAGCTCCTCCTGTACCTCCAGAGGAGCACAGGGCGTCCGTTAACAACCTCCAATCATCCCGCAAATGAGCTGTGGCGTAGATATCCTCCCACAGGGCTCTCCTGTCCCGCTGATATGTCCTGCGAAGCGTGTTTTTGGACCTTCCTCGTCGACGCTTGTCGTCTGGTTGCCACTGGAGAAGCGTATTCGGTAGTCTCGATCCTGGCATACGGATAACATGGCCAAGATAGCGCCATTTTTGTTGCCTGACTACATCAGCGTCATCAGGCTAGTTTCTGTAGTGGTGAATTTCCAAGTTTGTTATCCTATCCTTCCAGTTAATGTTCAGGACACGTCGAAGACAGTTGTTTTCATGTGTAGTGAGTTATTTTTCCTGCTCAGCTGTGAGTTTTAAACATTCCATCGCGTACGTCAAGCTACGCACGTTTTGGTGATGTAAAGTTTTAGCTGGAGTGAGTACTTCGCTGATCTCCAGACTGGTCGAAGTCGTTGAAACGCCGAGCTTGCCAGGACTATTCGTGCTCTCAGCTCTTTTTCGGAATTGCCACTAAACGAGAAATGAGATAAGGAGGCTGCTCATCTGTAAGCCATCTTTAGAACTAAATCTTAGTAAGTTTTTATATTTCGTAAATATAGCATAAAACTATTAATAAAAACTGGCCTATTTTTCTAAATTTTATTTATTTGTTTGACTGTAAAATCTGCTTTTACACTAAGCTTGTAAATCAATGTTCTTAAGTCCTAATCCTTCATTTGTTTTTCCTATTTTCAGTCCTAACCTATACGATTTTAGATGAGGTAACTTTAATAATAGAATTTCTCCTTTCCTTCACAACCAGTGTCCTCCCCCCTGCAAAAGATTTCAGACTTGTACAACAAAAATTATGTTTGGTGACCCCTAAAGTATCCTAACAGCTGGCTGACTCAATTTTTAGACACGCAAGACGTAAAAAATTAAAATATTAGAGCAGTATGAGTATTTCTGGTTATTTACACCTGATATTACCATTACCATTACCATACTTCTTTCTTTAATTCGAAGAAAAGTAGTGCAAAATAGCTTAGATTCTATGGTTTTTAGCTTACTTCAAAGGTTAGACACAATAGAAAAACTCATTTCTATATACGATTGAAGCTAAAAGGCTATGGGTACACACCGTGTGTATGGCCCATAGAAGTCATAGGAGTGATGCCCTCCTCCCTCCTATCCCCAGTAAAACCAGAAGTCATGAGTATTTCAAATGAGGAAAATGAGAAATAATCCTACTTAACTCCTACTATAAAAAATCTTTGTAGTTCTTGTCCAGAATCAGAAATGAGAGAGAGAGATAAAAAGAAGTAGCCAACAATGATATTTCTACTTTGAGAAGAAGAAAAAATAGACCAGACAGCAACGTTATAATATAGATGAACCCTCATTCTTGACTCCTTTTCCTAATCAATTCCCTGTCATATGACCAGAGGAAAAAAACGAAGATACAATAAAATAATTTTGGGGAAAATAACAATCTCTCTCTATGTTTTATGGCAGGGATTTCAAAAGTCGTATATTTGAGGCGTGTTGATTATAGGGTTAGTTTTCATTCTACCGTAAAACCATTTTTTAAAGAACTTGATGCGCTTTTTCACAAAATATATTTGTTTATGTTGTCAATATAACTTATGGGCATTGTTACAGCTGTGCCGATTTCTACACCCTTTTTAGAAGGGTGTTTTTTTCATCACTATGCTATGTCATAGGCAAGATAATCATTGTCAATTTTTGTGGGATGAGGACGTTATTTACAGTATTATTACTTCCTAGGTTCCCATGGGTGTGAAAATTAAGTCTTATTGTATTCACATAGGCTGAATATATTTGATGGTGCATAAATTAGGAAAACTATTTTGTCTTGTAACATTTATTTTCTTCTGAAAAGGCTGACTAACAATTTTTCCGCCTCCATATTTCTATAAGATTTAAAAAGAAGATAATAGACTACCACACAGATGTTTGATTTAGTCTGTGTCTTTGAGAAGAAGACATTAATGATAGAACAATAAAGCGAATATTCCAGTTAAATTTAACAAAAATTGGGAAGATTTTTTTTTGGCGCTGGCGCGAGACTGATCTCTTTGGGTGAGCAAGGTTGCGATTTTTAGGCTACATTTTTAGTGTTTACAATTTTAGTGTTAAATTTTTAGTGCGATTTTTAGTGTTAAACAGCAATTTTTAGTGCTACAGTCCAAAAAAAAATCTGACTAAAATTTTTTTAGTGTGTCTCGCGCAAGCTGCGACACGCGCGTAGTCTGTTTAAGTGTGATTATATTAGTTTTTAGATATTTTTTTTTCTTTTCTTTTTAATGTAGAGGAATAAAAATGTATCCATAAAAAATGTAGCTGATCAGACCACTAAATGGGAAAATATACGCTCACACGCATATCCCGTATTTAAATGTATTTATATTATGGTCATGCATGAAAGATGTTCTGACATTATTTTGATGTAAGACAGATCATGTAATTGCATTTTATGTGTCTATATTTTCAATTTGGTCATATAAGAGAAAAAGCGCTACATTCAATATAGCATGTACTACAGTGCTTCACATGATGAAATAGTGCTAAAATAGCACTTTCGTACTACAGGTGGCAACCCTGCGTGTGAATTCTATTAAATTTATAATTCTCATTGGGAGAATATTTCGTATCTTTATTTTAAATTTTAGTTTTTACTTTTTCTTGAATGTCAGTATCACGTCAAGCTTAGTATTTGCACTCCCCGTGCCTTTTATATAATTAAGTACTAAGTTTAGTAGTATCTAAATATATGTTAACAAAATTGTATTGGCTTATAGGAACTATGTCTATGTCCATATTTATCGTTTATTTTTGCTTTAATTTCAAATCAAAGAAAATATAAAAACAAAACTTCCAAAAAATGTTAAAATTTGAAATTGTTTCATCAGTTTTTGGTCCTTCTAGAAAGGTCACTGTCAAACTCATTAACACGGTGGGTCTGTTATATTTAAAAATCCTTCTGCTTTTCAGGGTTGGAATTTTAAATGTATCTACTCCATTATTGATGTTGAAGTATTTGGAGAAGGAGAGAGATCATGTTCCATGGGCAACAGCACTGCGTCATCTCAACTACTTACAACAAATATTGTCACTTCGAAAAGCTAAAGAAAATTTAGTTTGCTTTATTCAGAAATTAATTACTCCAGTCTACAATGAACTTGGATGGAAACTAAGAACGAAACATGTTGAAAAGTAAGAAAACTATTGCCTTCAATGGTTTAGAAAAGGGTCTAAAATTAAAGTGATTAGACACGATGAAATGTAAGAAAGGAAACCAATGAAAAAGAAGAAGAAAAAAATAATAGTGATCTTAGCTTGTTCTTTGCCACGCAATCTTCTTTGCAAGAGAATGTGGAAAAATCCTAATAAGTGGTTAAAATGATAAATTTTAGTTGAAAAAAGGTATTATTCTTGGTCCCAGTGGTATTAGTTCATGAATATCCAGGGGATGGGGGCAAAATAAATTTTCAAAATTGATGCAGGGAAACAAATTTTTCATTTTTTACTTTTTCAATAAAAATACCGAAAAGATGTTATTTTGTGAAAATACCCCCTAGAAAACGGTATTTTTTAAAATGAAGTAGGGCGCGGCAGAATAATCCAGTGGGCACATGCCCCCTGCCCAGCCTCCCCCTCTTTCCAGTTGACGCCACTGGCCGTTCCGTGCAATAAAAGATAGAAAAGTGAAATATCACGAGAAGGTACGTGCTAAATTTGGGTCTTCCAAAATGAAAATTATTCCTGGTTACTTTATTCCCAAGAGTTGCAAATTTTCGTTGAAGGCTGTAGTCACTTTGGAATTTGATAAATAAGAAGCAAGTATGAATAAGAACTCCAAGTTAAAAATTACTAGGCTTTTTTTACGAGGTTAAAAAAAATAAGTAATGTGAAGAACTTAGGATTAAAACTTACAAGAAGCGAATCAAGAAAGACAATTGAGAGTTGTTGTGCAATATCGTTGGGCGGAAAAAAATGAATAAAAAAGTACTAGTACTCAATTAGAATGGTTGGTAGAATATTTTTCAAGCTTTATGAAAACTTGAAAACTTAACTTCTGTATTTTAGTTTAATCTATAATTTGAAACTTATTTAGATAATTTAAATTCTATTATTTTATATAAATTTTATTAAATTATATTTAAATTTTATTTATATTTTAATTTAAATTACACTTAAATTATAATTTAAAATAAATTATAATTTTAATTATATTTAAATTTCATTATTATATATTAAATAATTTAAATTTATTATTGAAGGCTTCTTCAAGAGGAAATATTATCAGCAGCAGTAAAAATTGGTATGACTCCTGCTATTAGCCAAGCAACAAAATTGTTTCAGCAGTGGCGAGGAGGTAAAACACCAATTTCTCCAGACCTTAGAGAAATTGTATACTCGACAGGTAACTGCTTATATTCTCGTATAATTTTTATTGATTTTGTTCTAATCCTTGCTGAAAACTACTATAGGATGTAGACAGTTGCCTGGAGGCCACGGGGCATATTTTGGATTCACCCAAGATTTTCTGCCTGGTTACGCAGGGGGGAGGCGGCTTGTGCTCGATATTATTTTTACAAGGGCAGCTAGCAATTGTACTTTGAGTAAAGGATTGTTTTGAACAATAAAGTGTCTTCGAGAATCGAAGCCCTTCCCCCACTAGCGATTTGAAGCTAACTTTGAGTATGAGGATTACCGTGGTTCATCTCGTGCGAAGATAAACGAAAAGAAGTAAAACTCTATTTCAATATCTGACTATTGACCATGACACATCCATAGTGACACATTCACAGTTTTGTATACTATGAATACAAAACAAAATTTTTTTTAAGAAGTTCTCTATTTACCCTTTTTGCACTCACATTGAACGGTGCAAAATAAAGTTGCAATGGGTTCGAAGATGAACTTTGACTACTTTGGAGTGAAAAAAAAAATGCAAAACTGGGGTGTCAAAAATTGGCCAAGACTAAAAAACACATATTAAAAAAAACACCCTTAGAATATCCTTTAATGCTTATACAGGGGCGTGCATAGAAATTTTACCGGTTTTGGGTTCTGTTCATGATGATATATCCACTGTTAATTTAGAAAATATTGTTATAACTCTCCCACAGAGGACAAGTAGGGACCACACCCGTCGTAGAAATAACTGGGGTAAAAATTTGCTAGAATTTTGCGGGCATGAAAGTTTAATGATATTAAATGGTAGATTTGGAAATGATAAAAATCTGGGGGAGTTTACTTATTTGTCGGGGCATTCTCCAAGCATAATTGATTATATTTTAACTAGTCTGTCTTTGAGTGAAAGGGAGGTAGATTGTGGCGTATTAATGGCTGTAGGTTCCGGTCACTTTCTTATCAGTGCAACTTTAGAGGTCGTGGAAGCAGCCTCAACAATTAAGGAGCATAGTAGTAAAAATAAATCTCATCCAGGTGTTGGACTTCATAAAAGATTAAGAGTGGAGGAAGATGATAAGAATAATTTTGAAGAATTAATGACGGAACCAAGCAATCAATATATATTGGATAGAAGTCCAGAACTAGCCTAAAAAGGGAATGTTGGTTCAGCGCTAGAGATTTTGGGTAGGGTAGTTTACGCCACGGGAGAGAAAATATGCAAAAATTGAGGGAACTAGGCTATTAGGACATTCTATGATGAGGAGTGTAGGAATAAAAGGGAGGAACTTTGGGAGGCACTGAAGGTATTGAAATTAAATGAAGAAGGAGATGATTTTCAACAACTGTATCAGGATTACAAGAGGGAGAGAAAGGAATATAAGAATCTTATAAAGGTAAAAAAAGGAAGTTTGAGATTGAAAAAGCTGAAAGGCTAAAATCAGTCTTTAGAAAGAATGAATCAAAAGAGTTTTGGAAGCTTGTTAAAGAATTAACTGGGAATACAAATGAAGAAAACGGTGCAATCGAGGCAACAAGATGGCCAGATTATTTAGAAAATAAAGAATTAGAAGAAATCAGGAGCTACACATCCGATGGAAATTTAATGTGTATGGACATGTTTGAGGAAGAAATTGTAGAGAGACCAGCTAAGGCCATGAAAAAAAAATGAAGGGTTTACACCCTTCATTCATTTCAGCTCCTGGTTTAGACGGAATCCCAATGCAAGTATGGAAATGGGTAAAAGTATGGGTCATCCAAATCATCGCTTTAACATTTTTGTCCATTATCAACAACCCCCAATGGCCAGAGCAATGGAATACATCTGTCACCATACCGTTATATAAAAAAGGGGATAGCATGGATGTCAGGAATTACCGCGTGATCAGTTTGGAAAGTGGTGTAAGCAAGCTTTTCGCGAAAGTGTTAGGGAATAGATTAGATAAGTGGCTAGAAAAATCACAGATAGTTATCGAAATGCAAGCAGTATTTCGCGAAAATTATAGTACTATAGATCAAATTTTTATTTTAACCAGTCTAATTAGGAAATATACCAGGAAAAAAGAAGATAAGTTGTTTGTGACCTTTTTGGACTTAAAAAGTGCTTTCGATAGTGTAAATAGGGAAATTCTTATGCATTGTTGGATTAATTTAGATTTACCGCGTCAGTTTGTGCGAAATTTATTGCAAATGTATTTGACAGTAAAGTGTTTTGTGTGGGTTTGTAAGGAAACATCGAGGGAAATATTTAGCAGGTTAGGGATAAAACAAGGTTGTACTTTGTCTTACTGAAAGCTATTTAAGGGAAAGGAAAGTAAGTGAATTGCAATTATTTGATAAAAAAAAAAATGTCTGCACTTTTGTACGCTGATGATATAGCTTTATTGGCAAATAGTAGAGAGAATCTGCAGTATGCATTAGAGAGTTTAGAAAAGTATTTTAAGGAAAAGACACGGGTTTTAAATCTAGAGAAGTCAGTAGTAATGGTTTTTGCAAGGGGAGCGAAGACATCTGAAGAAAACTTTAGTTACGGGAGGGGAGTTATAAAAATAGTGAAAGAGTATGCTTACCTAGGCTGTAGACTTGTTTCAAATGGTGGACAAGAAACATAGCTCTAATGTCAAGTAAAGGCAAAAGTTTTACTGGCATATTTTTAAAGAGTTGTATAAAGGATATAGGAGCAAAGGATATCAAGCTTAGTGTTGGGCGATAACTTGATCAAACGATATATCGAAATATCGATATTTTTACTTTCGATATTCGATAATCGATATATCGATTTCGATATTTCTGATCAGTTTTATTCAGATTAACTCTTGGCTATGCAAAGTTAAAAAAAAAATGGGTACTTATCTGTTAGCCACTACACACTCGAGAATCTGAATCTATAAAATCATACAACAACCGGTTTATTGCTGTTTGTATACGGAGACAATTAGCTTCGATTCAGTGGAAAACTACATTGTAGCTATGTTTTAATAAATATCTATTTGGTTATTTTGGTTTATTTAGGTTAGGTTACTTATTGCATGCAGCCCCGCTATACTTAACCCCCACCCCACCAACCCCTAGTGTGCAAATATACAGCCCAAATTATATATATGATTGATGATTTTATATGATGATTTTTTTTTTACATATGAAAAAAGATGATTGATATCGAATCTACACGGGCCAAAATTAATCCTTCTCTTTTTTGGCGTTTTCTGTCCTCTAAAAGCGATGAGTCTTTATCCGCATCTGCTATCCCTGATTCTGAATGGTACGCATATTATAGATTCAATATATATTATTATATTATTATTATTATATCCTATCTATTTCCCAAGCATAGCGGTTGTTTCTACCCCGTACCTGTAGAACCAAATTCTCGAATGTGTCCTGGCTGATAGAAAAGTACCAACAATTATAATAAAAGTGTATTTTGCACAATTTTTTTAAACTTTGAATAATAGAAAATCAAGCAATAAAAAAAAAACTTCGATTACAAGAGTGAATATCATAGAAATCTAGACTTGAAATTACTCGGGCTCAGGGTAAAGAAAGATGACCTACTGACTACTTCTGGCTATTCAAACTCAGCAACATGTCAATATTTTTTCCCTGAGCATTTGTTCTACCTTTCAGTGATTAAATAAAAAAAAAGGAAACAGTTTTTTTCAACTGAAAGTAAGGTTCACCATTAAAACTTAAAACGAACAGAAATTATTCCGTATATGAGAGGGATGCCCTTCATATACGTTTTTTCTAGTATTTTTAAAACAAGCTTCTTATTCTAATTAAGAATTCTTATTCTAATACTCTTGTGTTTCAGGAGTTGTTTTAAATAATTGGAACTCTTTAAAGGAGGCGGTAACTCCCCTCGCATACGGTAGGATTTCTTTTTGTTTCAAGTTTCAATATGTCTCCCTAGTTTCCGTTGAAAAAAAAATTTTCTATTTAATTTTTGGTTGTTTTCATTTAATACCAGGAAATCATCACTACAAATCCGTCCCTGCTGAAAATTCCCCCCAGATATTTTCTTGTGGACAATTTCGCCTAGAAATTTCTCTTACGTCTATTTTCATTTGAAAAAAAGACTTGTCTTTCATTTAATTTTTGATCTTTTTCAAATCATGAAGGGAAACTCCTTCAACAGGAAATTTTTCATTGAAATCCCATCCTCCGAATGGAAAGTTTCTTCCACGGAAAATCCTCTGATGAAGAATTTCTCCCGCGAAAAATTTCTACATGGAGAATATCTCCTGCGAAAAATTCCGCCACGAAGAATTGCTCCCACTGAAAACTTTCCCATGGAAAATTTCCCCCGTGGGAACTCCCTCCCTCCCACAAAAAAATCTCCCAGGCAATTTTAACCTCCTCTCTGAAAATTTACCCCGGATGCTATCCCCAAAACATCTCTAGATGTTCAATTGAATCGGCAAAGAGAAAGTAAAATAAATTTGATATAAGAGTTCTGGCAAATTCTCCCGTGTAATATTTCTCCTTATAAGTTCATTTTCGGAAACTTCCCTGCCCATGAAAAATTCTCCCCGTGGAAAATCCCCTTGCGCAAAATTTCCCTCCCTAAAAACGTCTGTTTACTTCCAATAACAGAAACTATATGTAAACAACAGACAAAATTCATAACTTATAGCCTTTCCCCCGGGCATCATGGGGGGATCATGACAATTTCCTCGGAACATCTCTACATCAAAAATTGAATCGGCAGAGAAACATTATGACGAATTTCGTATAGGCGTTATGACAAGTTCTCCGGTGTAAAATTCCCCCTTGTTAGTTCAGCCCCGGAAACTTCGCTGCCCATTGGAATTTCTACCTGTGGAAAATCCCCCCACAGAAAATGCCCCCTCCCCTAAAAAGGCCTGTTTACTTACAAATAAAAAATACTATACGTAAACAATAGGCAAATTCATAACTTAAAGCCCTTTCCTCAGGTTGCGGGGAGTCAGGTTATCTCCGGAGGAACATTTTTTCGATCTTTCGACTATGGTGAACAAAATGAATATCTCAAAATTGGGATCGGGTGTTTTCAGGGAAAAAGGGCGTGGGAGGGGGCTATTGGCTCTCCAATATCTCGGGTCACTTTAAAAGGGAACTAGAACTGTGGGGCTATTGGCTCTCCAATATCTCGGGTCACTTTAAAAGGGAACTAGAACTGTTATTTTCTTTCGAACGAGCACTTTCCCAACATTCTTGGGCCTTTGAATTGATGCAATCACGAGGAATAAATAAACATGCATCCGTGATTTTTATTCTGACAAAAAATACAATATTCTACATTTACGCTGACGGGAGGTTAAAATCTTTACAAGTAGGGTTCTATGATATGCTGAATCTGATGGTACGCTTTTCTTTAAGATTCTTTGACTTTTTGGGGGGTTTCTCCCCTTTCCCAAAAATCACCCAAATTTTCTCAGGCTCGTATCTTTTGATGGGAACACTAAACTGAATGAATCCTATATATTTGGATTCAGCATAGAAAGCCAACTCTCTTTTATATGAGCAAGGCCTATCAGCTTAGAAGGCATTAATACAGCCAAGGCCTTTTGGAGGTTCTCAGCAACATTTGGAAGTCCTCCTGACTAAACGTATTTTGAGTTTGAGAACAGGCTATACCAACTTATGGATACAGGTAAGTATGCTGTGTATCAGCATGTATGAGTCAATGGATTAAATACATCATTGTTCTTCTTCTCGCCCATTTCCCAAACAATTTTCTATGTTGGATCTTTTCTGCAGGACGTTTACCAGTAGCAGAAAATTCCGAAAATAGTCAAATATGTTCAAATATCGTTTTCGATATCGATATTTTCGTTTCGATATTCGATATCGATATTTGCTCCGATATATCGATATATCAATATCGATACTGAATATCGCCCAACACTAATCAAGCTACAAAAGCTTATTTTTGCAAGTAGATTAGAACTTGCTATAGATTATGGTATGGGGATACCAAAGGGGGATGGAAATGGAGAGGATAGAGCTACATTATTTAAAAAAATTAAATAGGGTTAGATAAAAAGTTTAATAGCATTGTTATAAAGGGTGATCTGGGTCTTTTTGGCTTAAGAAATAAACGGTTAGTACGCATGGTAGGTTATTGGGAAAAAATTATTGCTATGCCAGATTATCGTTTAAAATGCTTTCAATGATATGTTATTGGACAAAATAAAAGATTCTTGGCCTGCGCAAATTAAGAGTATTCTAGACAAATGTGGGCTATCAGGCTGGTGGAATGACGGCATTGGACCAGGGGTGGAAACAGGATTGATTGCAAAAGCTGTGGAAAAAATGCGACAAGATCAAGAGATCCAGGTTTGGCAAGAAGACAAGGTTAAGTAACAATCCCTTGGAATATATATAGAAACATTAAAAAAACCTGGGGAGAAGAAATATATATAAAATTTTGGCTCCAAAATGATACTTTAAAATGTGTCTTATCAGTAAGAGGGAATTTTATGCCGCTTGGGGGAAGAAGAAAGTATTTCGGGAGAGTTAAGGTACGGATTGGTCGATTCTTTTGTCCGATGTGCGGGGAGTCTGAAGATTTAGAACGTTCTATGTGTTATTGTGAAGAACTGAAGGTACTTAGAATGGAAATTTTTGGGAGGGATGTCATGGATAGAAGGTGTTTAGAAAATAAAATAGGAAGTAGTTGCAAACTGGATATTAGAAATTTCGGAAATTTTGTGAGTGAGACATAGGGAGGGTTTTCTATCGTAGTGTGATTTTCAAAAGTGTTTGAACTTATTATTATGTTTTATGCGTTTTGTTGTATTTGTATTATTCATGGCCCATGGGGTTTTTGTGAGAAGTATATCTATATCTATCACATCGTGGTCGTCGATTTTTCACCTCTTGTGCAACCATTTCTATAAAATGCTGATTTATCTCATGTTTCTCATGTGGCTCTCTTTTCTGCCTGAGAAATAAGTGTAGTGTAATATTCGTCACGAATCACCTTATTTTTTGTATTCATGTTTATTTGGCGTGGTGGTTTTCCTTTTCATAAAAACTTGCAGTTCTTTCTATAAACAAGGTGTTAACGTAACTACTACAATGTTACTAAATATGTGTACTACATAGGAATAAAAAAACATTCATACAGAGATTTAAACTATTCTACTCAATTTCTCATTCTTGCCAAAAATCGAAAATTCTAGTAGTCATAAAGAGGACTGTTTGTTGCTGCTGGTTATTTCTAGATATTTTTCAAGGAATCTACCAGGGTACTTGTATGATAAACCCCTTACCTCTCAAGTTGTTCATGCATTGACGCACTTTGAACTGGTTTATTTTCGTTAGTTTCTTTCAGATTAGCGTGAGATAATACAAAGAGAAGTGACAGAATAGATGGAAAATATTTAATTTGGGCTATATATTTGCACATTAGGGGGTGGTGTGGGATGGGGGTAAAGTATTTGAACAGTGTGAAGTTAGAAAAAAATTCTTGCTACATAATATGCAAAATATTTGTACCTAACACATTAGGAATGCAAACCCGCTATTATTTACTTCCCCCCCCTAATGTCCAAATATATTGCCCAAATTTGTTTCTAAAGTATTATATTTTTATCATACTTAGGCATATTTCGTTAGGATTGAGCATCAGAGAAACATATTAGATGAACATTAGGTAGGGGGTATATCATGCTAGTACCTCTACCAGAATTCAGCTTAGAGAATCTACTGGAGTTTATTGGGAAATCTTGAAAAATTTGAACTAAAGTTTGCTGCAATAACGCTTGTAGATGACTAAATGGTTACAAAAACTTTATTTTGGTACCCTTTTTTAAACTGACCCATTGTGACTCATTTATTACATTAGTTACATGCAAAGAATATTATCTGGAATGTTTCTTGGACTAAATAAAGTTGCATAGCAAAAGCCATTCCATTTAGTATTCTACCACTAACTTATTACACGTAATAGCTAAAAACCAACGTCAATACCTATCTACATTTCGCCTTTGTCGATATTTCATTTGTTCCGTTAATAGGTTATGGTTGAGAGTTATAACTGTTTGTTGATCAGTATTAAACAAAAGACTTATTCATAGATTTTTATAGACAAGGGGCAAAACTGAAAAATATAGGACGGGCATTAAACAAACCACACTCTTCAATTTAAATGGGACCAATGGTCAGCCTTTTCAGTATTTTATGAATAAATTAGTATCATAATTTCTTGCATACAAACTTCAAATTATGCATTACTCTTATAATGACATATTTATTTTTCTATGTTAGTTATTTCCTGTTATATAATGTAAGTATTAACTACAGAGAGACAGAGGGACTACTTCAAAGAAATCATGTGACTCAAAAACCTTCTGTGTTTTTCAGTATCTTAAAATCTTACACACCAACACGGGAAAACCACTCTGATTTTAGATGCGGGGCTGTTTGGATTCCCTTTTTTATGTTCACTTACCGAATTATGTGAATGGGTTAGAAAAAAAACGGCATAGACGTAAACCAATGGAATTAAAGCATAGTTTAACCGCGTAGCTGTTGGAAAGTAATCTCTCTTTTTTTCTTTATGTTGATCGTTTAACTTAAAGTAAAAAAGAATTTCACTTTTATTACAGTTCTTGCTAAAAAAAAAAAAAAAAAAAATATATATATATATATATATATATATGTATTACTCTTCGTCTTGATGTTTTATAGGGATTCGCTATGGAGACAAAAGCGATTGGGATACTACTTGGAAAAAGCTTCAAGAGTCCAAAATTTCCAGTGAAAAAAGGCTACTTTTGAAGGCACTAGGGTCAGCAATGGATCCTTGGCTTATACAGAGGTTTGTGAATTAATATAGTACATAGAGTTCAATCCTTGAAATAAGTGTTTGAGAATCGTATTGATATTTCCTTTTGATAACTGTTTGTTAATTTTTTTTACAAAAATTCAGTTGAAACTGAAACAATATTAATGTGACTGTGAATGAACTGGTAAAATATAATCAGAACCATACTTCATCGTATGAAGGAAGCTAAACAAGGGCTATGAAGGAGGACAATTCAGACTATGGCAATATGAACAAAATAATGATAAAGCAAATAAAACGATCCGAACCTTGGATAAGGCGATCCAAAAATGTGGTTTTTCAATACGTTGCTAAGTGGTAAAGTAGCATTTAGGAAACATTAACGTTTCTCTACATCATGAGTAAAGAAATTTGAACAAATATTTCCACTGATGTTCAGAAAATACGTATCTCGTTGAGTGATAAATAGATACTTCTTTAGTTTGTTTATTTTTTTATCTTTAAAAAAAATCAATAATGATTCATAAGAAAGCCAATCATAGTAAACACTATTTGTTTACGTCTCCATTAGAGCATTAAATACACAGACATAGTCAATCGAGAGATTCGGGTATGGCTTTGGTTTTATGAAGGCTTTGGAATGAATGTCATTTGAATATTTCTGCTTTTAACAGTTCTAAATGACCATTGGAAAAATTGGAAAAAGTTAAAAATTGTGCCATTCGTAATAAGTCAATAATGATTCATAAGATAGAATTCATAGCGAAGATCCCTATTAAAGTATGAAATACACAGATATTGTCAATCGATTTATTCCTTTAGGGATTTGGTTTCAGGAAGGCATCGGAATAAATATCATTTGAATATTTCCACTGCGAACAATTCTAAATGAGCATAAAAAAATCGAAAAAGTAAAAAATTGCGGACACTATATGTGCAGACACTATATGTATAGACCATGATTAATCGATTTCGCGAAAGTTTTGCCCAAACTCCTGAAGATTTTCGGTGGGTGCCCTTGTACAGTAATCTAGATTCCGTTTCTCTTCTTTTTTCTATACTGAAAATCAAAACATACACCCAATCATTGACAAAAAAGCCATAGATGGAAATCTATGATGGATGCTTAGATTTTGACAGTTTTTAAATCTGTGTCTTGACTTCTTTCCACAGGCGATGAAGAAAATAGTAAAAACGGTTTTTTTTTGTAAAGAGTAAAAAAAAGACACAATTTGAATATCAAGTTTTCTAACTACTGAAAACGCAAAATTAAAAATGTTTAGTGTTTCCCATCTAATTTGAGAAAGGGCTAATGAGGATAGTTCGAGTTAAGATCCCATGATTTTTGTATTGACTTCTCACTGATTTGTTACAGATATAAACGCTGTGTATGTCTGATTTTATGAAAGCCTAAATATAAACTGTGTTAATTTAGGTACTTGGAGTTTACTTTGGACCAAAACAAAATTAGGAGTCAGGACGTTCGAACTGTTGTTGATTCGGTGGCACAGAACAGTCCTGGCAGTTTATTAACTTGGCGTTTTGTGAAGTTGAACTGGAACAAACTTCTTAATGTAGAAGGTGGAATTCACTCTATAGGGCCAATTGTAAATGCGGCAACTTCAAGAATGGCAACCAACCTCGAGCTCTCAGAGGTGAGCAGTTCTATATTTTTTTTTTTTTGAATTCAAACTTTTTTTTATAAGGTGCAATAACTCATCAATTTGGTTATGGGCGATTGAAATATAATTTTTTTTCCGTATTGATTTATGTCTCAATGTGTCAAAAGTACCATCTTAGGTAGATAGGGATTGGTCATTGTTCAGGTCTATTGCTACTGATTTATTATTGCTTGCAACTAGTTTCTCTATATTTAGTTCTTTCTGAAGCTCATATTCTGCCTCACTTTCTCGTAGACTTGGATAGTTATTACTTTTATCTTGGTTATTCTCTTATATTTAATGGCAGTAAGTTGAAATATTCCTATTTTAAGTAAACATAGTCATAACTTAGTTGGTGGAAGCAATTTGTGCAGAATCAAGGTTTAAATGTCTAAATATATTTCTGCTTCTGATAAACTCTGGCCAGCTTGAGTGTACCTGAACCTTACGGAGAATGCCTTTCGAACTTTAAGGAGCATTTTTCTAAGGTCTGGAGAAATTGGAGTTTTACCTCCTCGCCACTGCTGAAACAATTTTGTTACCGGGCTAAGATATCTAGAATCACTCATCGCTTATATCCGGATTTTCTAAAAAGGCTTCAAACTTAATTAGTTCATTTTTCTCATGTCTTCCTCATCCAAAGAATATTAACAGAAAAGGATAAAAAGGCAATGAACCTGTGTAATCTAAGCCTCGACTCAGTTTGTTGAATCCCCCCATGTTAATAAGAATAATCTTAATTAATATTTTTGAAATACCCTTTCTACAAGCATCATTTTATTAGGCTGTTCTAAGGAGAAGTTGAAAGATTTCTATAGCGTGCATTAAAAGTATTTGCTGTAGATGACGTTATACTGAGAAAATTAAGTTTAAAGATGCTAAGCTGCAAAAACAATAGCTAATTTTCTGCATCAACGTCTGAGGACGAGGGTGGGGCACAAAAATCTGAGCAATAAACCATTAATGTTACTTCGATGGGTAATTCAAAAGCCAATTTATTGCAATTTTTTTTAAACATATTTGTAGTTTTTTTGTTAATCACAAAATGTCTGACCGAAATTTCGAGTCCTTTTCCCCGTTTCTTATTTAATTGTCAACATAATCGAATGTTTCTGTTTTTTTCCAAAATGATTTTTATCTAGTTTTTTCGTAGACAGAAATGATTAGGAGTCAGAAGTTTTTGGTGCCAATTTTTTGTATTCTATATCGAGTGTCTAAACAAAAAGTTGTTCTTCTGCAAAAAACTGTTCGATAGTAAGAATGTCCTATTATTACTACGACCATGAATACGGCTACGACTGCGACTACTACTACTACTACTACTACTGTTACTACTACTACTACTACTACCACTACTACTACTACTATTACTACTACTACTACTACCGCTACTACTGCTACTACTACTACTACTATTATTATTACTATTACTACTATTAGTACTACTGCTACTACTGCTACTACTACTACTATTATTATTACTTCTACTACTATTAGTACTACTACTACTGCTGCTGCTGCTACTACTACCCCTATTGCTAACAACTCATTGCCGGATCAAGTCGCCCGAGGCCACCACAGCTGCGTACACTCCTCTAAACCCATTCTGTCCAAAGCTTCTTTTCTTGCCCCAACTGATGGCAAAAACACACAATCTTTGGCAACTGTCATTTTACATTCGTGAAACAAGCTCTAGCCATATTAACCTTTCTTTTATTATAGCCCTAGGAAGCAAGATCGAGCCAAATTTCTCGCACAGCTTATTGTTTAATATACGGTCAGTCAATCGAGTATCTAAGACTATTTTTAGATAATTCCTCTGGAAGTGAAAATTGAAAAACCCAAAACGCACTCTTTAATTTTTTCACTCTCTTGTAAAATCTATAGTGCGAAACATACCGGCTTTTGAACTGTCACAGCTGAGTTTTCTATGATACTTTTCTTAAATGAGTTCATTTTTGAATAGATCAAAATAAGTGCGTGTAACTGTTAATTAAAGATGGCATTAATGCTTGTGAAGCATTAATGATTTAAGGTAAATAGTTCGATGTTATTTCCTTTCCACATTTTATGATGGGTCGATTGATTTTTCGATAATTCATGTTACTTTAAAAGAAAACAGAAGCTTTGGTTTCGAAAGAAAAGTCACTTTCAAATAATTTTTAAGAAACGAAATCTCGCTTTCCCTGGGTTGTTTTCCTCAAGCCAGATTCAATAATTGTTTTATGAAAACTACTCTGGTGTAAAACTAGAAAATTTTGATTCGATGTTTTATATATATTGCATTTCATTTTTAGGTTGAAGCCTTCTTCTCAAAAGCAGATATCGGTCACGGACACAGATTACTGGATCAGAGCTTAGAAACGATTCGAAACAACATTTTCTGGCTTGAGAAATCTGAAGCTTTACTGGAAAATTGGATTAAGAGCAACACAATGTGTTGAAAAGTTAACTAATGATACTTCCTTATCAGCTTTGATAAGAAAATTATATAAAGGAGTCAATTTACTCTTAAATTAATACCGGTAACAAAAATCAAATAAGATAAGGAAGCGAAGTATTTTTCGTGGAAAATAATTTTATGACAAGATGCAACTCATTCTGTATCGCCCTCACAAAAATTGGAACGTCGTTGGAAGCATCGTAGGTTAAAAACGTCCGAAAAAACAATACATATTTCATATAACTAGGATTCATGTGGACTCATTATTGTTGAGATTGAACAGCACCTGAACACTTCACGAGTTGTTGATATTACTTTATTCTTATAATAATTATAACCTTTTGATACATCTGCTATTCAAGAGTTTCGGTTTTTACTTTTTTGTAAGCTTTTACTCCTATTTTAATGTTTTGTCGTAGTTATATATTTTTCTACGCTCCAGTTAGATTATCCTTATTTCATATAAGATCCTTCAATTTTCTTCTTATAACTATTAATATTCGTCGGTGTAAAGCTGTACTTGTATTATGTATTACTTTACATCCATACGGTCCGTCCTGTATATTATAATATTTATTAAATATTTAATGTTTTATAACCAAACTTCTTGTCCAATGAATCTTAGAATACAATTTTTGTATGTTGGATAGATAATGTTAAATAAACTTTGTACTATTTTTTGTGTTTACGTGTCTTTTTTCACTTTGACAGGGTTATATCCGTAATTTACGTTAGAATTCGATGATTTGATGATATTGTCAATTCTTGAATAAAGTAAATAACCTTATTATAGCCCATAATGCTCTTGTTTTTTTTCGTTTGATGTAAATTTTTCGAGAAATAAACTATGTACATAGAAAAACGGTAGACTTTTTCAAATTCTATAATAAAGAGCCATAACAAGGCTTCAATGTATTATTATTCTTTTTTTTCCAGAGCCAATTCGTATGAAAGGTGTGATCGTGTAAACTTCGAAGGGAGCTCATTCGATTGGAGATTGAAAGCTCTAGTGCACTTCTTAAGAGGAAAAAATGATCAGAGGGCAACCAGCCTCCCTCCAACACTCTTTTTGTCCAAATTTATTAAAAAAAACTTTTTCCACAAAATAAGTTTTTCAAAGAAAAGTAAAGATCTCCATTAAACAAAAAATGAGCAAAAATAAAATGAAATAATCTACCAAGCGTGAAACTACCACAAATCAGCATCGATAAATAAATGAACCCCAAAACAAGCAGAAATTACAATAAATAACCGAGTCAAACTAAAAACGAGCAGAAATTAACATAAGTTGGGCTCAAAACCCCTATGCCTTCCCAAGGCCAGAACATAATTTGCACTTTACTGAAAAAAACATAAATGTTTTAACTTTTATAACTTTAAAAAATCAATTATTATTAACATTTTGATTACTAAATATCAGTATATGTATATTAAACTGACAATGTACATTCATTTGTATTTTTAAATTAGATTAATAGAAACCTATATTTTCAAATCATTTAAAACACAAGCATTAAAATTAATAAAAAACAAAAAAACGTAAATAATTTCTTAGACCACACTGCTTTTCCATTTACGAAAAATTAAGCAAGAAAAACGGGTTTTATTTTTTATAAAGCATTGGATACAATAAAATAAACATTTAATTAAACAAAAATACTCTGAATATTTCGGCTCCACGTCCTGGAGCCTTTCTCAACGGAAAAAAAAGAAAAGAAAAAAATGAAACAAAATGTTCTTGTTAACCATAACTTACATCAAAATAAAAACATACTAAACACATAAAGAGAGAAAAAAACAAAAGAAAAAATATAAATAAATAGGAAACAAAACTAACATATTTAATAAACACTTCCATTCACTGGCGCATAAACATAATTCGACTTTTTCGACTTTTTAAAAAGTAGGGGGGTTTATATACATTGAAAATAAGCTATTTTCAGGAGATGACCTGAAGGAGTTAGACTATTACTTTCAAACCAAGTAAAGACCCCGGTTTTTTTCCAAAGCAGATGAAGAGTATTAATATGAAATTTTCGGGGATTGTTTGAACAAAATGAGAACCTACTATGTCCCGTTTAGATTGTAAATATGTTATATCAGTAATGCATATGGGGTGGCTATTAAATTGGAACTTTCAGGATATATAGAGTGGTTAGAGTGGGGAACAGTGAATTAACCAAATGTCACTATACGCGCACAGATGGTGTTATTGGTACAATAAGTGTTTTTTTTATTTTAATGCTTGTGTTTTAAATGATTTGAAAATATAGGTTGCTATTAATCCAATTTTCGGCCTTCTTTAAAAAATAGGGTGGTTTATACACGTTGAAATTAAGTTGGTGTTTTCTTTATAGGTTAGAACGGTTTCATCGCTACCTTCTCCCCCACCTGAAGAAACAAGTCACGTATCATATGATCGCATTGATGAAATGATTCAAATTGAAGCACCAGAGCAATTTCGTGACATCGTTGAAACGCATTCGCACATCAGTGAAGGGTACGGTAAATTTTCACAGGGGTGTTATGATGGTAGTGATAATTTAGATTGTACACCTGCTAACATTATTAATGACACAGAATGGACGGATAATTTACTAGGACAATATTTCAATGTTGATGGTAATTCTTCAGATGTAGACAATAGCACAGTTGAACAAAGCAATGCAGTTAGTTCAGAGGGCGATCAACCAGGGCTGAGCCCAAATACCATGCAAATTTTAGACAATTTTAGTCATGAATTAAATGAGAATCCTTCCCCCTCAGATTTAATGAATATAGCCCCGGTTCAATCGAATTTAATTGAACAAGAAAATGAATTCGCTTGGATTGACTCGCATAGTCCTAACGCACTAGAGGCTATGTTAAGCGAACTGGGAGATTTTACTCCACACACCAGCCCTATTGTTGAACAAAGTGGGGGAGACGGTTTAGGTAGTGATATACAATTCACACCACTACCGGAATTTCAGCAAGCAAATTCAATTCTGAATACATTAGACGTCTTCACTGCAACCTTTGGCGATCCGTTTAGTACACTGATGACAGGGAATATAATAAGTGATCCTATAGATATTATTCATGAATATGCAAAGAAAATTCGTGCCATTCTAGAAAACTAAATTCAACTGTGGGGAGGCCGGGACAGCATCAAGGCCTCAACTGTTTTAAAAATATTTTATTTAAATGAAAGTCATGGTGAGGTCTATGATCACTATGTGCACACCAAAATGTTGGTGTTGTGCCCTCATTTGGAAAGTTATGAGAACGTCTTTATGCAATGGGTAGACAGTGTTGTCACGCATCTCGACAATTATAATGAGAATGGAAGTGGCTCAGTAGTTTTATTTGTTGAAAATTTAAGTGTAAATGTATGTAAATTTAAAAAAGATTTTATTTTAAGAGGGGGCATGGGGAGAGGGCTATTGAATTAAAAAATAATACTGATTTAGAAGGATGTTAGGGTGTTCAACGAATCTGTTTCGAAACAGGCCAAAAATGTTTCATGTACGCGTTTCTTGTATCGGCTTTCCAACCTCTACAAAATAAAGCTACAAAGAAAAATTTGGACCACTAGGCCGTGCATGGAAAATAAGGGTCTGATTTTCCCCCAATCGATTTCTCTTGTTTAACAGATAAATTCCCTGTAACACTCAGGGGGGTAGATATTTTTGAACGGGCCAACCCGCATTTAAATATCGGTGTTACAGTGCTGCAATACGAAGCGTAATTTGAAGAGGGTGTGCATTCTAATAAAAAGGGGGTATTATTTCCAGTAAGGGGCCGATCTATTGAATCTGTGAAACACCGGGTTTGGTTGTTGTACACACTGCCTAGGGAACCTAATTCAATTGGTCATTTCAATCCCATTACGGATATTAGTAGAGTTCTGGGAGGGGGAAAGATCATGGGGGTATGTTACTATTGCCCAATGTGTTTGTCTAGATTTTGTAGTGAGTTAAATCTATAAAATCACATGAAACACTGCGAAATACACGGCTATCAATCGGTGGGGACAGTTTCTGGTGACCGGGCAATTTTACGATTTAGAAATTTTCAGAATACACTTATGCAAAGTGATAAAATAAGTTTAGTCTGTGAATCTAAGCCTATGGATGTGAATGACCCACAATTTCCAAATCGTATCAAAGAACATCAAGCTATTGCAGTTTCCTATACCCATATGCAGAGAGACAGCACTAACACTATGCGTCTCAGAAATAGTTGAGACGTTGGACGAGAATGATTTCATGATCAAAGCATTGACTAAATTAATTGTCACTGCGAATGGGTCTATCTCTTCCGTTTGAGACACATACACTATCCAATGATACTATCAGCAGAGGATCGCCTGGCCATTAAAAATAAGAAAATATGCTGGGTATGTAAGGGGGAATTTGAAGAGGGGACTAAGGGGTAAGGGACTAGGGGAAAAAGACTAAGGGGGGAAGGAAGGGTAAAGTCAGATATCATGATCATTTATGGCAGGAAATATCCTCAGGGGGTAGTAATTTTCGTGGCGTAGCACACCAATCGTGCAATGTGAATGTAAACAAGTAATTTTTTATACCAGTTTTCATTCACAATTCAAATTACGATTTGAAATTTATTTTACCGACTTTGGCACGTATGAACAGGGAAGGAGGGGGTGCAGACAGCCCATGGGTAAATACCTCATTTACCTACAATATTATTACCAAATCTGCTGAGAAGTTGTTGCTTTTAGAATTCAAATGGCAGGCAGTGGATAATCGGCATACGTGTTGGAATAAAATCCGTTTTTTAGATTCATGTAGTTTTTTCCTCAATGCTCTGAGTCAACTAATTCAAGTGCAGAAAAGTAACAATTTTGATAGTTTCCCTCTGCTCAAAGAGCGCTTTCCTGACAGTGAAATATATGACTTACTGACTTGTAAAGGCATGTATGCGTATGACTATTACAACTCTGGCGCAAAGTTAAGTGAGGAGAAACTCCCTCCCATTGAAGCATTGTATAATTCACTTACCGATAGTGAATGCACTGTCAAGGACTATGAATTTGCCAAAAGGGTATGGGTTAAGGGCGGTTGTAAAAATGGTTGGGATTATTGTAGAATGTACTTGGCAACCGATGTGCTAACTCTTTTAGACACTGTCTGCAAGAACACAGACCAAATTTATTCAGAATTCGGGCTAGCCATTGGCTATAATTTTTTAGCATCGCACCTCGTCACCGACTTATTTCTAAAAATCAGTAGGGAGGAAATAGGTTTAATTACCGATGTGGATCAACACCTATTTGTAGAAAGATCTATGAGGAGGGATATGTTTTTTACGGGGATCGCATCCTAACAACTGATCCAACTGGGCAGAACTCTGTTGATGGTGTAAAGTCCAATGCTGTTTTTCTTGACATGAACTCGTTCTACCCCTCGGCGATGTCTCACTATAGTCTACCATGTGACAATTACAAATGGCTTGAAAATCCTTGTGCCATAGATTTCCCTGACATTCACACTGTCGAGGAAAATGGTCCCCAAGAATAGTTTTTTGAAATTGACGGTCACATACCATTGGAACTCTACGACACTGTAAAAGATTTTGTTTTTCCGTGTGTAAATAGACCGGTGACCAAGGATTCTTTGAGCCCATACGATCGGTCTTTGGTCGAGGATATGGGCATGCATTGGACCCCCTCCAAGCAGAAACTAATAGCAGATTTGGACCCTAAACAGAATATTGTTGTTCACCACGTGCTATTGCGGTGGAATGTGACCAATGGTTTCAGGGTCACAAAGATACACAGAGCCCAGCAATTCAATCAGCAACCCTACTTGAAAACGTTTATTGACACTTTTGTCAGTAAACGTTCACAGGCAAAAAGTAAAGTTCAAAAAGAAATGTATAAACTCATTTTAAATTCAGCTTTTGGAAAAATGTGTGAAAGCATACGAAACGGATCGCGTTGCGACGTTGTAACCTTTCCCAAAGAATGTGCCCGAATTGTTGCCGACCCAAATTTACAGCATTCACGACTATAGACCCAAATATGGTTCTGCTGCACAGAAAAAGATAAATGATGTTCTGAATAAGAATATCGCGGGGGGGGGGGGAGTTCAGTACTGGAAATTTCAAAGAAACTCATGTTGTCTTTCTTTTACAATGTGTGTAAGGTACAATGGCCAAGGGAGGGGGAAGTTCAAGTTTACTATGGGGACACAGATTCTCTATTGTTAAAAGTTAAAACCGAAAATTTATTGGAAGATTTGGAAAATGGTGTGCACATTGGCCCGCGGATGGATTACACGAATGGGAATGAGACCATCTATCCCGAGTTGGTGAAACGCCAGGCCCCCAATCAACTATTAATGTTAAAGTCGGAGACGGGGAGCAATTTAATGGGGTGTTCGCCGGTCCAAAAGTATACTGTGTGGGAAAACACGGCAAGGATGTAAAACAAGCGTGCAAAGGGATGCCTACACACTTTGTAAAAATAATTTCGACATGAGTGTCTACAAAAAACTGTGTGGAGAATAGTCTAGTGCCCAGAGAAAAAGTGATGGCAATTCGCTCTCTACAATATAAGAACTATACTGTTAGAGTGGAAAATGCCATGTCTTGCATATCCGAAAGGGTCTATGTACTCGAGAATGGTTTAAGGGTACTCCCCCATGGCAACTACCGTATTTCAGATCGAGTTGAATGTATGTACTATCGAAAACAACTCGGTCTGAATAAGTTAACTTAAATTCAAAAATAGTACTTGATGGGTGGGTGTGGGACAGCAAAAGTTTCTCAATATGACCTTCATTCCATTGTCATCATCGTCATCGTCATCATTTAACTTTTACTGCTATTGTATACAGAGTTTGCTTTCCCGCCGCAGCGGGCTGCCCCTTCCAACCCCACCCGCGGCCACCAACCTTCTGCCCCGGGGGGTGGAGGGGCCCCTTCCTTGGTCGACCTTCAGCCCCGGAGGGGGGGGGTCTCAACTTTTAAATGTTTTAAATAGTTTTTTCTCATATTTTCGTCTGTGCTACTATTGCTGTTCTTGCTGTTCTCGCTGTATTTTAAGTTGTTTTTTTCAATAAAAAAAAATTATTAAATTGTTGTTGTTTTGTTATTGCTGATGTTGTTGTACAAAAAGTGTTGTTAATAAAATAAAAATTTGTTTTTGTTGTTCTTGTTGCTATTGAATGACGTACTAGGTAGATCTAAGGGAAAATTATTATTATCTATTCATTAGACAAGTATGGTTTACAGTTAGTTGTAGTCCAACTGTTTTCAACAGAATCAGTATGTATCAATTTAAAACACCAATCAGATCGTTTCGCTTTGGTCCGTCAATGTTGGGGAAAACGATACTTTTAGCTACAATAATTAAAAATTGTATTAAAATGTTTTTGGAAAAACCAAAGAAAATTTACTATTGCTATAGTATTTGGCAGGAGTCCTATGACCAAATAAAAGCTATTGCCACTGCCATATCCATGCCAATACAATTCATGCGAGAACTTGACGTTTTCAATAGTATTGAGCCAAACTCGTGGCTGATTATTGATGATTTAGCTGAATCCATTGAACTGTTCTCACAGGAAATGCTACAACTGTTTACAGTTCGCTCTCATCATGAACAAAATTCCATAACCCTAGTTCTACACAATCTGTTTCATCAGAGCAAGTGTATGAGGACACTTGCTTTGAACTGCACCATCTATATTATCTACCATGTTGTTCGTGATTCAAGTTCTCTAATAACTCTCAATAAAAAATATATCCCGATGCCCCCAAATTTCTACTTTCAGCGTACCGTCAGGCGACAAATAAGCCCTTCGGGTACATTTTGCTGGATCTTAATCAGAATACACCCGAGGATCTGCGTGTAGTCACAGATATTTTCGACAAAAAATTACTGTATATCTTCCAGTGAACAGTAGAAAAGGTTTTTAGTTGCCATCCTGACACTGAAGAAACTACACGAAAATAGACACTTATTTTCCGTTCTAAGCACTTCAAAACCCCCACTCATGAAGGCTATACTCAAACATGGTGTTGACAAAGAATTTATTAATCTAATATCTGAACTTTGTTTAAATTTAACTGAGGGCGATGCAGAGTTGCCAGAAGGTGTCAGACAACAAATAAAGCAACATCTTTCCACTGTACGTGCCTTGGCTTGCAAAAACAAAGGAAAAGACTTTAAAAGAAAACGTCTTCTTCAAGCGGGCGGTAGCTTTTTTTACACTTTTACTACCAATAATCGCAGGACTTGTAAACAGTTTTCTCTAGATGGCTAAACCCTATAAATTGACTCCAATAGAACTTGTCCTTTCACCAGTTGCACACTTTGAAGACAATATAAGCAAATTCATTAATGATGAAAATATTGCCGATGATATAAAGCTAGTTTTACTTCAATATGCACATCGTCACGTGGACAAACATAGACCGTATCATGAGAGACTCGCCGCCGCCGTCAATATCACTGATCCCCCCCCCCCCAAAAAAAGGAAACATCTCCTCAAGATTCTGCAGCAACAACAACAACACAATCAAAGGAGGGGGAATTGAATTCAATAGTGACATCAATTTGAAACCTACTTCTACACACCTATTGGGGACAGAGTAAAAGAGTATTAACATATCTCATGTTGGAAAGTGGTGATTATTATCATCAAGTTTAAGTCGATAGCACGAGGAAACGAATTATAATTCAGGGAAAAAGTTATAATCTACTCGATTTAATTTGTGTTATGGTTACAAATCGTAAAGGACTTTTATTATTTGACAATAATCTATACAGCTTTCTAAATACATCAAACTTCCCAAAAAGTCTTGTTGGCAATAAGCAAATTCTAAAGAAATTAAGGGAATATAGTAGAGGTGTCAGCCCTCTAACAACACCACCATTTAAAAAAAGAAGAAGAAGAAGATTTTAAATCAATCTTGGAAAATATTCGCACTCCTAGCAGCAGCAGCAATGATTTGATAACACCAATGATGACGGCTAGACAAAAGCGAAGACGTATTGATATCAACTCACCGTCACAGGCACCCCTTCAGTATACAAAAGGGTAGCTTACATTACACTACGTGTTTGCGTTCAAAATGGATGAAGTTTTAAAACAAGTCTATGAAAATATTAGTGAAGTGGGAAGTCTAAGTTCCCTCACAACATATTTTAAAGTTGCCTCTGACGTAGGTCGGAGCACTTAAAATGAAAAAAAATGCAAAAGAGTATCTAGAAAATGAACCGAGTTGCACTCTGCATTGGAATCGTAGGCTTCGTGGCATACAATATCGACAAACTAAAGCCTTTTCCCACTGCATTTAATGCAAATAGATCTTTTAACTCTAGATGTGATTCAACAACGTCACAATACACCCTACAAATATATTCTAGTGGCAATCAGTGTCTTTAGTCGCTATGCATTTGCCATTCCATTGTGATTAAAGAGAGGTGTTGAAGTTGCTCAGGCTTTAGAAAGTATTCCTAACAAGATTACTATAGACAAATTCAAAGTGACCGCGGTAGCAGATTTGAAAATCCTCATGTGCAAAAGGTTCTATTGAAATATAATACAAAGCTCTATCATAGTCACAATCCGATAAAGGCCCCATTGGCTGAACGATTGATAAGAACTATTCGTCTATTAATTTCGAGATATTGTACAGTGAAAAATACTGCTGCTTTTATTCATTATTTAGATAAAATCATGCAAATATATAACCAACGAATCTCTATCCAGTGTTAGCCCTCAGGAAGTTCATTGTAGTGAGGATACATTTGACACTTTTCTTAAACAATATTCCAGTGAAAAAAAATGTGAAGAAAAAATTCAATGTTGGCAATACTGTTCGAATTAATAGAACCAGCAATATTTTTGAAAAGGGTAATTATTTATGGAGCACTTAACTTTGTATAGTGTCCAAAATCCTAGACACCGAACCCACGACATATCGGCTGCGAGACACCAAAGATGATGAAATCCTCGGCCGTTTTTATGAATATGAGCTACAAAAAGTTGGAAACAGTAGTGAAATTTATCAAATTGACAAGATATTAAAGAGTCGTACTCGCAGGGGCAAGAGAAATATATTTGGTGCTTTCATTGCAGTGAAAATACATTTGATGCTTTTCTAAAGCAATATTCCAGTGAAAAAGAAAAAAATGTGAAGAAGAAATTCAATGTTGGTGATACTGTTCGAATTAATAGAACCACTAATATTTTTGAAAAGGGGAATTATTTATGGAGCACTGAATTTTTTAAAGTGTCCAAAATCCTAGACACTATACCCACGACATATCGAATGCGAGACACCAAAGATGATGAGATTCTCGGCGGTTCTTATGAATATGAACTGCAAAAAGTTAGAAACACTAGTGAAATTTATCAAATTGAAAAGATATTAAAGAGTCGTACTCGCAGGCGCAAGAGACAGTTGCTTGTTCGTTGGCTAGGATACAACTCTGATTTTGATTCTTGGATTGCAGTTGAAAACATTAACAATGCCCAGTGATTTCTATGTGACATTCATGTCCAATGTCTCCGACCCTCTCTACAATGATTTGAATAAAACAAGTGATTTTTGGACGAAAATCTCTCCCACTATCAAATTCGATGGCGCGTATGAAGTAGCTCTTGTCGACTGTATTCTCAAAAATACCTATAATATCCTGAGAAAATATCGCAAATATGATATAAAAATTAGACCCTATGATTGGCCGCCACCACCCGATAGCGAACAGCATAAAATTCAAATGATCAATTGGTTGGACTATCCATATGTTGAATTACCATACGAGGAACTCGCTTGTATGAATGATTTATGTCGTTCTATCAATAAAAGAATTTCCGCTCTTAAAAAAGGAGCCTTTCATTTCAACTATTCAAAGGAAGAGGCAAGATCTACATTTGTTCACCCATTGACAGTGAAAAGGTTATTCTGAATGATAATCTAAAAGATGTTCTTATCTTTAAACTCAATATAATCAATGGTAAAAGTGCCGGAAACACTAATGTTATTTTGGCTGGCTACCCGTCTGCCTTCTCCATGGACACTTGTATATTTTTTTATGCTTCATTTGTTGAAACATCCAGAGTTGGCAATAGCAATGTCCCCCTCCTACGAGTTCTTGAACGAAAAACAAATCAAGATCATATTCATCGTTACAATATAAAGCATCTTCAGTATATCCCCATAAACACTTCCTATTTGAAACTCTGCCAGTTAACACTAAGAACTGAATTAGGTGACCCCCTAGCAATATCAAAAGGTTTGGCTGTGATTACATGCCATTTTCGACCCATCGTTGTCGGTGTTAAGAAAAAACAAGATGTCTAAAAGAAATGTGGTATTCATTTGTCCTGATATTGACTGCTATGTTAATACTCTTGGCCCAAGACAACTGGGCAATGGAATGGACTATTACAAAGGTTGTTCATCAATGTCTGGCTATGGTCTTGGCAGTTGGTTTGCTAAGCTGTTTCGCTCTGCACTACCTCTGGCTAAAAAATGTATTGTATCGGCTGCGACAGATTTTGCATCCTCTACACTATACGATTGGAGCTCTGGCAAGGATTTTAAAAAAAGTGCTTCGAACAATCTTAGGTCCAGTGCGCGAACCCTTGGACAACAATTGGAATCTCAACAAAATGGAAAAGGTTTAAAAAGGTTGAGAAACAGTGCACTGCTCATCAGTCTCTACTCAGGTCAGAAACGAAAGACATCACCCCTATCAAAGAAAAGAAGAAAACAAACGATACGTACAATGAACAGTAGAAGAAGAAGCCCCAGGAAGAGAATTGTTAAATCGAAACTGGATTTCTTTTCATAGACTGAACCATGGCATATTGACCGCATAAGGATTCACAACCTTCAATCAGTTCATATTTAAATCTATTAAATGCACAAAATGTTGATGTCAGTGTAAAACGTGGACACTATGAACAATTTTATCCACAACAACCCCTCTCCGATAATATCCACTTTCAAATTTATTCCAATGAGGACTACTTTATGGACATATCTTCTACATTTATAGATTTACATATGATAGTCAAGAAATCCGACAATGGACTGCCAATTCGAGCTGATGGAATATCCTATGAAAATTGTATATTACATAATTTATTTCGTCAAATCAGTGTCTACATAAATGGCACTTTGGTGAGCACAAGCAAGCACCTCCATTGAGAGGCACCTCCAATGGATATGAATATATTATAGATACTAATAGTACAGATGCACTTAAAAATGCTACAACTAGTGAATTACATCTAGCTGGAAAAATATATCATGAAATATCTAATATACCCCAATGGCTACCACTAAATATTAAAGGAGATACAAAATTGACGCTTGCTCCATCCAATTTCATTTTACGAAAGGAACTTGCTGCCAATCCTGATGTAACTCTCTCTCACCTCGGCAATACTACATGTACGAAAGCAGCAGGTTATGAGTTCTGTTGCTTCGGCAGTGGAAAAACTGAGAGCCAGTGGAAATAATATTAAACTACTTGTTCCTCATACAATCACCAATCAACGTCATATTGCCACAGGCTCACACACCTTCACCGACTCATCCTTTATCAGTTGCGAAATTCCTTCAAATTGACATTGGCATTTGTAAAAAGCGCTAGTGCAATAGGATCATGGACTGGCTACCCACATAAATTTGAGATGTTTGGGCTTTCATCTCTTGTCTGCAAAGTAAATGGAATCCCACACTACAATCTATCTTTTGATAAATCCTATAGGACATTGTATGAGTTAACAATATAAACCCTAGACCATGATTCACAACTATTTGAAAATGGTATAACCGAAGAAATGTTCGCTAAAACCCAGGGTATCATTGTACTAGACCTGTCTGGCACTCAAGATATGAGTATAGTACGAACGGGGAGTGTGTGTTTAGAGTGTACATTATCGACCCATTACCTGAGAGTATTGCGCTATTCTCGTTAAATCAATTTGAAACCTATTGGGAAATCACACCCAAAAGCAGTGTTCTACTAGATCTTGCACCATGAACACGAGTCAAATAATCAATGTATTTAATATGGACCCCTACATGTCCAAATACAGATCCAATTGTCTACCCTCGGACTTCCTTGGAAAAATTCAAAGTGCAAAAAATACCCTAATCATTATTAAAAGCTGTCCGTCGACTGTGAATACTGGCCATTGGTTGTGCATCTTTCAAACAATGAAGACGATTGAATTTTTTGATCCTCTTGGCCTACCCTATCCATTCTACACTCTACACATCAACAAGTATACTGAAAGCAGTGGGAAAACTTCTTCAAAATCGGAAGAGAGTTTTGGTTTCCCACGACTAAAAGTTTCGGTTTCCCTGCGCTACTATATTTCGTGTTCAGATGTTGTGGTTATACTTACAAGCAGTTTCTCAACATTTGTGTAGACAATCCACGTCTGAACAAATTTATGGTGGAAAATATCCTCTCAGACCTGTATAATATTGATTTTAGTGCCATACGAGTAAAGTGCTTAAAAAATGTATGTGAATTTGTTTATTAATAAAAAACCATATACAACAACAATGTCTTTATTCTACACTTTAGATTTCTTCTTCTTCGGTGTAAAGGCAACTTCCGAGAACTACTAATGCTGGTAGATCATTTGAATTCACTGTATATTGATCTTGATTGACTGCAAAATCAGGGTCACATTTTCTACAGTGCAATGTAACTTCACTCTTATCGTATCTCTTGGTATAGTCAATGACACTATTTGTATTCAATTTGTGAAACTCACGTGTTTAAATCTGTCTATTTGAAGCAATATCACATTCAGTGTTTTCAAGTGGTAAATCACATTCGGTAACTGCCAAATAAAAATCACTAGGTTTATAGTCATAATAGGCAGTGTTGTCACAACGATGGCGTAGAAACCAAATTGTTTTGTAACCCCAACAGTTGAATCGTAGACCTGATTCTTCCTCCTAAAATAATTTAAAACCACAACGATACCAATCTCGTAGAAATAAACTAAAATCACGTCTAGGGTTCTTTCCAATCATACCAGGATAAGTATTCTCCCACTGATCACATTTGTCATAATGGCAATTGGAGCATAATTGTCCTCTAGGGTAAGAGTCACAAATCTCTTCAAGACATGAATTACAGTCTTTAATTTGTACTGCATATCCTTTATGTAATTTACAGGGATTGCATAATTTGCATTTTTCATTATATTCATCAATAATTGTACAATTCTCACATGATGACCAACTGCCAAGAGTGCACATACATAATGGACATGTATAGAACATTTTTTTGTTTCCGATGTCATCTCTCTCACAGCTAAAAAGCAACTGATCCACGTTTTATAAATTCAGAGGGGGGTAGGAGAGGATTAACTCTGTGACGTTACATAACCTCTTTCGAAGGGAGAACCATCTACAAAGAACCTATGGCAATGTTTTCAAAAGCATATCCACGATATTATTCTGCTTTGTTTCAATTAATATATCAATAAATTGAGTAAAAGCATTTGAGTCACGTCGTAAAAGCTTCATACAATGGTCCAATGGCGGAGAATCAGTTTTTATTATATTGTCAAGTGTTCCCTGAGAAAATATCTTCCGTTGAAGAGATAACTCGAGAAAATCGTCATCTAGAATCAAATGTTTTTCCATAATCACAAAATTCGACTTAATTCTCTCTTTCTCAAATTTATTCATTTTTTAATCCTAACACTCTCACTGCTGACTCTAGACTAACCACGATTCGTTCTAGTTCAATAATATTCGATAACCTAAAAAATCTAACAAAAAGAAAGGGAATATTTTCGATTTCGAAACAATTTTATTATGTGTGTATAATTATAACAATAATATATATTACACATATACAATTATCAATATAACTTATTGTCCTCTATATACTTCACTATTGCTTTTAAAGCACTTTGAAGTCTATTCACATGTGCTATGTCAACTTTTGCAGCGAAGCATAATTGATCCTCCAATTTAAATTTGCTCAAAGATAACACGTATCTTGCATATACTTCATCCCATTCAAGACAAAGCCGTGATCCTTTCGTGATTTCTACCGCAATGTTTGGTGCTCTTGTATCATTGCTGCTGCTACCAGCTCCACTATCAACTTCTAATAGTGTAAACATTCCACTCATTATTGCATATATATCTCAATGAATAAATAAACGAGTAAAGTCAATCTGTTCTCACTCCTTGAATTCTATTCTCACACTAGTAGTAACTATACCAAAAATCCTTCCTTATATTGGTTGCGTTACTCCCGTTAGTATTTCTAGCTCTGTGATTGGCCTAGAAAGAGGCACGTGATCTTTTTCGTACACAGATTCTAGTCCTCTGATTGGCTGTCATCTTGTATAGTTCAAAATGGTTACCCTCTCTCTACTCCCTTTAAGTATTCTCCAAAAGTTCCAACTTAATACCCGAATCAATTCTTGTGATACACCCTTTTTGACAATCTGCATGTGCAGTGTATTTTTTAGTTCAAATTCCCCGTCAATATTCTGTCAAACTTTCACCTTAAGCGAGTAGCCTTAATTGTACTAGTATCATAGTAGTAGCAATGGTAGTAGGAAAAGTAGTAGCAGTAATAGCGTATTATCAAACAGTTCGTGGTAACGAACTGTAAGTAAGGAGCGACCCGACTTAATAGTAACCGAAACTCTAAAAACGATATTTTGATACCAATAGATACATCCAAAGAATCAGATTTTTATGCTGATTTCAAGTATATAAGTTTAGTCAAGTTTAGTTTGACTCTGTCTCACAACTTTATTTTTTAAAACGATAAAAACTTAGCGTAAAGAGCGAGGCGCTGAGAAGGGGAGAACACCTTTCATAAGTAGTAACCTAGGTGCTGATTTCAAAAATACATGAAAAAATACATTGAATTGCACAAGAAAACCTACGCCTTTGACACTATACTTAGACATGTGCATTTTAAAAAGCTGGCACGCTATAATGCATGTTATGAAACAATAGTCAAGGTTCTATTGCACAAGAAATTTTATAAGAATGTGCGTCGTAAGTTCACGTGGACATTTTTTTTTTTTAAAGCTGGCAACATGTGAAGTGGTTCAACATGTTTTAGGAGCATAGTCGAAATTATGTAACTCAACCAGAGTGTTTTTCGAGTCAACATCCGTTTTTTAGGGGGCCAATCAGAGACATTGGTGCTTGCTTAATATACGGTAAGTTGATTGGTGATTGATTATAAATAAAAGGACTGGTTTTTTATTCGTCCTTGAGATTTTGCATAAAATGCTCTTACCTTACGATTTAATTTTCATTATGATTTAACATATCAAAGATAGTACACTAAATATTATTAACTTTAAAACAATGGATTCGTCAATTTTCAACGTGAGTACAGTTTACTGAATTTCTTAATTTATTTCCAAATAAAATCATTTTACCAGTAAATTCAAATTCAGGGGCATAGGCCCCCCTCCCCTCCAACAATACAAATCCTACTATATGATGAGTATACTTGCTAGAAAACACAAAGTACGCTCTTTTTTCTATTATGTAAACAAAAAACCCTCCCCCACTGCTCTGTAGTTTTAGTTATTTCCTTCAAAAATGACAGTTTCCTCATTCATTCTAATTAAAATGCGTTTTCTTTATCTGTTTAAATGGAAGCTTCTGTGTTACAAAGGAAGGGTCAGTTTTGGAACCAAATTTCGCACGCTCATGTTATCACAGGTTAACGGCACATGTTTATGGAATAGCAACAAGGCTGTTCCTTGACAAAGAGAGAAATTGTATTCTGGCCTAATTAAACGAAAGATATTCTATTTTCAATTGTATTCCATGATTAAGAGAGTTTTGCGATGTGAAAAAACAAACTATTTCATCGCATGGAAAGTAAGGGGGAGGGAGGGGGAATTCTTTGTGCAGACTAAGTTTTTGAAATCCCCCTTCCCCCCAAACTCAAAATTTTCCAATATTTTACTTTAGAAGCTTTTTAAAAATATTTCTAAAGCGCTAAGACATTGAGCGCTACAAACATCAGAATTGACTTTAGGGGGTAATTTATATCAGGGAAAGATGTTTTTGAAATCCCCCTTCCCTCCAAACTCAAAATTTTCCAAAATTTTACTCTAGAAGCTTTTGAAAAATATTTCTAAAGCGCTAAGACATAGAGCGCTACAAACATCAGAATCAACTTTAGAGGGTAAATTATGCTATGGCAAGATGTTTTTGAAATCCCCCTTCCCCCCAAACTCAAAATTTTTCAAAATTTTACTTTAGAAGCTTTTTAAAAATATTTCTAAAGCGCTAAGACAGAGAGCCCTACAAACATCAGAATTGACTTTAGAGGATAAATTATGTTATGGCAAGATGTTTTTGAAATCCCCATTCCCCCCAAACTCAAATTTTCCAAAATTTTACTTTAGTAGCTTTTTAAAAATATTTCTAAAGCGCTAAGACATAGAGCGCTACAAACATCAGAATCAACTTTAGAGGATAAATTATGTTATGGCAAGATGTTTTTGAAATCCCCATTCCCCCCAAACTCAAAATTTTACAAAATTTTACTTTAGAAGCTTTTGAAAAATATTTCTAAAGCGCTAAGACATAGAGTGCTACAAACATCAGAATCATCTTTAGGGGTTAATTTATATCATGGGAAGATGTTTTTGAAATCCCCCTTCCCCCCAAACTCAAAATTTTCCAAAATTTTACTTTAGTAGCTTTTTAAAAATATTTCTAAAGCGCTAAGACATAGAGCGCTACAAACATCAGAATCAACTTTAGAGGATAAATTATGTTATGGCAAGATGTTTTTGAAATCCCCATTCCCCCCAAACTCAAAATTTTACAAAATTTTACTTTAGAAGCTTTTGAAAAATATTTCTAAAGCGCTAAGACATAGAGTGCTACAAACATCAGAATCATCTTTAGGGGTTAATTTATATCAGGGGAAGATGTTTTTGAAATCCCCCTTCCCCCCAAACTCAAAATTTTCCAAAATTTTACTTTAGAAGCTTTTTAAAAATATTTCGAAAGCGCTAAGACATAGAGCGCTACAAACATCAGAATCAACTTTAGAGGATAAATTATGTTATGGCAAGATGTTTTTGAAATCCCCCTTCCCCCCAAACTCAAAATTTTCCAAAATTTACTTTAGAAGCTTTTTAAAAATATTTCTAAAGTGCTAAGACATTGAGCCCTACAAACATCAGAATTGACTTTAGGGGGTAATTTATATCATGGGAAGATGTTTTTGAAATCTCCCTTCCCCCCAAACTCAAAATTTTCCAAAATTTTACTTTAGTAGCTTTTTAAAAATATTTCTAAAGCGCTAAGACATAGAGCGCTACAAACATCAGAATCAACTTAAGAGGATAAATTATGTTATGGCAAGATGTTTTTGAAATCCCCATTCCCCCCAAACTCAAAATTTTACTTTAGAAGCTTTTGAAAAATATTTCTAAAGCGCTAAGACATAGAGTGCTACAAACATCAGAATCATCTTTAGGGGTTAATTTATATCAGGGGAAGATGTTTTTGAAATTCCCATTCCCCCCAAACTCAAAATTTTACTTTAGAAGCTTTTTAAAAATATTTCTAAAGCGCTAAGACATAGAGCGCTACAAACATCAGAATCAACTTTAGAGGATAAATTATGTTATGGCAAGATGTTTTTGAAATCCCCCTTCCCCCCAAACTCAAATTTTCCAAAATTTTACTTTAGAAGCTTTTTAAAAATATTTCTAAAGCGCTTAGACATAGAGCGCTACAAACATCAGAATCGACTTTAGAGGATAAATTATGTTATGGCAAGATGTTTTTGAAATCCCCCTTCCCCCCAAACTCAAATTTTCCAAAATTTTACTTTAGAAGCTTTTCAAAATTTTACTTTAGAAGCTTTTTAAAAATTTTTCTAAAGCGCTAAGACATAGAGCCCTACAAACATCAGAATTGACTTCAGGGTAAAGTAAAATTTTCCAAAATTTTACTTTAGAAGCTTTTTTTTAAATATTTCTAAAGCGCTAAGACATAGAGAATAAACTTAGAGGACAAACATAAGAATAAACTTTAGAGGGCAATTTATCTGTAAAAGAGAGGTTATTATTTCCTTACTAAATTTTTCTTCTTTTTTAAGGAGGAGGAGGTGGATTCATACAATTATTCTCCCCCAGAAAAGAGACCAAGATGGAATGGTACCACATCGATGCAAGCTGCACGGCCATCCATTACAAGTTCTCTGGACCAACCAGGACCCTCTCATGCCAGTGTCAGCTCTGCACAGACCACTATGCAACCTCGCAGAAAATTCAAGAGGGAATGGATGCTTTCTCATTATGCATCGGTCTTGTCTACTCAAGATCGTGAGGGGACCCCCCTTTATGCTTTGCCAGGGGCTTCAGGCATACAAGTGCAGTCTGAATTTGTAATTGTATGTATTTTACCTCTACCTTATACGTGATTATTTGCTTAAAAAATGCTAGGAGGAATTGAGTTTTGTGGGTGGGTGGTGTGGAAAAATGGTACGTGTTAAATATTTGGGTAAGCATACGAGTAGAAAAATGCTTCACTATAAATAAGGCTATCGTGTTTTTCTGAACTTTCTGTGGGAGATGGGGGGTAAGTATTTAGTTTAAATAATTCTAGGAGGAATTGAGTTTTGTGGGTGGTGTGGAAAAATGGTACGTGTTAAATATTCGGGTAAACATACGACTAAGAAACGCTTCACTATAAATAAGGCTATTACATCTTTCTGAACTTTCTAGGGCGGGGGTAACTATTTAGTTTTAATAATTCTAGGAGGAATTGAGTTTTGTGGATGGTGTGGAAAAATGGTACATGTTAAATATTCAGGTAAACACACGACTAGAAATGAACATGATTTTTCAACTTTATGAAATAATGGTTATTTCACATAGAAAATAAACCTTTTTTCTATAGATTAATGAAATAGCACTGCCATTGGATCATGAAACATCAACATTTACTGGACCTGAACCAATTCTAGCACCACCAATGGATTTCAGAGACGAACCTTCATTAGTTCTAGAAAATATGGAGTGGCATAGGGGTTTTCTTAATGATCGTTTTGGGGACATGACCAGCCTAGACGATTTAACTTGTGACATTGACATGATGGAGGACCCGAAATGGACAGATAGATTTATGCGAGAGCATTTAGAGGATGTTACTAGTGCATCTGAACCGGGTCCTCATTAAGAAATTACATCACAGGACAATACAGGCTGGCTTGATCAGCTATCCCCAAACAGTCTGGAATACATACTAACAGGCCTAGGGGACTTCATGCCATCTCCTACCATTGCAATTGAACAGACTGGGGTGGTGCTATTGACAATTCTATGTCACCCCCCACCATTCCGCTTAATGATATACCTAGTGCTAGTAATAGTAGTAGTAACGATACAGCAACAACACAGGTATCCCCTCTTCCAGATTTTTTTCTTTCCAACTCTGCCTTGCACCCCACAAAGGTCTACAGTGCCAAATTCGGTGACCCCTTTAACTCTCTAGTGTCGGGGGATATAATAACAGATCCCTCGGCTATTACACATTTATATACTAATAAGATTCGAGCCATTCTTGAACAACAGATGGGGGTATGGGGGTGGGGGTCAGTTTAAAAGCATCAATAGCACTAAAAATATTTTTTTAAATGAAAATGCGAGCGAGCTGTATTCAAAATACTTGCACACAGAGATGTTGGCAATTCGCCCGCATTTATCAAATTATGGGGAGGTTTTTCTAAATTGGGCTAATAGTATTCAAAGTAAGTAGGAAAATTATAACGAGGGGGGTAGTGGATATGTGGTTTTATTTATTGAAAGTTTAAATGTTAATATTTGTAGATTTAAAAAGGATTTTATTGTAAGAGGTGGGGCTGGGCAGAGGGCTGGAGTTTTAAAATATCATTCAGATTTAGAGGGATGCAGGGGGATACAACGAATCTGTTTCGATACGAGGCTACAGTGTTTCAAGCAAGCATTTTTAATTGCTGCATACAGACCTCTTCAAATAGATGCATCTAAGAAAAAGTTGGATGAAATGGCAGTTAATGGTTGGGAGGGTTCAAAGTTCCCCAAAGTAGATAGTAAATGTTTAAATGGTCAATTTCCCGTGACACTTAAAGGAATAGATATTTTCGAGCTGGCTAATACACATATAAAGATTGGTGTCACGGTGTTACAGTATGAAACAGAATTTGAGGAGGGCCAGCGTTCCGATAAGAAGGGGATATTATTCCCAGTGCGGGCTCCTTCAATTGAATCAGTAGAACATTGGGTGTGGCTTCTATACACTCCACCCACAGACCCTGATTCAATTGGACATTTTAATCCAATTACCGATATTAGTAGGGTTTTGGGGGAGGGTAAGAAACATGAGGCATGTTATTACTGTCCAACATGTCTCTCAAGATTTCGCTCTGATTTAAAGTTGAAGCATTACATGAAACACTGTAAACGTCATGGATACCAGGTTGTGGAGACGGTAAGCGGAGATAGAGCGATCTTACGTTTTAAAAATTTCCAAAACACGCTCCTGCAGAGCAATAAGATTGCTGTAGACTGCGAAGCGAAACTGACAGACGTGTGCGACCCGTCAAATTCAAATCGTGTTAAAATACATGAAGCCATAGGGGTCTCTTACGCTCACGTGCAACGAGATTCCAATAATACCATGCAAGTGCTGGATGTAGTTGAAATGTTGGGTGACGGTGAAGACTGCATGCGCTCGGCATTGGTCAGTCTAATCAAAACAGCGATCGGTGCAATTTCGCGCCTTCGTTATACAAACTATCCTATGCTCCCATCACCAGATGACATAACGGCCATTAAAAATCGTAAAATGTGTTGGGTTTGCAAGGGAGAATTTGATGATGGTGTTGGGAATGGGGGGAGGAGGAAGATGATCGACCGTGATCATGGTCGATTTTTAAACTGACCCCCAGCCCCCCCCCCACAACCCCATCTGTTGTTCAAGGATGTCTCGAATCTTATTAGTATATAAATGTGTAATAGCCGAGGGATCTGTTATTATATCCCCCGACACTAGAGAGTTAAACGGGTCACCGAATTTGGCGCTGCAGACCTTTGTTTGGTGCAAGGCAGAGTTGGAAAGAAAAAATCTGGAAGAGGGGATACCTGTGTTGTTGCTGTATCGTTACTACTACTATTACTAGCACTAGGTATATCATTAAGTGGAATGGTGGGGGGTGACATAGAATTGTCAATAGCACCACCCCCAGTCTGTTCAATTGCAATGGTTGGAGATGGCATGAAGTCCCCTAGGCCTGTTAGTATGTATTCCAGGCTGTTTGGGGACAGCTCATCAAGCCAGCCTATATTGTCCTGTGATGTATTTTCTTTATGAGGACCCGGTTCAGATGCACTAGTAACATCCCCTAAATGCTCTCACATAAATCTATCCGTCCATTCCAGGTCCTCCATCATGTCAATGTCACAAGTTAAATCGTCTAGGCTGGTCATGTCCCCAAAACAATCATTAAGAAAACCCCTATGCCACTCCATATTGTCTAACTAATGTAGGTTCATCTCTGAACTCCATTGGTGGTGCTAGAATTGGTTCAGGTCCAGTAAATGTTGATGTTTCATGATCCAATGGCAGTGCTATTTCATTAATCTATAGAAAAAAGGTTCATTTTCTATGTGAAATAACCATTATTTCATAAAGTTGAAAAATCATGTTCATTTCTAGTCGTATGTTTACCCGAATATTTAACACGTACCATTTTTCCACACCATCCACAAAACTCAATTCCTCCTAGAATTATTTAAACTAAATAGTTACCCCCGCCCTAGAAAGTTCAGAAAGATGTAATAGCCTTATTTATAGTGAAGCATTTCTTAGTCGTATGTTTACCCGAATATTTAACACGTACCATTTTTCCACACCACCCACAAAACTCAATTCCTCCTAGAATTATTTAAACTAAATACTTACCCCCCATCTCCCACAGAAAGTTCAGAAAAACACGATAGCCTTATTTATAGTGAATCATTTTGCTACTCGTATGTTTACCCGAATATTTAACACGTACCATTTTTCCACACCACCCACCCACAAAACTCAATTCCTCCTAGTATTTTTAAAGTAAATAATCACGTATAAGGTATAGGTAAAATACCTACGTTTACAAATTCAGACTGCACTTGTATGCCTGAATCCCCTGGCAAAGCATGAAGGGGGATCCCCTCACGATCTTGAGTAGATAAGACCGATGCATTATGAGAAAGCATCCATTCCCTCTTGAATTTTCTGCCAGGTTGCATAGTGGTCTGTGCAGAGCTGACACTGGCATGAGAGGGTCCTGGTTGGTCCGGGGAGCTTGTAATGGATGGCCGTGCAGCTTGCATCGATGTGGTACCATTCCATCTTGGTCTCTTTTCTGGGGGAGAGTAATTGTATGAATCCACCTCCTCCTCCTTAAAAAAGAAGAAAATTTAGTAAAGAAATAATGACCTCTCTTTTACAGATAAATATCCCTCTAAAGTTTATTCTGATGTTTGTAGCTCTCTATGTCCTAGCGCTTTAGAAGTATTTAAAAAAAATTTCTAAAGTAAAATTTTGGAAAATTTTGAGTTTGGGGGGAAGGGGGATTTCAAAAACATCTTGCCATAACATAATTTATCCTCTAAAGTTGATTCTGATGTTTGTAGCGCTCTATGTCTTAGCGCTTTAGAAATATTTTTAAAAAGCTTCTAAAGTAAAATTTTGGAAAATTTTGAGTTTGGGGGGAAGGGGGATTTCAAAAACATCTTTCCATAACATATTTTTATCCTCTAAAGTTGATTCTGATGTTTGTAGCGCTCTATGTCTTAGCGCTTTAGAAATATTTTTAAAAAGCTTCTAAAGTAAAATTTTGGAAAATTTTGAGTTTGGGGGGAAGGGGGATTTCAAAAACATCTTGCCATAACATAATTTATCCTCTAAAGTTGATTCTGATGTTTGTAGCGCTCTATGTCTTAGCGCTTTAGAAATATTTTTAAAAAGCTTCTAAAGTAAAATTTTGGAAAATTTTGAGTTTGGGGGGAAGGGGGATTTCAAAAACATCTTCCCATGATATAAATTACCCCCTAAAGTCAATTCTGATGTTTGTAGGGCTCTATGTCTTAGCGCTTTGGAAATATTTTTCAAAATGTTCTAAAGTAAAATTTTGGAAAATTTGAGTTTGGGGGGAAGGGGGATTTCAAAAACATCTTCCCCTGATATAAATTACCCCCTAAAGTTGATTCTGATGTTTGTAGCGCTCTATGTCTTAGCGCTTTAGAAATATTTTTAAAAAGCTTCTAAAGTAAAATTTTTGAAAATTTTGAGTTTGGGGGGAAGGGGGATTTCAAAAACATCTTTCCTTGATATAAATTACCCCCTAAAGTTGATTCTGATGTTTGTAGCGCTCTATGTCTTAGCGCTTTAGAAATATTTTTCAAAAGCTTCTAAAGTAAAATTTTGGAAAATTTTGAGTTTGGAGGGAATGGGGATTTCAAAAACATCTTGCCATAACATAATTTATCCTCTAAAGTTGATTCTGATGTTTGTAGCGCTCTATGTCTTAGCGCTTTAGAAATATTTTTAAAAAGCTTCTAAAGTAAAATTTTGGAAAATTTTGAGTTTGGGGGGAAGGGGGATTTCAAAAACATCTTGCCATAACATAATTTATCCTCTAAAGTTGATTCTGATGTTTGTAGCGCTCTATGTCTTAGCGCTTTAGAAATATTTTTAAAAAGCTTCTAAAGTAAAATTTTGGAAAATTTTGAGTTTGGGGGGAAGGGGGATTTCAAAAACATCTTTCCATGATATAAATTACCCCCTAAAGTCAATTCTGATGTTTGTAGGGCTCTATGTCTTAGCGCTTTGGAAATACTTTTCAAAAGCTTCTAAAGTAAAATTTTGGAAAATTTGAGTTTGGGGGGAAGGGGGATTTCAAAAACATCTTCCCCTGATATAAATTACCCCCTAAAGTTGATTCTGATGTTTGTAGCGCTCTATGTCTTAGCGCTTTAGAAATATTTTTCAAAAGCTTCTAAAGTAAAATTTTGGAAAATTTTGAGTTTGGGGGGAAGGGGGATTTTAAAAACATCTTTCCATAACATAATTTATCCTCTAAAGTTGATTCTGATGTTTGTAGCGCTCTATATCTTAGCGCTTTAGAAACATTTTTAAAAAGCTTCTAAAGTAAAATTTTGGAAAATTTGAGTTTGGGGGGGAAGGGGGATTTCAAAAACATATTGCCATAACATAATTTATCCTCTAAAGTTGATTTTGATGTTTGTAGCGCTCTATGTCTTAGTGCTTTAGAAATATTTTTAAAAAGCTTCTAAAGTAAAATTTTGGAAAATTTTGAGTTTGGGGGGAAGGGGGATTTCAAAAACATCTTCCCCTGATATAAATTACCCCCTAAAGTTGATTCTGATTTTTGTAGCGCTCTATGTCTTAGCGCTTTAGAAATATTTTTCAAAAGCTTCTAGAGTAAAATTTTGGAAAATTTTGAGTTTGGGGGGAAGGGGGATTTTAAAAACATCTTGCCATAACATATTTTTATCTTCTAAAGTTGATTCTGATGTTTGTAGTGCTCTATGTCTTAGCGCTTTAGAAATATTTTCAAAAAGCTTCTAAAGTAAAATTTTGGAAAATTTGAGTTTGGGGGGGGGAAAGGGGGATTTCAAAAACATATTGCCATAACATAATTTATCCTCTAAAGTTGATTTTGATGTTTGTAGCGCTCTATGTCTTAGTGCTTTAGAAATATTTTTAAAAAGCTTCTAAAGTAAAATTTTGGAAAATTTCGAGTTTGGGGGGAAGGGGGATGTCAAAATCACCTTCCCCTGATATAAATTACCCCCTAAAGTCAATTCTGATGTTTGTAGCGCTCTGTGTCTTAGCGCTTTAGAAATATTTTTGAAAAGCTTCTAAAGTAAAATTTTGGAAAATTTTGAGTTTGGGGGGAAGGAGGATTTCAAAAAATTAGTCTACACAAAGAATTCCCCCTCCCTCCCCCTTAATTTCCATGCGAAGAAATAGTTTGTTTTTTCACATCGTAAAACTCTCTTAATCATGGAATACAATTGAAAATAGAATATCTTTCGTTTAATTAGGCCAGAATACAATTTCTCTCTTTGTCAAGGAACAGCCTTGTTGTTATTCCATAAACATGTGCCGTTAATCTATGATAACATGAGCGTGCGAAATTTGGTTCCAAAACTGACCCTTCCTTTGTAACACAGAAGCTTCCATTTAAACAGATAAAGAAAACGCATTTTAATTAGAATGAATGAGGAAACTGTCATTTTTGAAGGAAATAACTAAAACTACAGAGCAGTGGGGAGGGTTTTTTGTTTACATAATAGAAAAAAGAGCGTACTTTGTGTTTTCTAACGAGTATACTCATCATATAGTAGGATTTGTATTGTTGGAGGGGAGGGGGGCCTATGCCCCTGAATTTGAATTTACTGGTAAAATGATTTTATTTGGAAATAAATTAAGAAATTCAGTAAACTGTACTCACGTTGAAAATTGACGAATCCATTGTTTTAAAGTTAATAATATTTAGTGTACTATCTTTGATATGTTAAATCATAATGAAAATTAAATCGTAAGGTAAGAGCATTTTATGCAAAATCTCAAGGACGAATAAAAAACCAGTCCTTTTATTTATAACTAATCACCAATCAACTTACCGTATATTGAGCAAGCACCAATGTCTCTTATTGGCCCCCTAAAAAACGGATGTTGACTCGAAAAACACTCTGGTTGAGTTACATAACTTCGACTGTGCTCTTAAAACATGTTGAACCACTTCACATGTTGTCAGCTTTGAAATTTCTGAACATGTTGAACCACTTCACATGTTGTCAGCTTTGAATGAAATTTCTTGTGCAATAGAACCTTGACTATTGTTTCATAACATGCATTATGGTGAGGGCTGTTTGCTCTCAATCACTTTTATTCTTAAAAAGGCCACTATAACTTTCCATTTCAAACCAAATGAGCTCCATCTGAAGTTTATACGACCGTTATAAACTTCAGTCCATAAAAACCTTTTATGCCCTCATAGCACAACTTATAACTCTATCCCCACGGCACTGGGGAGAGGGGGTGTTGTGTTAACCCTAGAGGCATTATTATATGCTCTTTGGACTATTTTGAACAAAATCGCTATGTCATAGTTTAAATCAGATGCGTTTGGTAAAAAGAAGAGTTGTCTGGGAGGGGAGGGGGCTAAATGCCCTCCATCACTTTTGACTTTTAAAAGAGAACTAGATCTTCCAGTTTTCAACCAAATGAGCCTCTTCTAATGTTGAACAACCATCTCTTCCATAAAAACCTTAAATGCCCCCGCGGCATAACTTACAACCCTCGCCCCCTGACTGTGGTGGTTTGTATATATCCCAAAAGCCTTGTTATATGATCTTAAGACGATTTCGAATAAAATAAAAGTCTCAAAATTTCTATTGGATGCATTTTGGAAAACACAACGTGTGTGTGGGGGGGGGTAGCTGCCCTCTGATTACTTTAAATCTTAAAAAAGGCACTAAAAATTATGATTACCAATCCAATGAGTCTCCTCCAAAGTGTGTACGACCACCCTTTAAATAAAATCCTTATATACCCCAAGGGCATAACTTACAACCCTTGCCCTGAGAGCTCTGGGGGTTGGGGTATCTTCCTCAGAGACATAATTTCCGGACCTTTCCACTACAATGAGCAAAATTGTAATCTCCAAGTTTTGATTGGGTGTATTTGGGGAAGTGAGGATCGTGGGGGGGGGGGGTTGGTTACTGTCAAACCGCTTTTTACTCTTAAAAGGGTCACTATAACTTCCAATTTCAAATGAAATGAGCCCCATCTAACGTTTATACGACCACCCATTCCATGAAAACCTATATGCCCCACAGACCTGACATACAATCCTATCCCCAGGGCACTGAGGGGTTTTGTCAACCCTAGAGGTATTGTTATATGTTCTTAGGACTGTTTTGAGCAAAATCGCTATCTCACAATTTCAATCAGATTCGTTTGGTGAAAAGAAGGGCAGTCGGGGAGAGGAGACTAGCTGCCCTCCATCCCTTTGACTCTTAAAATGGAACTAGAACTTCGAATTTTCAACCAAATGAGCCTCCTTTAAAGTTTGTACAACCATCCCTTCCATAAAAACCTTAAATGCCCTCGGGACATAATAATTAACCCTACCATTTCGGGAAAATACGACGTGTTTTTGTGTGTATGTGGAGGGTGGGGGGGATGTTGCCCTCTGATCACTTTGACACTTTAAAAGGGTGATAGAACTTCTGATTACCAATCCAATGAGCCCCCCTCCGAAGTTTATATGACCACGCTTTCTATAAAAACCTTATATGCCCCAGGGCATAACTTAAAACCCTTGCCCTGAGGGCTGTGGGGGGTTGCCATCCTCAAAGACATAACTTGCGGACCTTTTAATTACGTTGAACAAAATGGCTATCTCAAAATTTTGATCGGAAGTCTTCGGGGAAATGATGGGCGTGGGGAGGGGACGTTTCTTCTCCGATCATTTTCGACTATTAAAAAGGGGACCAGTCCTCTCAATTTCCAATCGAATGAGCCTTTTTGAAGTTTTTACGACAACGCTTTCTATAGAAACCTTATATGCTCCTAGGGCATAACTTAGAACCCTTGCCCTGAGAGCTGCAGGGGGGGGGGTTGTCATCCTCAAAGCCATAACTTATGGACCTTTAAAGAACGACAAAAAATTAAAGGGAGCAGAAATTATGCCGTATTTGCGAGGGATATTCCTCTTTAACCAATGGTCTTTACAGTAATGTTTTACAGTGCTATAGGCTACTGAAAGCATTTATGAATTCAACAAATGCAATTAATGGTTAGTTGTCATTATTTATTAACCGATTGTTTTTTAAGACATTTGAACTGATTATTTTTTTTTTTTTTTAATGCAAATGCACATCAATAAGCGCTTCTATTCTTAGGGTATTGCGAAAAAAAAATGTCCCACTCCGATTGCCCCTGTGCTTGAGCAATCGTTCTGAAAACATTAAAGACAGAAGTCAAAATTCTTGGGGCAAAGAATCATAAGTCAAATTTCGAATAACTTTCAAGGAAGGCAATCCCAAACTCTTTTCTTCTAAAAAAAAGCTAGGTTAGAAACGTTTGAGTGTAGGAGATATATGCATCGAAACATTGTCCGCAAAAAAAAAAAAAAAAAAAAAAAAAAAAAATCCATATTCATATTCTCATTGACCCCGAACTGTTTCTCAGCCCACATTCAGGAGGTCCGATTCACAATGAATAATGAAAATACAAAAAAAAAGTATTTTCCGAAATTAAAGGAGGGAGCATTTTTTTCGATTGTTTTTCAATGAAAATACCAAAAAAGGTATATTCACAATCTAGGGGGATAGTAAAATCTTAGGGGATAGTTGCTTTCCCACCTTACGGATTCACCTATAACACAACTTCCTAGTCTCTCACTTATAAAAGTTAAATAAAAAATGGATATAGAAATTTTTATTACCAAGAACAACTGTGTCATCATGATGGTCAATTGCATAGTGGAAATACTTGAAAAGAGCTTCTATTGTTTGAAGCTGTAAATTGTAAATTACAATGCTTTATTTTTGGCATTTATTATAAATGCCATGGGCATTTATCGTCTAGTCAGGTAAAAAGTTAAGAGATCAAGTTTTTTAAAAATAACCATTAATGTTTGGAAAAACCCCAAAGACCGGTATACTATTGATTTTTCATTGTCCATACGCGGCGCCATTAGCAGCTCTAGCCAATTGCAGATAAGGATGTTCTAAATTACGAAAGTTGCATCAGAATCCGAAGCCAAGGAGAATTCTGGAAACTAGACAGAACTAGTTCTAAAAAACTTTCTAAAGAGGACAGATATAGTTGAAAAATTAAATAATTGTGTTTAAAGTGTTGTGAATCTTGCAATTATTCCAAATTAATTTTTTGCAAGAGGACTTTCTTGCACCGAGGGAGCGACCAAATTTATATCTGTGTATTTTAAATCTTTTGTCAGACTGTATAGCAACAACAGGTTTGTATTGGACAATATTTCTTTTATTATTGTATACCCTAGTCGAGATAAGCGGAGACTCCGTCTAAGGTCGGTCCGAAAGACCATCGTATTTTTTTTTTTTTTTTAGAAATTTGTTTTTTAAGAATTGGCATAGGCAAAAGGAGGGTGTACGGGTTTAAATCCCTCCTCAAAATGTGGAAAATAGAATTTCAACAGTTGAAATTTCCAATTTTCAAAATTTATAGTTGCCAAAAGTATTGTTTCCATAATTAGAAACAACAATAAATACTCTAAAGCAATTACATGTGAGGGTAAGTATTTACCAAATCATATTATTGAGTTACGAATAAAGTGAATACACCACTCGATGCCTTTTTTATGCTCTTTACGAATATAATAATCATTTTTTACGGAAATGAATTTTAGCCCCCACCCCTATATATCAGTTCAGGGTATATATTTGCACATTAGGGGGTGGGGGTAAAGTTTAAACTTAAAGTTTAAAAATTAAAAAATAAAGCCTTCAAAGCTGAACCTTGCCTTCATTTGGGAGATTGCTTGACGTCACGAGATTGAGAGGGATTTTTTTTTAAGTCTCAGAAATTCCGAATGCTCAATCCAAACTATAAAAAGCAGAAACCTGCTCCAGATGTGTCAACTAACCGCGTAAGGCCTATAAATCTCGTGAAAAGGGGTGATTTCTTTCAAGTGAAAATACTGGCTACTAGAATAGTTTTGATTTGAAGTTGGGCCATAAGCACTGGCTGTTCAGGTGCCAGCATCTGCTGGAGTATAGGTAACCGTTAAGCCATCGATGAAAGCTTAAAGCGGGATGAGTAATAGGCTATGTTCTCTTGTCGTGTGATCTTTCTTTTTATTGCACTGGTCAACAATCGACATTGATGAATAGATAGAGCAACAATTTAATAACAAGCAATTGACGAAGCCTAAAAATAAACAGAAAAGTCGCAAAATGTTGAGGGATATACATGGAAATAACGGACTGGTCAAATCGGTTTTTTTAAGTGCTACAGCAGGGGCTGTAAAAACTAGAATGATTGCATGGCCGTCGATCACTTGTTCTGTTGAAAACTTGTTGTGTCTTAAGTCTGAAATCTGGATGATTGCTGTTAAACTGGACTTAAGAAAATCTTTTTTACTCACGCATTTTTGAATTTAATAATATATTTAGAAAATTATTTGCCAAAATTGTTTGAATTCTCCTAACACCTCACTAAGAACTTAGGATCAGGGATGCCACCCGAATCAAAAATTAAATTCATGGTGTGCCTCTTTGATAGTCGCAACCATTTTTGATTAGTAACTTAAAAAATCGCTGCTCGCAACAATCTGTGTCGCTCACTGTTCCCACCTTATATTGTCATATCCAAAATGAAAGTTCGTATCTGACGTTTTTATAATTTCGTATGATAGCTAAAGCAAGAGTTTGAAGGTAGTTTAGATGCAATATTTTTATTTCAAGTACAATAACCAAATTCAATAACAGCCAATAAAAACTCTGATTAAGCAGGTATTTGTTTCATTTTTTATGAAGTAGAAAACTGCAATTTTCTACAAAAAAAAAGAAATGGTAAAAAAAACAGTTTAGATAAAAATACACCCACTTAATCGAACGCTCTTTTAAATCCAAACTCCAAAAAGCCTAAAACTTGATACCGCGAATGAATATACGGACTGATGAGGAATGAATATGAGGACTTGGAACAACTTATTCTTTTGTTATTCTTATTCACTTCTTACACTTTTGTTGGGGAATGGGGATAAGAAGGGGCTATAAGAGGGATTGCGGCTGTGAAATTATATGTTCCCCAAGTGTTGACCCAAGGATCAGTGTTAAAGTACTAAGGAAGCTTAAAAATAAAATCTGATTCTTTAAATTGATTAATTGGAACTTTCACAACCTTATACGCAGGGTCTGTCCGTATTGAATTCACTTAGCACGTCATTTTCAATGGCCATGGATATAAATTCTCAGTGCAATAAAAACATTTGGGAATGTGTCCATATAACCATATTTTGTTGTAAACGACAAAGCTCGAGTTGGGGTACTCTTAGAGGGCAGCATTTCTGCTAAAATTTGTAACTCGTCAACGTTCACATGGCAGTTTTCTCCTTAACTCAAAGCGATTTGAAGATGTTTAGAGGCTTTCTTCAATTCTTGTTTATCACCAAAATTCTGCAAGCTTTGAATGTCGTAGAGAAATTTAAAACTTTCACTATGGTTCTCCATTAGCTCAAATCTCTCCTTTAGTGAGTATATTGTAGTGTCTAGCACGACAAAGAAGAAATTGCCCTTAATGATTGTTCTCCAGAATTTACAGTTTCATCTTTCCCCTCATAAGAAAATTGTTATTTTATTTTCCTTTGACGGACTGTTGTTTCTTTTTCAAACTCAGGAACAATCACGATTTTTTTTTCCAAGTTCCTTAGCATCGGTGATCCCGTTGTTTACCCCTTCATCAGATCTTATCTTAGTTCCTACCAGATGCATCGACTTTCTGGTCTTGGGAAGCTTCATATAAGACATTATATGCTTCTTCAACATGGTACCTCAAAGGTAACAACGCCTAGATTCTACGCTCCCACCGTTTGTTATAGAGTGGTTTTACTGTAAGATTCGAAACGTTATTAAGAAAATACTCCATCGGTGAGTAGAACTTGAAAAAAATTCCAGGATTATACGATGGAAATTATACGCTGAGAATCCAAGCTAAAGCTATAATCTAAGCTATGTATTAATGCGGATGATAATAAAATTATTCAAGATTAAACAGTTATTAGTTAACTCACTTACCTACAAAAGCATCTTTTTAGAAGGCTAATTAGGCTATCCTGTTCTGATTAAAAAAAAATACCTCTTTTATTACTTAATTTTTAAATATTCTAACTAGCCAAAAGTCAATAGCCCTATTGAACATAACGGTTGTGCCACTCTTTTGAGTGTTGTATGGCTCGATGAGCAGATGCAGATAAATTGGGTACTACAACTGTTTGGTTGGGCTTGTTTGTAAAAGAAAAATAAATAAATAAAAATATAAATCGCTTGTTTCCTTTTGCGATCGGATGTAACAGCAAAAGAGGGAATTTACGCAACAAAAATCTTAATAGTTGTAAAAGCCAAAAAAATTGTAGAAACTCCTGATTTTCAGGTATGAATAGACCTAAGATGAAGCCATGGTGCAAAATATGTTTTCATTTTTGACGTTCCTTTTCCCATAGTTTTCCTACTAGATATCCAGTCTATAGCACCAAATCCATAGCAGAGGGTCAACGCGATATTTTCTAGGCGTTAATTTTAGGGTATTTTCCATGTGTCAACTTTGGTTGGAGACTTCCGTGTTCTACCTCAGCTCCACCCTTGTTTGTCAGCCAGTGCTTGTTGATAGCGTACGAGAATGTAAGCCAAATGATAAGGCCGCCGCCTGTTTGAATGGAAAAGGTTCGGACCAGTGTACTATTTGGTTGCCTTGGGCACGGATACAACCGAGTTTTGTTCAGTGCCTCCTTACCCTCGAATCACCTCTCCCATCTTAAGAAGCGCCATCTCCTTTCCATTCATCTAATCTCAGTAGCGTTTTCCACAAATATACCTCCTCATCAGCGTTGCCAACGCTGTGCAATTTTACCAGTTTTGGCACAATTTAGAGGTCCTGTTACAATCCGGGATATTTGGAAATTCTTTGGTACAATTCAAATTTCGCTGTACATTTTGGCTTGACTCGCTGGTTTTTTTTTTTTTTAGTCGAAAATTTCACCAAGTCTATCGAAAACTTTCCAAAAAATCTTTTACTTTTTTTTGTAGGGATTTTAGAATTTGTTATTCATAATTTGCAAAGATTATTCTCATCTCCGGTTCATTATTCAGTCTTTAACTGATGAAATTACATCAAAACTATTTTTAAACACTCCGAACCTGGGTTAATCGAAATTGTAGTGAGCGATTTGCATAAGGCAGTACTGCTTGATTAATTAGCCCCCTGGCTAATAGAACAGGCCAGTGAAATGAAAAGAGACTTGAGAGTGATCAACTGATCAGTTAGGTCAATAGATACATCAAAAGAATTTGCTTTTTATGCTGATTTCAAATCTATAAAATTCATTACGTTTAATTTTACCCGTCAAAAGCTAAGGGCCCGGGGAAATTTGCCTGACTTTCAAAAACGGGGGAAAAACTCCGAAAACCCAAGTGATCCTAATGAAATTTTATCGTCAGATTCAGCATAGCCGAGAACCCTATTGTACAGGTTTCAAACTCCTATGTATAAAAATGTGGAATGTTGTATTTTTTAACAGAATAAATATCACAAATGCGTGTTTTATTTGTTTTTTTGTTGTTTTTTTCTTCCCAGGGGTGATCTCATCAAACTAGTGATCCTAGAAAGACGAGAGAGGGCTCATTTGATCGGAAATCAAAGTAGCCAAAGAGATTACAGGGCAACTAGCCCCCTCCAACATACTTTTCCCCCCAAGGTCATCTGATCAAAATTTTTAGATAGCCATTTGATTCAGTATACATGAAACCTCCAATAGGTATGCCTTTAGGATGACATGACCCCCCGCAGTCCCTGAGAAAAAGGCTGTTAGTTACGTAATTTGCCCATTGTTCGCACATAGTATTTGTTATTGGGAAATTTACGGAATTTTTTTGAAGGTATTTTCCGCAGGCGGGTATTTTCCAAGAAAAATTTTTTCATAGGGAGGGAAGTTTCCCGGGGAAATTTTTGTAGGGAAATTTCTGTACTGATTTGTACTTATTTCCTGGCTTGATTTGAAAAAGAGTAAACATCGATTTTTAACTGAGAGTAAGGAGCAAAACTTAGAACGAACAGAAATTATTCCGTATATAAGGGGACTGCTCTTTCCTTAACCCCTGTTCTTTACGCTAAAGTTTGACTTTTTATTATATTTTTTAAAGAAAGTCTGCGCAAACACAAGGGTCGTTGAATTTGAATGATAATTATTCTTAAAGAACTTCAAGATTTTAGGGTAAAGAGCGATGGTCGAGGGAGGGGCACCCTTCCTCATATACGGATCTGTTCGGTTTGAGTTTTAATTCTGCTCCTTACATCAGCTGCAACAACTTTTTTTTTTATTTATTTAATACTTGACAAGAGCACAGACTTGAGTAGCAAAAAGAGCTTGGTTATAGTTCTTCGCTGTCAGGATAGGAGTGATGTTGATCAAAGAGACAGTTTTGCTGTAAGAGGCTCCTTCTTGAAACTTACACAAGTTCAGCAATGTAAAGCCAATCTTTAATAATACTGTACAACCGGTAAATAAATATTTCCCAAACTATAACTAAATTGCTATTCCAAGATTTTGAGCTGTTAAGGCACGCCTAATTAGATTTGCTACAGAAAATGCTTCGGTTATTACAGAGGAGCAGGGTAGTCTGCAGGCAAAGCTGTGAGAAGCCTGCCTAAATTTATTTGTCCTTGGTTACTCATGCTTTTAATTCACCTGTGTATTGGTGTTGTCGAAAAACAATTGCTAAAAGAAATTGAATACTTTTTCTTAGGATGTATCCGGCTATATTAGTCACAGCCCAAAACGGATCAGTCAGGTGTTCGAATTGTGAAAGCTTCTGGAATTGAACACCGAATTTGACAGATGGTTGTCTAGAAACGCAGTTGTATCTTGATATTTGGAGCAGCTGGATTGCTTAGTTTTATTCTTCCGTGTAGAAACCAACAAGCCAGGAAAGGCCACTGCCGAACTAAAAAGTCTATTTTAAATTTTTTTTTTTTATATATATTTTGTTTAGCCTTACGTTGCCTTCCTGGCGTATATTTTGAAGCATGTGGAAGCCCTAAAAAGACAATTTCAGGCAAAAGACATCCAGATTAAGCTTCCCTATAATTGTTTTTCTGAAGCTCATAAGACAGTTGCATTCCACTTCATGTTGCCTAGTCATACCAAGGAAATTGCCCCCCCCCTAGTAAACCCAGGTAACACGAACTGCTACGTCAATGTCGAGGGTGTGGATTGTGGGGGACGAGTGGGAGTGGTTTACACGAAAGAAAAGGTGTTTCTGTCTGCCGCAGTTTGGCATAAGAAAGAGTGAAGACAATTTTTATTAGTGTCCAGTGATGAGATGTGAAAGCTTTTTTTCCACTCCAGTTATTCATCAGTAAGAAACTTCAATAGACTTCATCCAGGCTGTGTTGTAGGAGTGGAGTGTGATCAGTCAAACTTGGCATCACTCCTGGCTCAGTTTCCAAATTTACTCTGACAATGACCTGAAAGATACCGTCTAAAAATGGAAGAGATTATCCTTTTACCCTAAGTTTGATATTTAGATTGACTCAGATCAAGCTGTGTTTTGGATTCGGTTTACGGGCAAGAAGATGTTCATGGGTCAAAGCCTTCCTCTGCTCGAGCTTTTCACTCTCAGCCTAATTGTTTTCCCGTTCACTTCCATCGTTGATAAGAAACAATTTTCAACTGTCAATTCGAAGGGTCGAACAAAACCGGCGTTGAAAATAGTCTCGGCTTAAACACCTTGAAGGGGCATCTCAGTCCCAACTCGATCGTCTCAAAGAAAAAGAAACCCTCCTTGAATACGGATCTTTATTCGAGGTGGAAAAACTATGGAAGAGGTTATTAAAAAGCCGAGCTACAAAAAAAAGGCCAACTAGAACGAAAGTTCCTCTTTTGTCTTTTTTTTTTCAATTTTATAACCTTTGTAGGGTTTAACCTGACTGCTTGTTCAATTTAATCAAACTACTTCTAGTATTTTAACTTGATTTTGTTTAGTAGATACGATCGAGAGCTTATGTAGATGACCAACTGTTGGGGGCGCGCAGGTTTGTAGCGTTGGTTATGAAGCCATGGGAGCCTGTAGTTTCAATTTTACTGTAACCTTCGTCTAAAGTGCTTTTAGCGGTTTACAGTTGATATTGCGCTTAACTGAGAAGGTCTAAAGAAGTATTCTTTATATTTCCAGCAATGAGATTACCACTTCCCTGTTTTTTTCCTGCCATTGCCATTGAATATCTTTCTGAGAAAAATCAATTTGATAACTGTCGGTCAGTGTAGCAGTGTGATGCGAGGCAAATTTTTAGCCTACTGTTCAAACGGTGTAATTTAAACTCTTGTGGTACAATTTAAGTTGGAAAACTGATACATTATATCTCAGCGCGTTGGCAAAGCTGCTCCTCATGGCCAGACGCTGGGTAGAATCGCCAATGGCTAGGCAGTAACTAAAATTTAGCAGTATTACACCCCTTTTGTGAATGAGTAATGAAAAGGTCTACAAATCTCAGGGGCACAACAAGAAGATTGTCACCGCTACCTTTTTTGCATACTGATGGTACTTTTATTATTTGCTATAGCCATGGCTCTGAAGTCATTATTACTTCCACCAATTTGATAGTTATAAAATAAACGGAATCGGTCGAAGTTGATTTTCGAATAATATCTTGGTGGAAGTGATAGAAGACTTGAGAGCCATGGCTAATTAGAGTAGTGCCAAGACAGATACTCTCTGTGAGAGGTAACGCTGGCTTAACTGTTTCATCAGTTTTATAAAAATTATTAATTTCACTTGTTGATGATAGTCTGAAAAACCACCTTGGGGCAGAATTAAGGTAGATAGGCATAAAGCAGGAGTGTATTTCCAGCATTTTTATTGGGGGGCAAGAGCTCCATCCGAAGATTCAAGTGGCATGGGTTATATATTAATTTTTTCTCCGAATTATTGGGGGCAACTAACTCCCTACCCCCAAAAACGACATCACTGGCACAGAGTAAAAGTAATTCAAATAGTCTATCAGTTCTGTGAGCTATTTGAAGGCAATTGGAGAGTCGAAAATGACTCAACGATTTATGACCAGCCATGTCTACAGACTTGCGAGCACGTGGGGACTGAGAGTCTGAGATTGTTCATATTATATGATTTTTGCCTACTGGGCAGGTTATGGTGCAACGGTTACGGTTTGGATAAAAGACACAGTCAAAAGCAACAAAAACTTAAGCAAGACAAGACAGGCAAAATATTAATCATTTTCAGTCATGACCTGCTTGAAGTTTGAATGGCCATTATCGGAATAGTTAAAAAAAAAATCAACTAAAAACATAGTTTTTTGAAGTTTAAGCACTAAAACATCGCTTAATTTTTCGAAAATTAAAAAAAATCATTTTTGGGAGAATTTTCATTGTGAAATGCCCTTTTCTTGGTATTTCCATTGAAAAATGGTAAATTTTCCAAAACTTAATTTAAAAGATATATTCCCTCCCCCGCCCAAGTTCTTGTGAATTGACACCAGAAGTCATTTTTCAGGACCAGAAAACAAGAATTTCGGTTAAACGATACAGTTTAAACGACTGACTAAAAATAATCCAAGTTCACGCCGCATGAATTTATCCCATTTAGGTTTCAATGAGAAAACTACGGTAAATTTTGTCAATTAGATGTTTTTTTTAAGGATTTGTTCAAACCATCTAGAAAAATTCTTACTAACTTTATCAAATCCCTAGGGATTTGGTAAGACGACTAATTTTTTTTATACCACTCACTGTTAAATATGCATCACTGATAAAAGCATCAACCTCCGGTTATGATCCAGCGAAATTTCCGAAGTCGCCTCAGGAGAGTTTCAATCAGACAGGAGTGATGGTTTTCTATAAATTTACCCTCCCTATAAGGAATTTTCAATATGTTCTTGCAAGAGTTCAGGCAAGCGTAACTTATTTTACCCTGGCTCACAGTGATTACCTTTCTAGGAGTTGTGTTGTGAATACTTAGAAATTTTTTTCAGCCGATAGAGTTTAGTTGACGCGTGAAATCAAACAGTTCGTGGTAACGAACTGTAAGTAAGGAGCGACCCGGCTCATTGGTAACCGAAACTCTAGAAAACGGGATTTTGATACCAATAGATACATCAAAAGAATCAAATTTTAATGCTGATTTCAAATATATAAGTTTCATCAAGTTTAGTCCTACCCATCAAAAGTTACGCACCTGAGAAAATTTGACTGACTTTCGAAAAAAGGGGGAAAGACCCCCTAAAAGCTATAGAGCCTTAATGAAAATCACACCATCATATTCAGCGTATCAGAGAACCCTACTGTAGAGGTTTCAATTTCCTATCTACAAAAATCTGGAATTTTGCATTTTTTGCCAGAAGAAAGATCACGGATGCGTGTTTATTTGTTTTTTTTTCAGGGGTGATCGTATCGACCCAGTGGCCCTAGAATATCGTGGGGGAGCTCATTGGAACTGAAATTAAAAGTTCTAGTGCCCTTTTTAAGTGACCAAAAAAATGGAGGGCAACTAGGCCCCCTCCCACGCTCATTTTTTCTCAAAGTCACCCGATCAAATTTTGAGATAGCCATTTTGTTCAGCATGGTCGAAAATATGATAACTATGTCTTTTAGGATGACTTAATCCCCTGAAGTCCCCGGGGGGAGGGCTGAAAGTTATGAAATTTACCCAATGTTAACATATAGCATTGCTTATTGGGAAGTATACAGTCGTTTTCAGGGGGGATTTTTTCTGGTAGTGGGGGGTGGGTGGGTCGGAGGTTATGTGGGAGGATTTTTCCATGAAGGAAGTTTTCGTTAGGGAAGGGACATTGCTATGAAGGGGGCACCGGACTTCCCAGCATTATTTTAAAAAAGATCAGAAATTAAATATAAAAAAACAAGTTTTTCAACTGAAAGTAAGAAGCAACATCAAAATTTTAAAACGAACAGAAAATATTACGTATATGATTGGGTTCACTCCCTAGAAGCCTAAGATTTTCTAATACTTTCATAAGAGCTATTTATTCTAAATAACGGCCTTTGTGATTAAGGGGTAATTTTTAAAGAATTGGAACAAAATTCGAAATTTAGCTTAAAGAGCGAGGTATTGACTAGGGGGCGAACCCCCTAATATACGCGTTAAAATATATGTATATAGAAGTTCGTTACGTAATTTAATTCGTAAGTTACGTATATTTATTACTAATAAAAATGTTCGTAAATAAAATTAAACAAGTTTCCAGAAAGCCATTTAACCAAATAAAAGTAAAATTAATATGCAAATTTTGTTTTAATTATTTATGTACGGTGAGCCAAAATCAAAACCTTGATTAATTCAAAAACGTTCAAAAATTAAATGAAAAAAACAAGTTTTTTTTTTAACTGAAAGTAAGGAACGACGTTAAAACTTAAAACGAACAGAAATTATTTCGTATGTGAAAGGGGCTGTCCCCTCCTCAACGCCTCGCTCTTTACGCTAAAGTTTGACTTACTCACAACTCTTTTTTTAAACAATAAAAAACTTTAGCGTAAAGAGCGAGGCGTTGAGTAGGGGACAGCCCCTTTCATACACGGAATAATTTCTGTTCGTTTTAGGTTTTAACGTCGTTCCTTACTTTCAGTTAAAAAAAAACTTGTTTTTTTATTTATAAACAGAAGAAGTCTACAGAACAGGGCGGTATCCAGGCTTTTTTTTTAAGGAAAGGGGGTCGTTTACAAAAAAACTTCAAAAACCCACCAAAAATTTGTTCGTATTCATTTTTGTTAGGTTTTTACGAGTTGGACAAACATTTCGGGGAGGGGGTTGAAGCACTCTAGCCTCACCCCCCTGGATACGGCCTTGCTACAGAATATCATTCAGGACAGATTAACAGGGGCTTCAATTCACGAAGATAGAGGGAAACGATTTTTTTTTTAATTTACAGGGGAAGGGGGTACTTTTGTCGTTCTTTCAATGACAATACGAGAAAGGGCTTTTTCAATGAAAATGTAAAGAATTTATTTTCAAAGTTTATGAGTCCACCCCTGATAGACGTGTCTGTACGTTAGTAAGGTTTACTAAGTTCACATTATTTTAAAATTTGTGGCAAAAGTTGGTCGGACATAGCTCAGAAACCCCTGGGAGCAGAAGTTTACAGAATCACCCTTTCAATTTGAAATTATGAGGGACCTTTTACACTTACAGACAAGGTCCGAAACAAAATATGATAGATAATTGGTCGAAAAACGCAAATTGCTAATTAGGCGTTTTTAATTTGTCTCCTCTCTGATACTTGGATTTCGGTTTCCTTAAGTAATCAGAATCATGCCTGTGCATTTTAATGTCGGGTATCCGCTTAAGGCCTTTTTGTTCGGGTCAAGCCTAATTTAGTGAACCTCTTGCGTAATGTATCTAACAAGAAAAAAAATTTGACATACTTAGAAACTTGCGCATCTTCCTCAAAGGATTGATGGTCGCTGAGAAGCCAAAATGAACAAGGCCACGGTACTTCTGTATTATACGAGAAACACTCGAGAAGTGAAGTTTGGTTAACGTTAATGAAATAAAACAAAATATGATGAAAATATAACACTTTATTAGCAAATGAAACGAACTACAGTAACAAATGGTATTTTACTTTTTGAAAACCCCATATTGACACGCAAATTGACGTTTTTCAAGCATAGCTTAGTTTTACACTTGCAAAGATGTTGCTTCTCGTAAGAGTACAAAGTCATGGTGTGTCCATTGAAGCAGTGTTCTGTTTTGGGCAACAACCCCTTTTCCTGGAAAAATATAATTGCCTATTCTTCGGTCCTTGGCAAATCCCAAATCTTAGTTCGATCCAAATTCTCGTGTGTTTCTCGTATAATACATACATAAGTACCAAGGTCACTTATGCTTGAAAATGAGCTTCAAACTTTGAGAAATTAAAATAACATAAATGCGTCATATTCACATACTTTCTTTTAAAATTCCAACCCATTTGGAATAAAAAAACGAAAAAATGGACTCTTGGACAGAAGAAAATTCTTTTTTTCTGGCCAAGCTGAAACTTTAGTACTGTAGTAGTTTGTAGTTTAAGAATACCCCATAGGAAAAAAAAAAGAATTTTCAAGAGAGGTACAGGTTACATCCCGCTTTACTGAATTAGAAAAATCTCTTATGCTAAACGGTCTAAGAGAAAAATTGTGGCATTTTCCTCACGAGACAGTTTCGCTTTTTTTTTTCTTTTTTTTATGTTGACTATAAAGAGCCGAGGTTATACATTTACTAGGCAGATGGTACTGCCGCAACCTCAACATAACAAAAAGAAGACACGAGTCACTGCAGTGCAGAGGCCTAGCTCCAGTATTTTTATTGGGGGGGGGGGTAAGAGGGGTCTACATCTGAAGAGTCAAAGGGTATGGGTTATGTAACAGTTTTTTCTCCAAATTATTGGGGGGCAACTGCCCCCTTGCCCCCCGAAACCAGGTAAATGCTGCAGTGACAAACATATTTTCAAGATTAATTTGTAGAAGTGAAATAAGAGATTATAATTTTTAGTTCTAGCCAAGATGGAAATTGACATTACAGGCTGAGACTCTAACCTTCAGCGCCATCATTCCACTCTTGTAGATCATATTTGAGCTCTTGTTTCAAGCGCCAAAAGACTGAATTAATTTCCCAAAAAGAATGTGATTTTCCCCGCTATGCAGTATTTTGGGGGAGGGAGTGTAAATTTTTCTTTTAGGCCTAATGAACTTGTGAAGTTCTTTCAAAATCCAAAAAAATTCGGGCAGCCATGGAGATTTGAAGGTACATTTGTAATAGAGCCTTTCCACTCCAGAAATAGTACCATAAAATGACATTTTTGGCGCCATAAGTCGTTTTAAGATATAGTGTCATCAATAACAGTTCATAAAAAGAGTGTAAATATGAGAATTGTCTTTAAATAGAGCCTTTAAATAATTCCTTATGATGTTGTAGTGTTCCACTAGTACTTACAAAAAAGGACAAATCATTGATACACCGGCTTAAATATGATTGAATATGATTGTGTTTTCAAATAGTGGGGAGGGGGGACCTTGGGTCTGGAATTTTTATCCATGATAATTCCAATGGTTCAATTTTCATTTCAATTCATGGTCACTTCTGAGGGGTTTAGAGCCCATCTTCAAAATTTCGATTTTTTTCGCAATAAACTTTCACTATTAAGATAAGGCTAATTCATAGTCACTATTCCTGAATCAGCTGTAAATAAAGAATTTTCTCACTAGACAGCTTTATCAAACCGCGGTTCTAAACTTTCGGTTGCTAGGGGCCGACCTTTGTTCTTTACTGTGTTGTAGCCATTGCAGCAACTACAACAGGGTGCTTAAATTCTTTAAAATTGTTTGCCAGTTTATACGAATACTGATTCTATTGATACGCATTAGAGTCCAGTAAGTATTAAATAAGGAAGTTTGAAAAAGGAAAGAATATAGGTGGAGCTCAAATATACCATTACACTTGGGACAACTTGTTTCTAAGCTAGGAAAAAAATAATCTTGAATGCCTTGATACGGCTTGTGTTTTCCATAGTGTACTATTGCAGTTCTTCATAGTGTATCTGTGCCACCTATTTCACGTTTCACCCTATTTTCATGTCTCAGAGGCACCATCGTCGCACAATTTAGCTACTTATTGCTGAAAATGTGCTGTGAACTTCATTAAGGCACTTACAAGGGATTCCAAATATTATTCTTTTTTTTATAAGGCACCAAATCAAAAGAGAATAGTGCGAAAAAAGGGAGCTTGCATATCTTTATCAACTGCTTTTTGTTAATGAGTTCTAACAGCAACTAAAAATAACAGAGCAACACTAACATTAACAACACTACGAAAAGGAACAGAAATAACAGCTAATCAAGTTCAGTTAATAACTTGTAACAGCTTCAGATTGCTGAACAGTACCTTTTCTCTATGAATCCGTATTGATCCAAGTAACTTACTGAACACAATGATTATAAATATTTACAATTTTTTTTTCTTTTTTTTCAGAATATTTTCAAGATGGCTCAACTCTATGGGTCAGCAAGAGATTTAGGTGACGGTTGGTACCCTGATGATACTTCCGTTCGACCATTTAGCACTTCAAAAGCTTTTCCAATTTCTCTTCTAATTGTTGAAAACTTCAAAGGATTATCATCTAATAGCATTGGAGAGTGGAGTAAGCTGTGCAGTGGATGACCTTCTTTGAACTGAATATTTTAAACTATACTAAAAAAAAAGTTAGTTTGAAGCTAGTTTATCTTTTAATATGAATATGTATACAGACTTTGATTTCTTCAGTAACGAAAATAAGAATATGAGTGAAATATTGAATCCAACTGAAATCCGAAATTTCAGTGGTTCTTTTCCGTTTGAAAGTGACACATTTGAAATAAATTTAGATGATGTCCTTGAAGTCATAGGGAAGGAAATAAGTACCGAGAATAGCGAGGCACGATGTGCAAGCAATTGCACTTCATCGATTTTAACACAAAGTGATCCTATTGTAGGAAAGAACAACTTTAAAAACGACTACCTGCTTTCAACAATTAATATAGATGATCTAGGTCTGGAGCCTCTTGAAAGCGCTCCAATTCAAAGCAGTTCACTGCTTTTAAAATACCTTACAAGTGAGATTCCTGTTTTTGACTATAAACGGACTCGCCAAAGGAATCCATTCTTTTCCACGCAGCAGAAGTTGAAAAGTGGCGTAAATACCAACGGTTCTGTGAAAGACGAAGATGAATTACCGGATCTAATTCTAGAAAGACCTGTAACAGTGGCGAATCTTGAGCATCAAACTTGTAGGCCTGTCGGGAGAAGAATTTGCTCTAGGAGAGAAAGTTTGAGCACTGACTGCTCGAACCCTGGGAGTAGGGACAGTTCATACTCAAGGACAGCTAAAAGGTCGTCAGTTGATTTCAATGTTTCATCTCCATTGAAGCAACTTAAGCTGGATTTAGAAATTGCGAAATTTGCGAAAAATAGAAGTGCAATCTCAACACCGGATGTTATAAATCTTGTCCTTGATTCAGAATCTGAAACTCGGGCGTCTTCAGACAGTGAGGTAATCGTTTTTTATTCATTTATTTATTGATAAAAGCAGCGTTAAGAACAATGCTTGTCGCTTATAAAAGAAGTACACGTAGGGCAATACAAATCCCAAAACAAGATACAATGATTTTTTTTATTTCGGCTTTAGTCAATGCTGTACTAGCTATTTTATCATCATGTATTTCCAAGTTTGAGCTATTATTATCGAATAAGTTGATTGCCATGGTTATTATTTTCTTGAATTCAAATGAAATGGACGTTTGATAACGAACATCCAATTAGAATTGAAATGCATTTTCCTGATGGTGAAATGGCGATTTATTAAACATTAAGGCTCTTACCTTACAGCTAAGAAACACAAAATGCACAGGAAACCTGGTCACGAGCTAAGTATTGTGAGATACAATAGACAGAGTTGCTATTTTTTAGTAAATTAATTAAAAAAAATTTTCGACAAAATAAGTTTCAAAAAAAGTAAAGAACTCCATTAAACCAAAAATGAACTATAATAGAACCAAATAATCTACCAAGCATGCAAATACCAAAAATCAGTATCAATAATTAACTGAAACCCGAAACAAACGGAAATTAAAATAAATAACAGAGTCAAACTCAAAGCCAGCAGAAATTAATATGAGTAGGGTTCTAAACCCCTATGTTTTCTAAAAGCCAGAATATAATGTTTACTTTACTGAAAAAAATTCAAATGAATTTACTGAAAACAATGTCCATTATCAGTTTAATATACATATGCTGATATTTATTCCTTAAAATCTTAATTAATTTTCGATTTCTTAAAGTTATAAAAATGAAAACCTTTAAAAGAATTATTTTCTGTAAAGTACAAATTATATTCTTGCTTTTAGAAAGCACAGGGGTTTAGCTTTTAGAGATCAGTTTTGGGAAATGGTGGGCGTGAGAGGGGGGTTAGTTGCCCTCCAATTACTTTCGACTTTTAAAAAGGGCACTAGCCCTTTCAATTTCCAATCGATTGAGCACTTTTTGAAGTTTTTACGATAACACTTTCTATAAAAACCTTATAGCCTATGCCCACAGGGGATAACTTACAACCCTTGCCCTGAGGGTTGCGGGGAGAGGGGTTGTCATCCTCAAAGACCTAATTTCTAGAACTTTAAACTATGTTGAACAAAATACCTATCTCACAATTTTGATTGGATGTGTTTGAGGAAATGGTGGGCGTGAGAGGGGTGTTAGTTGCCACCCAATCACTTTTGACTATTAAAAAGGTCACTAGCCCTTTCAATTTGCAATCGAATGAGCCCTTTTTGAAGTTTCTGCAACAATACGTGCTATAAAAAACCTTATATGTCCCCAGGGCATAACTTACAACCCTTGCCCTGAGGGTAGTGGGGGGGGGGTTGTCATCCTCAAAGGCCTAATTTCTAGAATTTTAAACTACGTTGAACAAAATGGTTATCTAAAAATTTTGATTGGATGTGTTTGGGGAAATGTTGGGCGTGAGAGGAGAGTTAGTTGCCCTCCAATCAATTTTGACTATTAAAAAGGTTACTAGCCCTTTCAATTTTCAATCGAATGAGCCTTTTTTGAAGTTTCTAGGGAAACGCCTTCTAAAAAAAACCCCAAGGCATAACTTAAAACCCTTGTCCTGAGGGCTGTGGGGGGTGTCATCCTCAAAGACATAATTTCCAGAACTTTCAACTACGTTAAAAAAATGGCTATCAAAATTTTAATTGGAAGTGTTTGGTGAAATGGTGGCCGTGAGAGGGGGGGGGGGAGTAGTTGCCCTCCAATTACTTTCGGCTTTTAAAAAAGGCACTAGCCCTTTCAGTTTCCAATCGAATGAGCACTTTTTGACGTTTTTACGATAACACTTTATGAAAACCTTATATGCCCCCAGGGCATAACTTACAAGCCTTGCCCTGAGGGTTGTGGGGGGGGGGGTTGTCATCCTCAAAGACCTATTTTCTAGAACGTTAAATTACGTTGACCAAGATGGCTATTTCAAATTTTGATTGGATGTGTTTGGGGAAATGCTGGGCGTGAGAGGGGGGTTAGTTGCCCTTCAATCACCTTTGACTATTAAAAAGGGCACTAGCCCTTTCAATTTCCAATTGAATAAGCCCTTTTTGAAGTTTCTACAACAACATTTTCTATAAAAAACCTTATATGCCCCCAGGGCATAACTTACAACCCTTGCCCCGAGGACTGTGGGTGGGGGGTTGTTATCCTCAAAGACACAATGTCCAGAACTTTCAACTACGTTGAAAAAATATAGCTATCAAAATTTTGATCGGATTTGTTTGTCAAAATGGTGGGCGTGAGAGGGGGGTTAGTTGCCCTCCAATCACTTTCGACTATTAAAAAGGGCACTAGCCCTTTGAATTTCCAATCGAATGAGCCCTTTTTGAAGTTTCTACGACAGCACTATCTATAAAAACCTTATATGCCCCCAGGGCATAACTTACAACCCTTGCCCTGAGGAATATGGGGGGGTAGTTATCTTCAAAGACATAATATCCAGAACTTTTAGCTACGTTGAACAAGATGGCTATCTCAAAATTTTGATTGGATGTGCCCTGAGGGTTGTGGTGGGGGGGGTGTCATCCTTAATGACCTAATTTCCAGAACTTTCAACTACGTTGAACAAAATATTTATATCAAAATTTTGATTGGATATGTTTGGGGAAATGGTGGGCGTGAGAGGGGGTTAATTGCCCTCTAATCACTTTTGACTATAAATAAGGAGACTAGCCCTTTGAATTTCCATTCGAATGAGCCCTTTTTGAAGTTTTTATAACAACACTTTCTATAAAAACCTTATATTCTCTCAGGGCATAACTTACAATTCTTGCCCTGAGGACTCTGAGGGGAGTGTCTTCCTCAAAGACATAATTTCCAGATCTTTCAACTACGTTGAACAAAATAGCTGTCTCAAAATTTTGATTCGATATGTTTGGGAAAGGGTGGGCGTGGAAGGGGTGTTAGTTGCCTTCCAATCACTTTCGGCTATTTAAAAGGGCACATGCCCTTCCAAATTCCAATCAAATGAGCCCCCCCCCCCAAAAAAAAAATACATTGTTCCAAGATCGTTCTTTACTTAGGCAGCACTATTGCGCTGCCTTTGATAATGTTATAGAAGATCCAGGACTAAAAATACCTAGGCCTAGGGTTGATTTTTTTACATTTTTGTATAAAATTTTCATTATCATAAGCAGCGCAATAGCGCTGCCTAAGTAAAGAACGATGTTGGTGCAATGTATTATTTATTTGTTTATTTTTCTTTTTTTTTTTCTTTAGACCAGGGCACTTCGTATCGAAGGAGTTGTCGTAGAAACTTAGAAAAAGGCTCATTCGATTAGAAATTGGAATGGCTAGTGCACTTTTTAATAGTCGAAAGTGATTGGAAGGCAACTAACACTTCTTGCACGCCCACCATTTCACCAAACACATCCAATGAAAATTTTGAGATAGCTATTTTGTTCAACGCAGTTGATTTCCAGATAGAAATTATGTTTTTGAGGAGGACACTCCCCCACAGCTCTCATGGCAAGGGGAAGTTATGCCCTGGGGGCATATAAGGTTTTTATAGAAAATTTTGTCTCTTTTTAGTGTCTCAATAATCACTTCAAAGGTTATTTTATCATCATGGGAGGAAGGCAAGATTCCATAAGAATTCGAATTGAGAATTCAATTCCATGAGAATTCGAGATTTCACCCATTAGAGGTTGCGACTAAATGAGACATATAGGGTGATTTCATGAGATGAGAAGCAAGTACGACAAGAGGGAGAGTATCACATCCTCGAATTAAAAAGGTTTCTCTTCAGTAAATGGGCTCATGGTTTTAATCTGAAACATAAAACTGTCTGATCTCTTGAAGAAAAATCAAATAGCAACCGTTGGTTTTGGATTTTACATTATAATGTTCTCTTTCACAGTTCCACGCCAAATCATGTGTTTTCACCAACAATTACAACCACCAAACATGAAGACAGAAAACATGTTTGTGAAGATAATAATGATAATACCACCTGTTATGAATCTTTAATTATTTGTTTTTAATTATTTATGTTCTTTTAATTTTAATGTAATTATTTTTTTAGAGGCCTGATTCTTATCAACCTAGTCCACAAAGAAGTGGATGCAGCACACCTGGCAGCTACCATGGAATGGCAATAGATTCTCGTCGTTCTACGCCAAGTCCTACCAATGAGCTCGCGCGTCGGGAACGCAATAATGCTGCATCCCGTAAATCAAGACTGAACAGAAAAAAAAGAGAAGAAGAATTACATCAGCAACTTGAAAAGAAAGATTTGGAAAATAAAGCATTACAAAGAAAAGTTGACGTCCTCGAAGCTGAAAAGCAAGCTTTAAAGCAGCTTCTCAATGAAGTTTTAACAAATCGTCTGTCATTGAATAAGTGACAAATTATATTTAAAACAAGAGTAGAATTTTTGGCATTACATCCCTATTTGTATTATCCTTAACAGAAATATTTGAGAAAAAAGCAAGACAATATTGAGTATTTTATCTACAGACTGTCGCAGTTAACTTTGTTTTAAGTTAAATAGTGTATTTGATTTCATTTATTCCTACGTTGCACAAACATGGACTCTGTACATAAGATAAAACGTGAGCAGTATATTTTATGCAAACAAGTATTATCAACATGCTTATTTTCTGGTTGCTTTTTTGAAATTTTGTTTAACAAATGAAATTACAGCCATATAAATACTTAGAATAGTTCTTTCAAGTTATCTTAGAACACGTGATTGCCACAATCATCATCATGTTAAAATGTACAAAATTAAAGAAGGATTTAGGTGAAAAATGTCACACATTGAAAAGCGTTTTTGTTGAGTTCCTTAGCGGGTCAGGCTATAAATTTTACAAATGGGGTCGGTACACAGAGGGTGCGGCGCCTTGGGCGAACAGAACTTTGTGGGGCTGTTGATGTCAGGTGCCCGATGTGAAGACACGTCATCGTTATATTGGCCACGCTTCTTGGCACCTGAACATGTAGAGTGGTGATTTTCAGGCTAACATCCGCACACCCAATATTTTAATTTTTTATAATTTCCTTTTCTTCGGTATAATTTATCAGCAACAATTTAATAAATAATAATACCAACATAAATAAAAGTAAACGTGACCGTGGAAAGTATCAAATGTCATTTATTGTTATGTCAATCAAAATTGCACACAAATTTTGTGCTTTATAATATGTAGAAATACCAAGATTTGCCTCTTGAAAATCAAATGTTCCAGGTACTAGAAGCATCCAGGAAACTCTCTAGCCTTGTATTAACCCCTTCCTCTATAATCGCTATATAGAATTTGAAGCGCTGTGTTTAAAAGGTCTGTATACATGTCCATATATATTCAGTTTAGCTAAATTTTAACCTTATCTTTATTTCACTCAGACTAATAATGTAAATTTTTTAGACTCTTTCCTTGGGAGCCTCCCATGTCTTCCAGCTGCTTCAATTCTCTGCTGAAATTTCCTGTTGTCCATTTCATACATAATATAATAGCTTCTCGTCAGCATTGTCGTTAGTATGTTAGGGGACAAACAGTCAAACATGAGCAGTTACATCACTTGAAGCACAGTATATAAATTATAGGCAGTATGATCTTTCCCTATCTCACCCATTATAAAAACCCGGACCGATGTGCGAGTGCTCCAGAGAACGTATAAACATAAGCGACATTAGATCTTTTCACGGGTAGACAAGTCAAATTTCTCTTGAACGCGAAACTTGGCTTCAACGTTGGAACACTAAATTTTGAAGAAACTACTTTGAAATTAATTTATTTCAATACATATATGAAAATCGGTAATTAGTAGTCCAATGTTATTATTAGATGTTTTTAGGAATTAAAAGTAGGTGCCGAAGTCTCAAGTTGGTTTCAAAGGCATTTTGAGAAAGTTTCTACCAAAATACGTGTTCCAGGGTAATTGGACCGCTGATGGCAGATCAAATGAAAGGAGCTGTTTGTACGCCCTAATGCAGGAATAAGTGGGAAGAGCTGTTTGTTCGCACCGAGAATGAAGAGCCAGAAATTATCTGCGGTAAACTTACTGTTATATCCGTATACTGTGACTTGAAGTTACAATGATTATAATGCATATATCGATTGTTTTATATAGACCGGCAAAGGCTTATGACTACCTGAAATTCTCACCTTCATTTGTACCAAATCAAAACCCGACTTAAAGTTTCCTATATTTTTTATATAGCCAAGTAGCTCCAAAGTTCTAAACTACCATTGCTAGGAGTTTTCAGTACGATATATCTACATAATTGAGTGTTATGGATAATCGAAAAATGGTAAAAATTCATAAAAGAAGTTACGGTTATATCGGAAACCATGCAGAATGTCAGGGGCGGGCCAATTAAAAGCCTCTTCATTCCTTAGTGTTAACCAGCACGATTTGTGTACAAAAGATGGAACAATATCACGCCGCAGAATAAGAATCACCCGATTTTTTAAAGAGAGTTTTAGAAAAGACTGATAAACATGGTGAAATATGAGAAAACTTTCTATAAAGCTATTATTTTGAGAATTCCAAATTCTATATCAGTTTCCTACGCTTCGGAGGAAGTATTGCACCGACACTTCCTCCTGGCCAAGCCACTGAACTAAAGCTGATACATCCCTTTCGTGCAGTTTTAACTGAGAGCTATTTGTAGAACCATAATACTAAAACCGATGAATATGAGCACTGTATATATAATTAGCAGTATGATCTTTCCCTATCTCACCCATTATAAAAACCCGGACCGAGGTGCGTGTGCTCCAGAGAACGTATAAACATAAGCGACATTAGATCTTTTCACGGGTAGACAAGTCAGATTTCTCTTGAACGCGAAACTTGGCTTCAACGTTGGAACACTAAATTTTGAAGAAACTACTTTTAAATTAATTTATTTCAATACATATATGAAAATCGGTAATTAGTACTGCAATGTTATTGTTAGATGTTTTTAGAAATTAAAAGTAGGTTTCGAAGTCTCAAGTTGGTTTTAAAGGCATTTTGAGAAAGTTTCTGCCAAAATACGTGTTCCAGGGTAATTGGACCGCTAATGGCAGATCAAATGAGAGGAGCTGTTTGTACGTGCCGATATATATATATATATATATATATATATATATATATATATATATATATATATATATATATATATATATATATATATATATATATATATATATATATATATGTATATATGTATATATATATGTATATATATATATGTATATATACATATATATATATACTACGAAACTTTACGAAAAAGAAAGTTTTTTTTAAAGAAAAGTAAAGGCCATATTAAACTTAAGATCAGTAGAAATAGAAGCCTACAATAACTCAAACTCAAAACGACCAGAAATTATTATTAAAGAATAAAATTTGTATTCTTAAAAATTTTGGATCTGCCACTAAAATGTGTGATGTCCTTCAATTTTCTGAAAACTCCCTAAGAATTTTACTAAAAACACTTCTTAACAGACGTTTGGTATTTTCTTGGATAGGGCTATTGTGGCAAATTTTACCACAGCAACCAATAGTTAGAACCCAAGTCCTAAAATTGGTCTCAGTCAGGAACCCTTATCACTATCTAAATTCACAAAGTGCAAAGATTTTCAAACAGAGGTGTTTATTCTTTAAAGTTCAGGAAAGGTCTGCCCATTTCAAACGAAAACATTGATTGAAAACGAAACTAGTCTTATCTCGGCTCTCCGCCAAAACAGGTAATTAGCCTTTTTCAAGTTTCACAGGAACTACAATCTGAGAAAATAAATATCACGACGTGAAAAAAAAATGATAAACCATCCAGTGGCGGATCCAGAGGAGGGGGGGCGCCCCTCCTAACGTAGTCTAAAGTAGTGTAATTTGCCTAATTAACGCAAGTTTGCATTAATTAAACTTGCTCCTAACGTAAGTTTATCGGATGAACCTATTTTGCGCCCCCCTAAAAAAATCCTGGATCCGCCACTGAAACCATCACATCTATTCCACCAGTTGTTAGAAGAAAAAAAACCGCCCCCTTTTTTCGAAATCCTACATAGGCCAATCAGTTAAGTCCACTGTATATAAATAATAGATTAAGTCATAATTTGTATATAAATTAAGTCATATCTGTGAGATGCGACAGTTGCAAACCACTTGGTCGGCTCACCAAGTTTTTTTCTGCTTTCGCAATTACGAATAATACAATTTCGAACCATTTCTAATTGATTGACGCATACACACTAACCCGCTAATGCATGAATAAGTGGGAGGGGCTTTTTGTTCGCACCGAGAATTAAGAGCCAGAAATCATCTGCGGTAAACTTACTGCCTAATTATATATACAGTTAGTATGAGTGACAAAGAGTATGAATAATTTATACAAATACACATATTCTAACAACTAAAACGATAAATAATGAAAAAAATCTCACATCATGGTATTACATCTTGAATGAGTGCAAGAACATAACTAAGAAAACGCAAGTTTTGGTCAGTGAGCAATAACTTTTAATTGGCAAAAAGCTGCAAGATGAGAACCATAAAATTAATTTACATAAAAAATATGCTTATAACACTACCTACGAATTATACCAGTCTTATAGAACTTGTGCTTTTTGCTAAGGTAGAAACCCTAGGTCAGCTGCATAAAGCACATAATTATTATATCAAGAAGGAAATTTTAAAATAAAAGCTCGTTATTAACAGCGGAACAATAAATAAATAAAAAAGAACTGGAGAAAAGTACAAACGACAATATTTACAGATAAACCTCAGAGAAACAGAGGAACTACTTGTAAAATATCCTGTGGCTCAATTTTTTTTAGCCTTTTACCGGCTTAGATTTTTACAAAGAAGAGCCAATGAAGCAGAATTTAAATTTTCGTTCTTTCTACTGGCTAGAAATTTCATACGGGAGGCTTTGCAACCGATTTTGTTTGAAAAAAAGAAAGGATTTTTGTCTCTTTATAAATAAAGAATATCCTAATGTGAATCTCGTTCTTTCTCTTTGGTTCACCTGTTAGGCCTTGTAATTATTCTAGGGTAAACACTGCCCTGAAACGCAGCTGCAGTTACGTTACAGTTACAACACAAGTTCCAAAGGGCTACTAAAGATAATCAGATAAACTTGTTTGAAGTGCATGAGCTAACTAGAATTGAAATAATTTATATTTGTGGTGTTTATTGTGCTTGTGAATTAGGATAAAATAGAAAGTAAGTTAATAAATTATTGACGAAGAAAACAAAGAAAGAAAAAATCAGTAACTATTTTACATGGTTAAAAAAATGTCTTTAAAAAGTTGAAATCGAATTAGTAGCTGATAAATTGTCAAAGAAACGGATATTTTTTGTGTAAGTCTGCAAATCTGTTTTTGTCATCTGTTATTTTATTCATTAGAAGTAAAACATAAATCTTACTGAATTCATAAAATTAGTAAATGCAACTAATGTCTTAAAATTTACCCCCCCCCCCCAAAAAAAAAAAATTAAAACAATACGAATAAAATCAAAGCCGACGCCAAAACACACTGGCACACAAGTTCGATTCTTATTAATTCCAGGTTTAAGCAAGTTTTAATTTGTATTTCTATTTAAAAAAAAAAACAAACTGAAGATGACGATACAATCAACTAACACGCTAAATGAAAATATTTCAAAACAATTGAAATTATTTTAGATGGCATTCAGCTGTGAGAGTAAAGAATAGTTACCTTCGATACAAAGAATATAAAATTCGTCATCAATTTAATCGGCAAAAAAATAAGTTCCATATTAATCCTAAAATTTTAAATAATGAACCTAACCTTGGATATCTAATTTATAGCTTTGAAAATATTTTGGGCGTTCCTTACTAGTAAATGAGTATGTGAGAAAATAAAAGAGCAATCATAATAAAGTGAGGGCAAAAACAGGTCACATTGTTTTATGTCTGAAGAAATAGTATACCAGCCGTCCTAGATTTGATTACCCCACCCCTGGATTTTGAAAATACATTTATTGGTATTTTTTATTGAAAAATCGGAAAAAAACAAAATTGCCCCCTCCCCTTCTCATTTCGAAGAGTACCTTTCCTTCGTGTCTTCATTAGAGAATCGGAGAAATACTTTCCTCCCAGCTTTTTATGAATTGCTGCCCCTGTATACCGTGCTACAAAATGAAAGTTTTATCTTATACAGATTTCTCATTCTTACTTTGCATATTTAAGGGGGGTGAATGTTAGTCAAATATGGGAAATTTTACCCAGTCTAACCTTCTTTTTTTTCTGTGGGATCAATGCCGTTAATAACAGATATATTTGTTATTACCTCTGTTTCGTGCGTAAAGTTCAAACTTCGTAAAGTTCGAACAACTACGGCTTTAAGATCAGCAAAAATATTCAAAGATTCATAGCCCAGACCTGAAGGATTGCCTGGGAGCTCCAATGTAAATTAGTATTTGTCAAGTTTTTTCATCAAAAGAGGGGGAGGGGGAGTTATGGATTATTTATTGCCAATACTAGAACAAGCCTATATTTAACCGAACATTTCACGTAATACCAAACAGGTATTAAGTGAATTCCTTTTGAACAAAATTGAACGAAATTGTTCAATTTTGTCTTTTTTGCCTGACTGTGAAAATGGACATTATTACTCCTTGATTTAGTTGCAAGAGTGAATCCACAATATGTGCAATCATATCTTAAACCAGTTCCTAAACATCAATTCATGAAACCGTTCCCCACTTTTCTCCTATTCACCAAAAGTGTGCGTTAAGGATCCCTACATCAGCTAAAAAGATACTATATTTTCGGTTGTTAGATATATCAGCCAAATCAATTAGCAATTGAAAATTAAAACACATTTGTTTGTTATTATAATTTTTCCCCATCCGCTTAGCTTCATTTCGTTTTCCGGGGACAGGGGTTTTGAGGAGGTACGGATTCTCCTTAATCGAACTATACAGACATTTATTGTCGCGTATGTGTAGTTTGATAAAGTTTAAGCCCCTGTTTTTTCGTCATTTCCTGTCGAAAGATTGAAGCTTTTGGCCCCTACTATAGGCAACGTTATAGCGTTGCCTCTGATTCTACTGGCAAATAAACTCTCCGAAGTATTTTTCTATTCAGGCTGTTGCGCACTTTTTGATATCGATCATTAAATTTTGCACAGCCCTGACAATTTTTTTTTTTTTTAAATAGGCCAAAGACAACGCCCAATGCCATAAGAAAAAGTCTTGACAGCCCGAAAATGAATTGCTGGCCGTAGAGAAAAGTTATATAGGAAAAGTATTTCTATGCTACTTCGTTTGCAACGTTCTTAGTCTTAATCAAACACGTAATGAGCTAAATTTCAAAGCAAATAGGGTAGTAACAAGTGCAAAAAGACAAAAGGGGTTTATCTAAAACTCGTACACAAAGTAGCAATGGCAGCAATCTCGGAAGTCTTTTTCTGTCCATCAGAACTCTATTACCAACTGCTACCATTTGAGTTATTTCATGTGCCTAGTATGGTTATTTCCTTCTGATAAAAAATGTCTTTACATGTCTTTTACACTGTGTTCACAGTTGCAACCTCAAAATAGAAAAATATGAACCATAATTGTTTTTGCGAGATGGCAGAATATTGTCTTAGATGTAGAGCAACTATGCTCTGTTATATTTTTTTTAAGCTTACAGCTGTAACCTCACAAACTCAACATACAAAAATAACTAAGTATAGTTGTAGTATATCTATGCAACATTCTGCTTTTTCCCAAAATTTTTTTGCGACACGAGCCTAGTTTGTCCATGTTGGGCAAAGCGGTTTAAAGAAATTTATATAAATCATCTTTTGAAAATAAAAGAACTTTTCTTTGTGTCTTTTATATAGTGTTTTCAGCTATAACCTAAAAAAAATAAGCATAGTTCATGTATATCTAATACTATATTCTAAGTCCTCGTAAAAAGGCTTTGCGGCACCAACCAGGTTGGGTCAATCATATTATGTTGGGAAGGCCAATTTAAAGGACTTTATGTAAATGATTTTATAACAGCTGTAATGTATAACAGAGAAACAAAGATTAAAAAAATAGATGCCGTCAAAGTAAAATAAGAAAGTATGTTATTTACGTGTCTTAAGCTGATAATGGTGATAGAATATAACGCTTCAGAATTTTAATTTTTTTAAAATAAATTAAATCGAACACTATGTTAGATCGTATCATATGTGTACTTCGAAAACCGTAACGATCGATGCTTGGGATTACCTTAGAACCATGCTAAGAAATAAATTTAGAAGAAAATCAAGATAAAGATCATAACTTTATAATAGATTTACATTTAAAACTGGCATCTTCCCTTCTACTTGTAGAAAATAATTAAGATAAGTTCGCAATAGACGGTAACAAAAATATTAGCTATTGGGTTATTTACATTTTTTTGCCCTAGTAGGCAGGGTTTAATTTCCTATATACTTTTTTTTAACATGGAATCACTGAAAGTAATTTTACACAAAAGTATTTTTTATAATTAACCATTGCTTGTAAAGACGAATTTTCCACTCTAAGGTTAAGGATACATGAAATTTAGATAATTAACGAAGGTTTGGAACAAGATGAAATTTTACCCTCGTTCCAATCGTAGTGAGAAATATTAAACTTGATTCAGCGAGAGACAGAAAGAAAAAGGAACATATTAACGTGCTCAAAATGAAAAGTCGTATCTAGATTTTCGTTATTTTATAGAAAGTGAAAATTACTTTTTTAGGGCTTTATATTCCAGTTCTTGGGAATACAAATGCGAAAAGTCCATAAAAATCCATTATATAGCTGAAAATGGGTTCATTTGACATATGGCACACAAAACTAGCTTAAAAACACATTCTTATTCGATTAAATAAATCACTTTCATAAGAACAACATCATGGAGGGACATTGTTTTTTTTTCAGGCCAACAGCAAAAACACGTGATGGTTTTCAAGCCAACCCCAGCAGCATAGCTTCCGCATACTAAAATTCTGCATTCCTCCAAGTTTTTTTTTCTTCTGGAATTAGAACTGCTATAATGGGTTCATATAGTCATATGGGAGGGTATTGTTCCTTATCAGAAATCTGCATCATTTCCGTAGATACGAAAATTCTATTTCTTCCAGAATCTAGTATCAGTGTCCTCATCGGATTCAGAAAGTAATTTCTGAAAAGCTAGTTGACGTTTACTCTGAAACAGCTGTAAAGCATTTATGCAGTTTCATCATTATCGCTACCCCATATCATACTATTCAATAACAGCCATAAGGCTTATGTCTTTGCAACAGCCAATAATCCTATTTATTACTAAAATTTAGTATGCAATTTATGCGTAATGTAAGCATGCACATCATATTTGTACTCTCTGATGTTGACCGAATAATTTTAATCAGAAAATAAGACTTATAACCGGATTTAGGTTTTTCCTACACCAACGTACCCTCACTGCCTATTGGAATGAAGCTAAAGTTATAATTTACGTGGGGGGGGGGCAGTACTTTTCATTCGTTTTTCGTTTTTCTAATTGTATATCAAGACATTTCATTGACAGTATTGGCAATAAAATTATGTCCACTAAGACTTTTTACACTTTTAGCGATAGGTACTCGTCCCAGTCTAATGCAGATAAGGTTTATCATGGTTAAATGGGAAAAGAATTTGTTTTGCTTAAAAAACAAAACTTAAAAAAATTACGCCTAGTTTCGGCTACAGTGTTGTGGTATTTATTTATTAAAAGTCATGCAATTTAAATATATTAGCTGGGGCCCCTACAATCGTGGAACCCTGAAGAATTACCCTGGCAAGGCCTATGTTTTAAAATTCTCCAAAGGGATTGGACAGATCTATCAAGACCACAGAGAAGTACACGTAAACTAGGAAACTGCAGGTGAAATCCTGAGGTTTTGAGCGGATGTGTCGGGAGGCCCACATGGAGATGTGACCTACATTATACACCATCAACATTTTATGAATGTCATCAAAGGAACCTTTCAAGGTGGATCAAAAATATGAAAAAAAAAACTTTTTTTTAAGCCTTATTATTCCTGTTTTGCACTTCTTAGCGGATTTTTCTCAAATGGCCTAGAAAAAAAGATGAGAGGCAGGGTGCTAATTTACAAAAATATAGGAGGTAATGGTGTGTTTCCATTTGTTCCTTATGAATATATCAAAAAGTTAGTTTTGAAAATGTAAGAAAGGGCAATTAGCCCTCTCTCTACAGTTCAACCACTTCTTCCACCTGGCACCTCTGTTGGGAAAGGGAAACTCTTTTATTCTCTCCATGTGTGCTTGTAGAACTATTGTTTTGTCAATTCCTCAATCCAGTTGGAGCTTAATAAAAAATATAACGTCTAAATAACATATTAAATAGCAGAAAAAAGGAAATTAAACTAAAGGGTTCGAACGAGATACAGAAATGTAAAGACGTAATCACTTCATAATCTTTGAAAACCCACTTATTTGCTTCAATAACAACTTAGGGCATATGCTTGGCAACTCAGCGTTCTAATAAAATTCACATCTTCACCAGAAGTAAGCAAAGTTGTCCCCTTTATAGAGTCGAACCTACAATACAAATCTAAAGTCACTGTTTTCTTGTTTTACATAAAACCAAGATGAAAACTTCGCTATTTGATAAAGGCTCGATTGCATGAACCTAATGTATTCTTATCCATCCTAATTATCTTAAAAGTAGTTTTACACTCTAAATAAATATCAACCAAAATTTCCAAATAGTGTATCACAGTCTTCGCAGTTACTTTAGCAGTCAAGTATTACGTGTATAGATGGCAGCATAGTACAGCGTTTAGTTCAGAACATGAATTCTTTAAACGAAGCCTTTATATTGAATGAAGAAGAAGATAAGAAAAACAGCAAAGCATATAGGGAACACTGTACGGCTGATGACGTCAATTGTTTTTGCTATCCTGATTGGATGAGGAGACTCACGTCGACGCTAAAATAAAAAGCTTCATTATTATTTCAAAACCCCACAATGCTACAAAACTGAATAGCGAGCATAATTACCGATTTTTAGAAGCCAGCAGCACGATACCACCTCTTACCCCTCCCTTTTTATTCAAAACATTTTAGCAAATTTTCAAGTCGTCTGAAGTTGTTTCTTCTTTTTTCAAGACTCACACGGCTTTCAATAACTTGATTATATGAAACGAAACTTAAAAATTACACATTTACTAGCTGTATGCGTAGGTAGCTCGTACAAAAAAAAAATTGTATTTTTATATATGTAAATATATGTGTCTGAGCCCTTTTATACTCATCAGAGCAAGTGTAGGGAATCGGCAGCAAGTCAGCAAAGTGCAAATCGTGTTTGGAGCTTTTAGTTGTCACCTTGTAAAGAGCAAATAGACAAATGACAAACATAGCAAAATAAAGACAAATGTTACTCTAGGTTTAAACAGTACAAAAACGCATTAAAATTTTTTTATACGCAATTTTGTTACTTTTTTTTTACGAACAGACAATTATTTTTTTTTTTTTTTTTTGGTAAGGGCATAGAAACCGGAAACTTAAAAATCCTTTGAAAGTCTAGAAGAAAGTTAAAAGGTTTAAAGCTGTCAATAGTGAATAATTTGTGGTTTAATGCTGATTCAGGAGCGTAAATATTACCTAGGCTCATTTGAATAATAAAACTTTATTACGAAAGTAGATTTACGGAAACTTTGAAACAGCTTGAAAGCCCCCCAAAAGTGGTGCTAAATCAAAATGAGAAGTGCAGCAATCATCATGGTCAGAAGCCCTTTAGCGAAGCTTCTCAGTCCCCCATTTCAAAAACCAGAGAAAACCATACTTTAGCCTGTGTATCACTGACGTCTCTGTTTTTTTCCATTGCTAGTGGAGCACTGGAGGATCGTAAAGGGCTCCTTAATGGGCCATTTTACTCAAAAGTACATTGAATCACTTTACGTCCTCCCTTTGTTTTAACACAGGCTCTTTAACAGAAATGCATAGTCTCAAGGTTAAGCTATAGCAGCATGATCAAATCAATCATCAGAAGGTAAAATTAGTGTCCACATATAGCACATATTTATCGCTCCTGAACTTGTTACCACAACCACATTAAACATTATAATGTAAATTGAATAGTATCTGGAAGAAAGTTCCCATTAATAGTAATAGTATCATTAATAGTAACTAATGTTTTTGAGGGTTCCATAGCATAGTCTTAACATTAAAAGATATAAAACCTAATATTAAAATAATAAAAACCATAAATCTATACGCTTACTTTTAGAAAACTGAAATACTTCCCTAGTACTGACGGTAACTTATTCCGTTATTCCATCAGGCTTTCGAGATAGAGTTAAATTTGTTATTAATGTACTGTTTTAGTTCGAGTATTTCAATTAAGCAGAACCAAAAGAGAATACCGAAAATAAGAAAAAGAACTGAACTTGAACGCTAGAGATAGTTTTTGAGTAAGAAACTTATGCTTCCACTGTAAAATATAGAATATTTTTAAAGATGCAATATTTTGTAAAGGGTGGCCTTTTAACGCTTTAACATAGCATACATTTAAAAATGGCACAGTGGCCTGGTCAGCTGAAGGATTCCGACCGTCTTAATAAACGCTAAAAACAAATTTACATGTTGAGAATGCTCACTTATGAATCCTTAAGCCCCTTACCCCCAAAGCAAGATTGACTTATTCCAAAAGAAACTGGTTTATTATTATATCAGTAAAACATCTATATCTTATCTATTTTTACCTTTGTGAAAATTAAACCAATTAACACCTCATTATTTTGTTAGAAAAGAAGGAATTGGGTGAGCTAATCAGAAATAAATCATGTGACCCTTTTGACACAGCCTTATTAAGCAAAACACGCTCTGTCAACCAGCTCAATTAGTTTTTCTGTAACTTATTTAATTATTAAAATATTTAAACAAATCTATTTTTACCAACTGCATATTATATTCTCTTCATAAATGTAGAAACAGTTAGAATTCGGATCTTTCAATAAAACTTGTGTTTCTTATCTCGGAGCTGAGATAAAAATCTTCCTTGTAGGGACAAGTGTTTGTGAGTGACAATCTAAAAACCCTACATGCTTTCTTAAATCGCAATACATTGCCTTTTAGATTGTTCCAGTCAAAATTTGACTCGGATTTTATAAAATTAGTAAGTTAAATTTGATTTTTTGAGTATGGTGCATATTAGTCCAGCACTTATTTAATGTTAGGAACAGAGGATCAAATTCCTAGAAATTGTTGGAATTTCATAAAAAATTACCTCTGCTGCACAACCATTTGCTGTTGTATGTGTACAAGGTTCAGGTCCACAATTTGTACAGGCCATAATTTCAGTTCCGTCTAATTTGACTTCGGTGTTCTGTAACCAAAAAAAAAAAAAAAAATAATAATTTAGCTGAAGCAAATGCTCCCTAGGCAAATACTTGAAGTAAAATTGTGATGAATATAATTTTGAGGCTTGAATCCACCTGATACTTTGCCAAACGAAGCATTCTCAGCTTACCTCTCTGAGTAGTTCGGGTCTTCGGCTCCCTCAAGGTGTCATTTTAAGAGCATTTTCTTTCCTGCCTTTACAATGATATTCCTCAAGAATCTTATAGCCTACAGCAATGCCCTCTATAATAAAATTGTCTTACAGAATTTGAAAATTTTAGACATTGGAATTTAGTTTTTTATTCAGGAAAGACCCACAGGAGGATCGTCTTCTGTATAGATAAAAATAGCCTAAAGCCATTTCTCCAGTTCTGATTCTAGAAAAAAAGTTCTATAAGTAAGGCAGGTCTTTTGCTGTTTCGGCTCTATCAATATAAAAGGCAGCTGAGGTCTTCAGCCCTCATTTGACGTAAAATTTTCCAGTGAATCTTTTTTTCTTTATTAATTAAAAAAAAATTCCACAAAATAATTTTTTTTAAAGAAAAGTAAATAACTCCATTAAACAAAAAATGAGCAAAAATAAAATCAAATAATCTACCAAGCGTGAAACTACCACAAATCAGCATCGATAAATAAATGAAACCCAAAACGAACAGAAATTACAATAATTTTAACCGAATCAACCTCAAAACGAGCAGAAATAACCTAAGTTGGGCGCAAAAGACCTATGCCTTCCCAAGGCCAGAACAAAATTTGCACTTTACTGAAAAATATAAATGTGTTAACTTTAATAAATCAAATAATATTAACATTTTGATTACTAAATATCAATATTATATGTATATTAAACTGACAATGCACATTCATTTGTATTTTTTCAGTAAAGTGCAAATTTTGTTCTGACCTTGGAAAGGCATAGGGTTTATGCACCCAACTTATGTTAATTTCTTCTCTTTTGAGTTTGACTCGGTTAATTATTGTAATTTCTGTTCGTTTTGGGTTTCATTTATTTATCGATGCTGGTTTGTGGTAGTTTCACACTTGATAGATTACTTGACTTTATTTTTGCTCATTTTTTGTTTAATGGAGTTCTTTACTTTTCTTTGAAAAACTTATTTTGTGGAAAAAGTTTTTTAAATTAATTTCTGTTCATTTTATATTGACATAATCTTTTCAGGTACTTAGCTGTTTCGGCTCTATCAGAGGCAACGCTGTAGCGTTGCCTATAGTAAAGGCCATACGGCTCCAATGTTTTATTATTATTATTTATTTATTTATTTTTTTTTCCCAGAGGTACTTCATACGGAAGGGTAGTCGTAGAAACTTCAAAGGGGGCTCATTCAATTGGAAATCGAGAGTTCTAGTGCCCTTTTTAATAGTCGAAAGTGATTGGAGTGTAACTAGCCCACCTCCCCCCCTCCCACGCCCTTCATTTCCCCAAACACATCCAATCAAAATTTTGAGATAGCTATTTTGTTCAGCGTAGTTGATTTCCAGATAGAAACTATATTTTTGAGGAGGAAGCTCCCCCACAACCCTTAGGGCAAGGGTTTTAAGTTATGCCCTGGGCACATATAAGGTTTTTATAGAAGGTGTTGTTGTAGAAACTTCAAAACAGACTCGTTCGATTGGAAATTAAAGGGCTAGTGCCCTTTTTAATAGTCAAAAGTGATTGGAGTGCAACTAGCCCCCCCCCACGCCCATCATTTCCCCAAACACATCCAATCAAAATTTTGAGATAGCCATTTTGTTCAGCGTAGTTGATTTCCAGATAGAAAATATATTTTTGAGGAGGACCCTCCCCCACAACCCTCAGGGCAAGGGTTTTAAGTTATACCCTGGGGCATATAAGGTTTTTTATAGAAGGCGTTGTCGTAGAAACTTCAAAAAAGGCTCATTCGATTGGAAATTCAAAAAGCTAGTGGCCTTTTTAATAGTCGAAAGTGATTGGAGGGCAACTAGCCCCCCCTCCCTATGCCCACTATTCCAGGGGTAGCTGCAAGGTATCCAGATTGCAGCGGTATCCGGGTTGCAGCGGTAGCTAGCAACCTAGTAAGAGATGATCACGTCCAATGTTAAGAAATATAAAAACCTGTAACTCCTAAAAACGTCAGATCAAAATCCAGGTTGCAGCAGTAGCTAGCAACCTAGTAAGAGACGATCAAATCCAATGTTAAGAAAAATAAAAATCCATAATCCTTAAAAAAATGGTAAGATCAAAACAAAGAATACACCATTAGAACCACCATTTCAGAAACCCTTGAATAGGAAACTTTCTGTCATTTGGCTTGAACAGCAAGGGAAATATATTGGCTTGAAAATAAAGAAAAGTGGCAGCTACTACAGAATTCTGCCTAAACAGCATCTTTTTCTTTCTTTCTTTTCAACAGATAGCTTGGCACTGAAACATCGTAGAGAGTTGTTTAATGGTTCATTTTAAAGGAAATTAATTGGGTTGAAATAAATAAAACAAATTATTTTTAAAACAGAATAAATTTTCACTAAAAACTGCATTTTTAATGTCTTTTCATACTGCAGTCTTTTCAAAGATATTTGATTTTTGAAGCAATCAAACAGTTCGTGGTTACAGTATAGAACGAACTTCTAGGCCATAGTAACTAAAATAAGATTATTATTTAAGACTCAAACAAGTAATTCGTTTGCTTTGGTATAAAAGACTGGCAGCACTCGGATTTCAACCTACGCATCCGAAGAGACTGGTGGCTAACACCAGCGCCTCAGACCGCTTGGCCCAGCTGGTTCTCATAACTATGTGAATATTAATTATAGTAAAAAATGATTATCCAGTATCATATTTATAGCATTAACAAATTAGATTATGAAAATTGCAGCGGTAGCTTGCGAACTTTTATGAGATTCGGGTCGCAGCGGTAGCTAGCAACCTAGTAAGAGACGATCACGCCCCATAGTGAAAACTAATGTAACCCATAAATCCTGAAAAAAGATTAAGATCAAAACAAAAAGTACACTATTAGATCCGCCTTGTTCAAAACTTCTATAAAGCAAACATATCGACCTTTGGCTTGAACAACAAAGAAAATATATTGGCTTGAAAATCAAGAAAATTGACATTAACCACGATATTCTCAACAAACTGCATTTTGTTTTTTTCCGCTTTTTCTTCCACTTCAGCTAGCTGGGGAATGGAAAATCATAGAGAGCTGTATGATGGCTCATTTTAAAGGAAGTTACTACATCTAGTCACTTTTGTAATTGAGAATAAAATAGTCTTTAATTAGAATCAATTTTGTCAAAAAACTACATTTTTGATGTATTTTCATACTGTAGTCTTTTCAAAGATATTTGCATTTTAAAGCAATCAAACAGTTAATGGTAATGAACTCTATAGTAATAATAGCTACTTGTCTCTATAGTAACCGAAACTCTAAAGAACGAAATTTTGATACCAATATATCTATCAAAGCAAACAGTTCGTTAAAACGAATTGTATCCGGGTTGCAGCGGTAGCTAGCGACCTAGCAAGAGATGATCACGCCCCATAGTAAAAACTAATGTAACCCACAACTCCTGAAAAAAGATTCAGATAAAAACAAAAAGTAAACTATTAGAACCACCCTGTTTGAAACTTCTATATAACAAACGTACCGTCCTTTGGCTTGAATAACAAAGACAATATATTGGCTTGAAAATCGAGAAAATTGATTTTAACCACGATATTCTCCACAAATAGCATCTTTTTTCTTTATGCTTTTTTTACTCCTCAGCTAGTTGGGCACTGCCAAATTATAGAGAGCTGTATGATGGCTCATTTTAAAGGAAGTTACTACATCTAGTCACTTTTGTAATTAAAAATAAAATGGTATTTAAGTAGAATCAGTTTTGTCAAAAAACTGCATTTTTGATGTATTTCATACTGCAGTCTTTTCAAAGAATTTTAAATTTCGAAGCAATCAAACAGTTAATGGTAATGACGTCTATAGTAATAGCTACTTGTCTCAATAGTAACCGAAACTCTGAAGAATGAAATTTTGATACCAATAGATACATCAAAGCAAACAGTTCGTGATGAAGAACATACCACTGCATATATTGGATTTAGTTAGCTGCTCGATTCCTTGAAAAAAAATCTTATTTGTCAACTGAAAATTATTTTAGTTCAAAGTTATTAATAATAATAATAATAATAATAATTTATTTTTGACCCACTATACAGAAAATGAAGTGGAGTACACAAGAAAAGAGAGAAAAAAAACCCCACAAAGATACATTTAGCAACAACACAATAAATAAATATTACACTCAATGCGCTGTGGCTACCCGGATAAGTGTACCATGAGCAAAATGCGATATATTTAAAATATAAAGATTCCTTCCTTCTAAAGATGATTCTGACAGAAATTAAACGTCCCCTAATTGAGTTCAAATACCGCTTCCAAGAGTCTAAATTCTTAATCAGCAAAAAGAGAATTTGCATTCTAGCTTCAGTCAATATACGGCGCTATCCAAGCTTTGGATTTCGCTCAGACAGTGAGCAATAAAAAAGATGCTGCGCACAATATTTCTAAGGAAGTTTAAATGATAAGAACCGTGTGAACGCCTAAATCATCAAAAATAGTCAAGAAAGATTATTGGACGAAGGGATCGCATCCTTGGGCCACGTGAGCCAATTGCGAGCCAGTCCTTACAGCGCAGGACGAAAGAACTGCGTTTGGTAGTGGGGTAAAAGTGCTTTTTGAAATTATTCGTGAATCAGATTTGGAAGGATTCGTATTTGAGAATCAGGACCATTGAGACAGAATTTTTGGCGTACGATCTTTGCAATTCTTTCATGTTGTATCTTGGTCACCGTTATTGTCATTTGGAGTGACCCACTGCTGTTCACCTAAATATGTAAGTCTCAATAAATCCATTGCTTTTTACCTGTGTTTATTTCATTTTATATGTCCGTATCTAGCCTAATAATAGCTAATTAGTTCGCATGTCTCCAAGGTAGCGCTCCCAGAGGAATATGATCTCCAGTTTGCTCGAAGAGAAGAGGTCACATTTATATGGCTACACATTTTATTTTCTCTCATTAATTAAGGGTGGCGTAAGCCTGGTTGGCACGATCTTTAGCGCTATAAGCGGCGCTGTCGCAGAACTTATAAGGTGTAAGTTCGCAGTTTCAAGGTATAATTTTAGACTTGACGCGATTAATCTTCATTACCGCTATTAGGACGGCCATAAAAACTTTTATTGCTACAAATGGCGCGAGTTGAAATTGGAAAAAAACTTGCGAACTAGTTAGGCTATAAAACTCGGTAATTTAAATTTAATTATCGGAGAGATATAGACATATAAGTAAAGCGATTAGGCCTATTGCCGCTAAGCTACGACAGGGAACCCCTTTAGATATCTCATAGGAGATAATAGCCTCCCCCAAAATAGGTTAAGTGAAAAAAAATAGTTTGTATTGATTCAAAAAAATGGCGGAAGATCTCAATGACCTATTAATAGTGCAAAAGTTAGTCGCGAAAAATATAGAAATATCAAAATCTATCCTGGAATACAATGGCCAATCAGATATTGACGAATTTAATATCCAATTGACCCAGTTCGTACAACTAACAAAAACAGAGCTAGAAGCGCTAGTCGACATGCTCCTATTACGACTAAAAGGCCAGGCCTTAACCTTTCTAAAACAAATTGAACATACCATAGGCAATGACGCCAACTTGCCAATAAATACGGTGGACAAACTATTAAAAGCATTTAAAGATAGATTTATAGAAACCAGTTCCATAAATAAATTAAAACACGGAACAGTGAGCTTTGACTTTTCACAAAATAAAAGAGAATACCTTGATAATATACGCATTTCTGTAGAGGCAAAATATGGAAGTGGTTCAGGGCAACTGTATGAAAAAGTCATACTAAATACCTTTTTGCAAGGGCTACCCCCAAAGGTATATAGAGTGGTAATATCCAAAAATATTCAGACGTTGGATCTTGCAGTTCAGGAGGTAGAGCGATTGATCGAAGTTGATACGATGGTCGCTAATCACAGTAAGGCAAAAATAAATATCATAGGCGATTCAGGGGCGATCAGGCGTCTCCCAATTTCTTTTCAAGGGATAACTCCCCAGTGCCACAAAGAAATAAAACGCAAGAACCCGCTAGGCAAAAAATAGTACGTTTTCAGCCTGTCAAACAATCTAATTACGAAAATAACCCCACAATAATAAGGTGCTATAATTGTAATCGTGTTGGGCATATCGCGAGAGAGTGCCGTTATGTCCCCAATCGCATACCAAGAATTGCTGTCTGTAATATGCAAAATTACGGCAACCATTTGTTCGGAAGAACAAATTTTAGCACCGGTCGTGCACTAGGCTATAGCCAGGGGGATTGCGCCAATCAGTACCTTACAACGCGTACCAACAAAATTTTTATACCCCTCCCCCCAACAAACAAATTAATTACCGATTTGAAAACCCAAATACTCGCCAAAGCCAATATAATGCGAGAATGCTATATAGAAATCACGAAAATTTGTCGATGGGAAACGAAAATTTTGCAAGCCGACGGCATTGGCAGTCAGCGCCAACAAACGGCACTGAAACAGGACATCCACGTTACCATAATAATACATGGTGAAGGCAGAAAAACGTAAATCAATTAGATATGCCTACAGAAATTCATACGTCTGAATATCTATTACAGGCACCGAAACATGACATAAATCCTCAGGGAAACGTTTCAGGCACCTCAGAAATATAAATTGGACCCAGAGGGTGCCCGGAGTATTTAATAGGTCCAAAACAATGGTAGTGCCGTCTTGTAGTGATATTAATAACAAGTTACCTATATTTAATGATTTTTGTGTAGAAAATGTTTATTTTAAGGCTTTGATTGACTCGGGTGCAACGATTAGTATCATAAACTCTTGCGTATTTAATATGTTGCCTCTGCATATTAGGCGACAGAGGAACCCTAATAATCCCAATTTAACTAGTGCGACAGGCCATAAATTGGATGCAAAAGGTTCAATTTGCCTAAACGTAAAAAGGGACAATAGGATCTTCCAGACAAATTTTATAATACGCGATAACTTTCCATATGAAGCAATTATAGGTGCAAATTTGCTAAGGTCTAATAGAGTACTCTTAGGCGTAGCAAACGAGAGGCTTGTCTACCCAGCTAAGGTAGGGGAAAAAATTTCTACCTTAAGAAATCGTAACAGAGGTTACGAAGACAACGTAACAGTAAACAGAATTTCTGACGGTATAATGTCGCAATCTTTTGAACCTCATGTCTCACAAATAGGAAAAGGGAAAATCAGAAACTCGTCCAATTATGCTGAAAGACATTGCCGAGATGAAGTAAATTTAAATAATGAAAGTACTGAATCCGTGAAAATAAAAATAGGAGATATGCGACAGTACAGGTCGAACGAAGTCAAGAAAATAGCGGAATTATGGAAAAACATAGTAAAACCCAACGTGACGCCACAAGATGCCGCAACGGCGCAGCATAGCGCCAGTATGAATCTAATAAACAATGAAAATAAAGAGAAATATTACGGATTCGCGATAAGGAAAACAAAAGTCCCTCCCAAAACGATGCAAAAAATTCAAATATCACAAATGATTGAACCAGTGGTTAGCAAATCCGAAATATGGTTTGCGACACCATCAAACGAAATTCCTGAAAATCTGCTATGTGAGGAACAGATTGTATCTTTTGACAAAGGAGAAGGTTTTATTCGGGTAACTAATAACCACGAAAATGATACAATTACAATAAAAAAGGGGACGTGTTTAGTTTAAATTCAGTTTTATCAGAGAATGATTTAAATATATGGGAAAATTCTAAAAGAAACCTAGTTAACGGTATTAAAACCTCAAATAACAGGTACCCTCTAACTAAATCGCAATTTTTAAACAAATTTAATATGGATCATATTACGGACAAGGAACTTAAGAACAAATTATGCGAATTATTATGGAATTTTAAGGATGTATTTTCTGCATCTGAAGATGACATCGGGCTAATACCGTTTTATGAACACTCAATTATAACGACTGGTAATCCCGTAGCAAAACAGCCATATCGTGTGCCATATAAGCATAAAGAATGGTTAAAAAATAAAATCCATGAATTAGAAAAAAATGAAATTATACGTCCAAGTATAAGTCCGTATAGTGCACCAGTGATCTTAGTACCAAAGAAGAATGGTGACCTTAGACTTGTAGTAGACTACAGAGCCCTCAACAAACAAGTAGTTAGCGATAGATTTCCTTTACCAAGAATAGTTGAAATTCTTGACTCTATTTCAAGCAAAAACAAAATTTTTACTTCTTTGGACCTTACCCAAGGCTACCACCAAGTGAAAATAGCCGAAAAGGACGTCCATAAAACTGCATTTTCAACATGTGAATGTGATTCATATGAATACTTAAGGGTACCATTTGGACTTAAAACAAGTTCAAGCGCGCTATGTAGACCCCTATTACGCCTGTTAAGAGGATTAAAGAATATAATCCATTTTGTTGATGATGTTATATGCGTGGGAGAAAACACTGAACAACACTTAGCAACATTAGCTAAGGTCTTCGAGAAGTACAGACAGGGTAATTTAAAATGTCGGCCTGAGAAAGTAAATTTATTTCAACCTAAAATTAAATTTCTAGGAGTAGTAGTGACGCAAGGAGAAATGTCCCCAGACCCTGATAAAATAAAATGTGTTGAAAACCTCAAACCCCCTAGAACCATGAAAGAATTAAGGGGAATTTTAGGTCTTACTGGCTACTTTAGAAAATTCGTGCGCAATTACGCCCAAATTGCAAAACCCCTCACAGAATTAACTAAAGGGAACTCCCAAAATGTTACCTGGTCCCAGGAAGCTCAAACTTCCCTAGACCGTCTCAAAAAGGCGCTCACTTCTGAACCAATTTCATCACTTCCTGATTTCGAAAACGGAGAATTTGTGGTTACAACCGATGCTAGTTCAAAAGGCATTGGGGCTATTCTTTCGCAAATAATCCCCATAGGAAACCCTGATCCCTTACAAGGACCTTCTAATAAAAAATAATAGAAAAAGTTATATGCTATTCGAGTAGAACCTTATCAAAGGGCGTAAGTAGTTTTTTCCGCCACAAACTTAGAATTATTATCTATAATCCACCACTTGGACAAATTTAGACACTATTTAATTGGTAGAAAATTTATACTACGATCAGACCATAAAAGCTTGCAGTACCTGCGCACATTTAAGAACCCCACGGGCATTCTAGCTAGATGGATTATGAAAATCCAAGACCTAGATTACGAATTCGAACATTTAAAGGGAAAACAAAACGCAGCTTGCAACTTTTTGAGTAGATAACCAGAAAATATTCCGTCGGAGGCCGAGGAAAATGAAGTTAACGCTATCAATGCTAAGAGCAAACATAAATGTAAGAAAGATAAAGTCAAAGACACAGTAAAGGAAAATGAGGTTAAATATTGTCCCTTGTCGTTAGAAAATGTAAAAAGAAAGCAAAAAAAGGACGGAACTTGTTCAGTGCTTATTAATTATTTTGTGAATGACGATGCGTTACCGGATAAATTCAAAACTCTTAGAAAAGAGATAGATAATTTTTACTATGATCTTGATGAAGAAATACTATGTATAATCATGACTGCGGAGACAAATAGAAACCAAACCTCAATAATACCTGTATTACCACAAAACTTAATAGTGCCTGCATGTGAATATTTTCATTCAGATATAGGTGGACATTTAGGGGTAATGAAAACGTTCCATAAATTAAAACAATATTTTTTCGTGCCGTCGGCAATGACAAAACTTAAAGAATTTGTAAGTACATGCGAAGCATGTAACTTAAGAAAAATCCCCCCAGCTTATCCTAATCCTCCAATGGGAAGGGTCCCGGTAGCAAAGTACCCCTTCGATATTATCTCATTTGACTTATACGGAACGAGCGGAGACTTGCCTGTTTCTAGCAGCGGCCATACTTGTATTCTTTCACTTATAGACCATTTTTCAGGATTTACTTTTGCAAAAGCATTGAAAAACCAAGGTGCTTATACCGTACAGAATAGTCAAAAAGTACGATAACGATTATACTTTTAAAATGGAAAACCCTGGTAGTGGAAGAACTTACAAGGCTCATGTTAGCCGAATAAAAAGAGCCAAATTTCCAGAGAGATGGGTATCACATCCATCCTCTACAGATTCGTCCGATGCAGAAAATGAGCCCCCTAAATCAAGATTGGCGGAGCTAAAACCCTTTAATTTTAAACAAGATTATTTTGAAGATGCCAGTGATGAGAAAAACTCTGAAGAATTTTTAGCAATGAAAAATCTAGTTATTCCTAAGAAAAAATCCCTAATACCAGGATTTTTTCCTGAAATAAAAACACCAAAAGATCCAAAAAGTTATTCATCGGCGAGCGCAGGAGATTTAGATTATACAATATCTCCAAAACCCAATTTTTCCCCGATAGAATTTCGACCCCTTGTCCCCCCAAAAGATTTCCAGATGATATGGTTTCCCCTGCAACACCAATAGAAAGGCCCCTGTCATTGCAGGAAGAATTAAACAGAGCTGTAGAAACCCCCAGTATTACTGTAAAGAAAACTCCCCCAAAGATTCAACTAAAACAAATCTGCAAGAAGCTATGGATTTAATACATTTCCCCATAAAAACGAGTCAAAGTACAGTGCCCGAGAATAAAACTCCCAAGGATGACCAGCAAGGACAATATCACGATATAACTGTGTCCAAGGTCAAGCCTAAACAGTGGACTTCATGGAGGGAAACCCTAGTGCAAAAAATGCCCCATCCCCCTGAGGACATGGCATTCAAACAGAGGAGGAACCCCGCAAAAACTATTGATTCCTCCCAAAGCTCTCAAGAATCTTTCAAATCTCCCGAGTTGAAAACTCAAGGCGAGGACTTAGAGAATAAACCTTCTACTTCCAGAGGAGCAGAAATTTACGAAGGAAGGGGAGGTGATACCTCAAAAACGCGAGGTGCAACCTCTAAAGGTTCTAATGCGGATTCGTCGGAAACTAGTTCTGAAGAGTCTGACGGCGAATCAGACCATATAGTAGCTAAAGATATAGGAAAATCAAGACCGACCTCAGCAGCCGCACACGGGAAACAAACGAAATTAAAAGGGCAAGAATTTTTGAAAAAACAATACAAAAAGTTTGACCTTATTTCGCTAGAAAAACCGAAAAAGAAAAAACCGGAAGAAACAGAGGAGAAAATAACGACACAGTCAGGCAGAACGGTTAAAAAGCCTGACAGATGGAAATATCCCTAATCCATGTAAAGACAAATTTGTGGGAAGCCTGGGGAGGAACTCAGCTAGCAGCCTAGTATTGCAATATAGTTATTAAAGAACGACATTTCCGGGTTGCAGCGGTAGCTAGCAACCTAGTAAGAGACGATCACGTCCAATGTTAAGAAATATAAAACCCCTAACTCCTAAAAAAGAGTCAGATCAAAATAAAAACTACATCATTAGAACCGCCTTGTCCGAAACACTTATATAGGAAGCTTACCGTCCTTTGGCTTGAATAACAAAGAAAATACATTGTTGAAAATCAAGAAAATTGACTTTAACCACGTTATTCTCCACAAACAGCATATTTTTTTCTTTTTTCTTTTCTACAGATGGTTTGGAACTTGAAAATCGTAGAGAGTTGTTCAAAAGCTCATTTTAAAGGAAATTAATTGGGTTAAAAATATTTTGTAACTAAATAAATTATTTCTAAAAGAGAATATATTTTTCCACTAAAAACTGCATTTTGATCGCTTTTCATGCTGCAGTCTTTGAGATAGCCATTTTGTTCAGCGTAGTTGATTTTCACATAACATAATTTTCACGTAACAAAATCAAAACATGATTTTGAGGAGGACAATCCCCCACAACCCTCAGGGCAAGGGTTTTAAGTTATGCCCAGGGGGCGTATAAGGTTATTATAGAAGGCGTTGTCGTAGAAACTTCAAAACAGGCTCATTCAATTGGAAATTCAAAGGGGAAGTGCCCTTTTTAATAGTCGAAAGTGATTGGGGGGCAACTAGCCCCCCCCCCACGCCCATCATTCCCCCAAACACATCAAATCAAAATTTTGAGAAAGCCATTTGTTCAGCGTAGTTGATTTTCAAATAGAAAACCTGTTTTTGAGGGGGACAATCCCCCACAACCCTCAGGGCAAGGGTTTTAAGTTATGCCCAGGGGGCATATAAGGTTTTTATAGAAGGCGTTGTCGTAGAAACTTCAAAACAGGCTCATTCAATTGGAACTTAAAGGATTAGTGCCCTTTTTAATAGTCGAAAGTGATTGGAGGACAACTAGACCCCCCCCCCCCCCCCACGCCCATCATTTCTCCAAACACATCCAATCAAACTTTAGAGATAGCCATTTTGTTCAGTGAAGTTGATTTCCAGATAGAAAATATGTTTTTGAGGAGGACACTCCCCCATAACCCTCAGGGCAAGAGTTTTAAGTTATGCCCTGGGGGCATATAAGATTTTTATAGAAGGCGTTGTTGTAGAAACTTCAGAACAGGCACATTCAATTGGAAATTCAAAGGGCTAGTGCCCTTTTTGATAGTCGAAAGAGATTGGAAGGCAACTAGCCCACCCCCCTCACGCCCACCATTCCCCCAAACACATCCAATCAAAATTTTGAGATAGCCATTTTGTTCAGCATAGTTGATTTCCAGATAGAAAATGTATTTTTGAGGCGGAAACTCCCCCACAACCCTTAGGGCAAGGGTTTTAAGTTATGCCCTTGAGACATATTAGGTTTTTATAGAAGGCGTTGTCGTAGAAACTTCAAAACATTCTCGTTTGATTGGAAATTAAAGGGCTAGTGCCCTTTTTAATAGTCGAAAGTGATTGGAGTGCAACTAGCTCCCCTCCCCCACGCCCACCATTTCCCTAAGCACATCCAATCAAAATTTTGAGATAGCCATTTTGTTCAACGTAGTTGATTTCCAGATAGAAAATATATTTTTGAGGAGGACACTCCCCCACAACCCTCTGGGCAAGGGTTTTAAGTTATACCCTGGGGGCATATAAGGCATTTTATAGACGGCGTTGTCGTAGAAACTTCAAAAAAGGCTCATTCGATTGGAAATTCAAAAAACTAGTAGCCTTTTTAATAGTCGAAAGTGATTGGAGGGCAACTAGCCCCACCCCCCACGCCCATTATTCCCCCAAACACATCCAATCAAAATTTTGAGATAGCCATTTTGTTCAGCGTAGTTGATTTCCAGATAGAAAATATATTTTTGAGGAGGAAACTCCCCCACAACCCTCAGGGCAAGGGTTTTAAGTTATCCCCTGGGCACATATAAGGTTTTTATAGAAGGCGTTGTCGTAGAAACTTCAAAACAGGCTCGTACGATTGGAAATTAAAGGGCTAGTGCTCTTTTTAATAGTCGAAAGTGATTGGAGTGCAACTAGCCCCCCCGCACTCCCATCATTTCCCCAAACACATCCAATCAAAATTTTGAGATAGCCATTTTGTTCAGCGTAGTTGATTTCCAGATAGAAAATATATTTTTGAGGAGGAAACTCCCCCACAACCCTCAGGGTAAGGGTTTTAAGTTATACCCTGGGGGCATATAAGGTTTTTTTATAGAAGGCGTTGTCGTAGAAACTTCAAAAAAGGCTCATTCGATTGGAAATTCAAAAAGTTAGTGGCCTTTTTAATAGTCGAAAGTGATTGGAGGGCAACTAGCCCCCCATGCCCATTATTCCCCCAAACACATCCAATCAAAATTTTGAGATAGCCATTTTGTTCAGTGTAGTTGATTTCCAGATGGAAAATACATTTTTGAGGAGGACACTCCCCCACAACCCTCAGGGCAAGGGTTTGAAGCTATGCCCAGGGGGCATATAAGGTTTTTATAGAAGGCGTTGTCGTAGAAACTTCAAAACAGGCTCATTCGATTGGAAATTAAAGGGTTAGTGCCCTTTTTAATAGTCGAAAGTGATTGGAGGACAACTAGCCCCTCCCCACGCCCATCATTTGCCCAAACACATCCAATCAAACTTTTGAGATAGCCATTTTGTTCAGTGTAGTTGATTTCCAGATAGAAAATATGTTTTTTGAGGAGGACACTCCCCCATAACCCTCAGGGAAAGAGTTTTAAGTTATGCCCTGGGGCCATATAAGGTTTTTATAGAAGGCGTTGTCATAGAAACTTCAGAACAGGCACATTCAATTGGAAATTCAAAGGGCTAGTGCCCTTTTTGATAGTCGAAAGTGATTGGAGGGCAACTAGCCCCCCATGCCCATTATTCCCCCAAACACATCCAATCAAAATTTTGAGATAGCCATTTTGTTCAGTGTAGTTGATTTCCAGATGGAAAATATATTTTTGAGGAGGAAACTCCCCCACAATCCTTAGGGCAAGGGTTTTAAGTTATGCCCTGGGGGCATACAAGGTTTTTATAGAAGGCGTTATCGTAGAAACTTCAAAACAGGCTCGTTCGATTGGAAATTAAAGGGCTAGTGCCCTTTTTAATAGTCGAAAGTGATTGGAGTGCAACTAGCTCCCCTCCCCCACGCCCATCATTTCCCCAAACACATCCAATCAAAATTTTGAGATAGCCATTTTGTTCAGCGTAGTTGATTTCCAGATAGAAAATATATTTTTGAGGAGGAAACTCCCCCACAACCCTTAGGGCAAGGGTTTTAAGTTATGCCCTGGGGGCATATAAGGTTTTTTATAGAAGGCGTTGTCGTAGAAACTTCAAAAAAGGCTCATTGGATTGGAAATTCAAAAAGCTAGTGGCCTTTTTAATAGTCGAAAGTGATTGGAGGGCAACTACCCCCCCCCACGCCCATTATTCCCCCAAACGCATCTAATCAAAATTTTGAGATAGCCATTTTGTTCAGCGTAGTTGATTTCCAGATAGAAAATACGTTTTTGAGGAGGACACCCCCCCCCCCCCAGAACCTTCAGGGCAAGGGTTTTAAGATATACCTTGGGGGTATATAAGGTTTTTATAGAAGGCGTTGCCGTAGAAACTTCAAAAGGCTCATTCGATTGGAAATTCAAAGGGATAGTGCCCTTTTTAATAGTCGAAAGTGATTGGAGGGGAACTAGACCCCCCCACGCCAATCATTCCCCCAAACACATCCAATCAAAATTTTGAGATAGCCATTTTGTTCAGCGTAGTTGATTTTCACATAACATAATTTTCACATAACAAAATCAAAACATGATTTTGAAGAGGACATTCCCCCACAACCCTCAGGGCAAAGGTTTTAAGTTATGCAAAGGGGGCATATAAGGTTTTTATAGAAGGCGTTGTCGTAGAAACTTCAAAACAGACTCATTCGATTGGAAATTAAAGGGCTAGTGCCCTTTTTAATAGTCGAGAGTGATTGGAGTGCAACTAGTCCCCCCCCACGCCCATCATTTCCCCAAACATATCCAATCAAAATTTTGAGATAGCCATTTTGTTCAGCGTAGTTGATTTCCAGATAGAAAATACGTTTTTGAGGAGGACACCCCCCCAGAACCTTCACGGCAAGGGTTTTAAGATATGCCTTGGGGGTATATAAGGTTTTTATAGAAGGTGTTGCCGTAGAAACTTCAAAAGGCTCATTCGATTGGAAATTCAAAGGGATAGTGCCCTTTTTAATAGTCGAAAGTGATTGGAGGGGAACTAGACCCCCCATTCCAATCATTCCCCCAAACACATCCAATTAAAATCTTGAGATAGCCATTTTGTTCAGCGTAGTTGATTTTCAGATAATATAATTTTCACGTAACAAAATCAAAACATGATTTTGAGGAGGACATTCCCCCACAACCCTCAGGGCAAGGGTTTTAAGTTATGCAAAGGGGACATATAAGGTTTTTATAGAAGGCCTTGTCATAGAAACTTCAAAAAGGTTCATTCGATTGGAAATTCAAAGGGGTAGTGCCCTTTTTAATAGTCGAAAGTGATTGGAAGGCAACTAGCCCCCCCCCTTCACGCCCATCATTCCCCAAACACATCAAATCAAAATTTTGAGAAAGCAATTTGTTCAGCGTAGTTTATTTCCAGATAGAAAATATTTTTTTGAGGAGGACAATCCCCCAAAACCCTCAGGGCAAGGGTTTTAAGTTATGCCCTGGGGGCTTATAAGGTTTTTATAGAAGGCGTTGTCGTAGAAACTTCAAAAAAGGCTCATTCGATTGGAAGTTCAAAGGGATAGTGCCCTTTTTAATAGTCGAAAGTGATTGGAGGGCAACTAGCCCCCCCCCACGCTAATCATTCCCCCAAACACATCCAATCAATATTTTGAGATAGCCATTTCGTTCAGCATAGTTGATTTCCAGATAGAAAATATATTTTTGAGGAGGACAATCCCCCACAACCCTCAGGGCAAGGGTGTTAAGCCCTGGGGGCATATAAGGTTTTTATAGAAGGCGTTGTCGTAGAAACTCCAAAAAAGGCTCATTCGACTAGAAATTCAAATGGCTAGTGCCCCTTTTTAATAGTCGAAAATGATTGGAGGGCAACTAGCCCCCCCCCACGCCCATCATTTCCCCAAACACATCAAATCAAAATTTTGAGAAAGCCATTTTGTTCAGCGTAGTTGATTTCCAGATAGAAAATATTTTTTTGAGGAGGACAATCCCCCACAACCCTCAGGACAAGGGTTTTAAGTTATGCCCAGGGGGCATATAAGGTTTTTATAGAAGGTGTTGTCGTAGAAACTTCAAAACAGGCTCATTCGATTGGAAACAGGCTCGTTCGATTGGAAATTAAAGGGCTAGTGCCCTTTTTAATAGTCGAAAGTGATTGGAGTGCAACTAGCTCCCCTCCACCACGCCCATCATTTCCCCAAACACATCCAATCAAAATTTTGATATAGCCATTTTGATCAGCGTAGTTGATTTCCAGATAGAAAATATATTTTTGAAGAGGACACTCCCCCACAACCCCCAGGGCAAGGGTTTTAAGTTATACCCTGGGGGCATATAAGCTTTTTTATAGAAGGTGTTGTCGTAGAAACTTCAAAAAATGCTCATTCGATTGGAAATTCAAAAGCTAGTGACCTTTTTTAATAGTCGAAAGTGATTGGAGGGCAACTAGCCCCCCCCCACGCCCATTATTCCCCCAAACACATCCAGTCAAAATTTTGAGACAGCCATTTTGTTCAGCGTAGTTGATTTCCAGATAGAAAATACGTTTTTGAGGAGGACACTCCCCCAGAACCTTCAGGGCAAGGGTTTTAAGATATGCCCTGGGGGTATATAAGATTTTTATAGAAGGCGTTGTCGTAGAAACTTCAAAAAGGCTCATTCGATTGGAAATTCAAAGGGGTAGTGCCCTTTTAATAGTCGAAAGTGATTGGAGGGCAACTAGCCCCCCCCCCCCCCCCCGCCCATCATTCCCCCAAACACATCAAATCAAAATTTTGAGAAAGCCATTTTGTTCAGCGTAGTTGATTTCCAGATAGAAAATATGTTTTTGAAGAGGACAATCCCCCAAAACCCTCAGGGCAAGGGTTTTAAGTTATGCCCTGGGGGCTTATAAGGTTTTTTATAGAAGGCTTTGTCGTAGAAACTTCAAAAAAGGCTCATTTGATTGGAAATATAAAGGGATAGTGCCCTTTTTAATAGTCGAAAGTGATTGGAGGGCAACTAGCCCCCCCCCACGCTAATCATTACCCCAAACACATCCAATCAATATTTTGAGATAGCCATTTCGTTCAGCATAGTTGATTTCCAGATAGAAAATATATTTTTGAGGAGGACAATCCCCCACAATCCTCAGGGCAAGGGTGTTAAGTTAAACCCTGGGGGCATATAAGGTTTTTATAGAAGGCATTGTCGTAGAAACTCCAAAAAAGGCTCATTCGATTAGAAATTCAAATTGCTAGTGCCCCTTTTTAATAGTCAAAAATGATTGGAGGGCAACTAGCCCCACCTACGCCCATCATTTACCCAAACACATCCAATCAGAATTTTGAGATAGCCATTTTGTTCAGCGTAGTTGATTTCCAGATAGAAAATATGTTTTGAGGAGGACACTCCCTCAGAAGCTTCAGGGCAAGGGTTTTAAGATGTGCCCTGGGGTCATATAAGGTTTTTATAGAAGGCTTTGTCGTAGAAACTTCAAAAAAGGCTCATTTGATTGGAAATATAAAGGGATAGTGCCCTTTTTAATAGTCGAAAGTGATTGGAGGACAACTAGCCCCCCCCCACGCCCATCATTTCCCCAAACACATCCAATCAAACTTTTGAGATAGCCATTTTGTTCAGTGTAGTTGATTTCCAGATAGAAAATATGTTTTTGAGGAGGACACTCCCCCATAACCCTCAGGGCAAGAGTTTTAAGTTATGCCCTGGGGGCATATTAGGTTTTTATAGAAGGCGTTGTCGTAGAAAGTTCAGAACAGGCACATTCAATTCTAAATTCAAAGGGCTAGTGCCCTTTTTGATAGTCGAAAGTGATTGGAGGGCAACTAGCCCCCCCCCCCCACGCCCATCATTCCCCCAAACACATCCAACCAAAATTTTGAGATAGCCATTTTGTTCAGCGTAGTTGATTTCCAGAAAGAAAAAATGTTTTTGAGGAGGACAATTCCCCACAACCCTCAGGGCAAGGGTTTTTAAATTATGCCCTGGGGGCCTATAAGGTTTTTATAGAAGGCGGTGTCGTAGAAACTTCAAAAAGGCTCATTCGATTGGAAATTCCGAGGGCTAGTGTCCTTTGTAATAGACGAAAGTGATTTGAGGGCAACTAACCCCCCTCTCACGGCCACCTTTTCCCCAAACACATCCAATCAAAATTTTAAGACAGCCATTTTATTAAACGTAGTTTTAAGTTCTGGAAAATAGGTCTTTGAGGATTACAACTCCCCCAAAGCCCACAGGGCAAGGGTTGTAATTTAAGGATTCTCCGAATCCTTCATATTATTTCTTATGGAAGGGATACTCGTATAAACTTTAGAGAGGGCTCATTTGATTGAAAATTGAAAGTTCTTGTTCACTTTTTAAGAGTCAAAAGAGATTGAAGGGTAACTAGCCCCTCTCCCTCTTCCATACCCTAAATGCATCAGATAAAAATTTTGAGATAGACATTTTGTTAAAATAGTTCAAAGTTCTGATGACAAAAATCTCCGGTGTCGACACAGCCCACCAGGGCCCAGGGGTAGGCGTTGTAAGTTATGCCCTGGGGCATAACTTATTAAGGGGGGTTTATAACTTATGGGAAGGGGTTTTTTATGGGAAGAACACATAGGAAATCTATTATAATTATCCAATTATAAGGTTAAAATACATACTCTGTGATAGATGCAAAATTGCTTTGGCACACAAATTCCTATTAAGGTCAATTCCAAACAATCGTGATCCCTTTGTTTCAGCAAGTGAAATGGTCTAAACCCCCTTATTAGAGCTATTTTTTTGCTTGGATTGAATATGGTAATTGTATAGACTTTGAAAAAAGCCTCATTCGATTTAAATTGAAAGTTCTAGATCCGTGTTTTAAAGTCAAGAATAATCGGACAGTAAGCACCCCCCATACCATAAAAACTTGAAACTTTTTGCAATCAAAAACGAACAAAAATTAATTAAAAAAAAACTTTCCGAAAAATAAGTTTTTCAAAGAAAAGTAAAGGCCATTTTAAACTTAAGCTCAGGAGATACAAATACCTGTTAAAATTCAAACTAAAAACGACCAGAAATTACTATTAAAGAATAAATGAAACCCAAAACGAACAGAAATTAAATAAACAATCATAGCAAAAAACATACAACAAGTAATAATATAAATGAACAAATAGATCTTAAAGCGAGTAATGCTTGGATTGAATACGAAAATCAAGCTTAAAACGAAAACAAATATTTTGCTATTAAAGCATAAATGAAACTTAAAATGAACAAAAATTAAATAAACAATCAATGCGAACAAACATACAATATATATCAATGTAAATGAATGAATAAATCTTAAAACGAGTGAAACTTAAATTGAATTTGCCAATCAAGTTTGAATCGAATAAAAATAACTACAAACAAGAGTTTGGGTATCGTCTCACTACAGAAGCCTAAAGCCTACTACGTTGAAGAAAATAGATATTTCGAAATTTTGATTGGATGTCTTTTGGAAAATGGTGGGCGTGAGAGCGTTAGTCGCTATCTAATCACTTTCAACTATTAAAAAGGCACTAGACCTTTCAATTTCCAATTGATTGAGCCCTTTTGAAGTTTTTTTCGACAACACTTTCAATAAAAACTTTATATGCCCCAGGGCATAACTTACAACCCTTGCCCTGAGGGCTGTGGGGAAGGGGTTGTCATCCTTAAAGACTTAATTCCAAAACTTTCAACTACTTTGAATAAAATGGCTATCTAAAATTTTGATCGGATGTGTTTGGGGAACAGGTGGGCGTGAGAGGGGGTTAGGTGCCCTCAAATCACTTTCGACTATTAAAAATGGTACTATCCCTTTAAATTTCGAATCGAATGAGCCCTTTTTCAAGTTTCTACGGCAAAGATTTCAATAAAACCTTATATGCCCACAGGGCATAACTTATAATCTTTGCCCTGAGGGTTGTGGGGAGTGTCCTCCTCAAAAATATATTTTCTATCTGGAAATCAACTACGATGAATAAAATGGCTATCTCAAAATTTTTATTGGATGTGTTTTGGGAAATGATGGGCGTGGGTGGGGGGGGGCTAGTTGCCCTCCAATCAATTTTGACTATTAAAAAGAGCTCTAGAACTCTCAATTTTCAATCAAATGAGCCCCTTTTGAAGTCTCTACGACGACCCCTTCCATATGAAGTGCCCTGCTCTAAAGTAAAAAAATAATATATGGTGCATTGTTCCAACATCGTTCTTATATGACCTCAGAGCATAACTTAAAACCCTTGCCCCGAGGCTTGTGGAGGTATGTCCTCCTCAAAAAGATATTTTCTATCTGGAAATCAACTACGCTGAACAAAATGGCTGTGTCAAAATTTTGATTGGATATGTTTGGGGGAATTACGGTTGTGGGGGGGGGCTAGTTGCCCTCCAATCACTTTTGACTATTAAAAAGGGCACTAGCCACTCAAATTTTCACTTGAATGAGCGCTTTTCGAAGTTTCTGCGACAACTTCTTCGATACGAAGTGCCCTGCTCTAAAAGAAAAAATTAATAAATAATACATTGTGCCAAACTCGTTCTTATATGCCCCCAGGGCATAATATAAAACCCTTGTCCAGAGAGTTGTGGGGGAGTGTCCTCTTCTTTACTTAGTCCCCGTTTCTTGTCTCATTCTCGAGTGTCTCCGTTCTTTTCTTAGGCAGCGCGATCCTGCTGCCTATGATTTATACAACAACTTTCTATATAAACCTTATATGCCCCCAGGGCATAACTTACAGGCCTTGCACTGAGGGCTCTGAGGGGGCTACCATCCTAAAAGACATAATTTCCAGAACATTCAACTACGTTGAAGAAAATAGATATCTCAAAATTTTGATTGGATGTCTTTTGGAAAATAGTGGGCGTAAGAGGGGCGTTAGTCGCTATCTAATCACTTTCAACTATTAAAAAAGGCACTAGCCCTTTCAATTTCCAATTTAATGAGCCATTTTGAAGTTTTTATGACAACACTTTCAATAAAAACTTTATATGCCCCAGGGCAGAACTTACAACCCTTGCCCTGAGGGCTTTGGGGGGAGGGGTTGTCATCCTTAAAGACCTAATTCCAAAACTTTCAACTACGTTGAATAAAATGGCCATCTAAAAATTCTGATCGGATGTGTTTGGGGAAAAGGTGGGTGTGAGAGGGGGGTTAGTTGCCCTCAAATCACTTTCGGCTATTAAAAAGGGTACTATCCCTTTAAATTTCAAATCGAATGAGCCCCTTTTCAAGTTTCTACGGCAAGATTTCAATTAAAAACCTTATATGCCCACAGGCATAACTTGTAATCCTTGCCCTGAGGGTTGGGGGGGGGGGAGTGTCCTCCTCAAAAATATATTTTCTATCTGGAAATCAACTACAATGAACAAAATGGCTATCTCAAAATTTTTATTGGATGTGTTTTGGGAAATGATGGGCGTGGGGGGGGGGGCTAGTTGCCCTCCAATTACTTTTGACTATTAAAAAGAGCCCTAGAACTCTCAATTTCCAATCAAATGAGCCCCTTTTGAAGTCTCTACGACGACCCCTTCCATATGAAGTGCCCTGCTCTAAAGTAAAAAAATAATATATGGTACATTGTGCCAACATCGTTCTTATATGCCCTCAGCGCATAACTTAAAACCCTTGCCCCGAGGGTTGTGGGGGAATTTCCTCCTCAAAAGGATATTTTTTATCTGGAAGTCAACTACGCTGAACAAAATGGCTATCTCAAAATTTTGATTGGATGTGTTTGGGGGAATGATGAGCATGGGGGGGTGGGCTAGTTGCCCTCCAATCACTTTCGACTATTAAAAAGGGCGCTAGCCATCCCAATTTCAAATCGAATGATTCCTTTTCGAAGTTTCTATGACAACTCCTTCGATACGAAGTGCCTGTCGAAGAAAGAAGAAAAAAAAAACACATTGTGGCCACATCGTTCATTACTTAGGCAGCGCTAGCGCGCTGCCTATGATTCGAGCGTTGCCTATAGTAACACCTATTATTTCAGTATTATAGTGTATGAAATTGATTGTTCTAGACTGAATTTCCACTTTACGTTCTACTCACTTTGCTATTGGGTTTCTTAATGAAGTGTTCTATTTTGTTTTAAGTTGCAATAACACACATGGCTTTACGAGGCTCTTTTATACAAAATTTTACAATTCTAGCTTGCATAGTTTGACACGGAAAGTCCCACATATGAACAGACTGTTTATTTTTACTTTAACAATTACACTACTTTTTCTCTACTCGCTTAGGTTCCTTAAACATAGACACACTTTGTTCCGTCATTCTATTTAAAAAACCTCTTCATTTCGCTTTGTTGTTTCCGTTAATTTGCATGACTAATAAATTATCAAAAAATCATGTATTGTTGTCTTCAAACAAAATAACGTTTATGTCTTTTTTAAAATAACTTTCACCTTTTAGGAATAAACAAATTTAATAATACCTCTGAAATATCTTGAAAATGAAAATTATTTTTGTGTGAAGTTATGATATACAACTATTGCATTATAAGATGTGACTTAAATTCTTGTGCCTGTCTCCAGCAAAGTAACAGTACAATTATTGCATAAATACATAAAACAGTATTATTGGAGTTAAGAAACGGGGGTGGGGGCTGGAGGATTTAAGGACCCTCTTTATGCCTCCAATCACAGAGCATTATCAAACAGTTCGTGGTAACGAACTGTAAGTAAGGAGCGACCCGGCTCAATGGTAACCAAAACTCTAGAAAACGGGTTTTTGATACCAATAGATACATCAAAAGAATCAGATTTCAATGCTGATTTCAAATATATAACTTTCATCAAGTTTAGTGCTACCCATCAAAAGTTACGCGCCTGAGAAAATTTGGCTGATTTTCAAAAAAGGGGGAAAAACCCCCTAAAAGCTATAGAAAATTAATGAAAATCACACCATCATATTCAGCGTATCAGAGAACCCTACTGTAGAGGTTTCAAGCTCTTATCTAAAAAAAATGTGGAATTTTGCATTTTTTTGCCAGAAGAAAGATCACGGATGCGTGTTTATTTGTTTTTTTTTTCCCAGGGGTGATCGTATCGACCCAGTGGTCCTAGAATATCGTGGGAAAGCTCATTGGAACGGAAATTAAAAGTTCTTGTGCCCTTTTTAAGTGACCAAAAAAATGGAGGGCCACTAGGCCCCCTCCCACGCTCATTTTTTCCCCAAAGTCAAACGATAAAAATTCTGAGATAGCCATTTTGTTCAGCATGGTCGAAAATATGATAACTATGTCTTTTAGGATGACTTAATCCCCCGAAGTCCCCGGGGGGAGGGCTAAAAGTTATGAACTTTACCCAATGTTAACATATAGTATTGGTTATTGGGAAGTATACAGAAGTTTTCAGGAGGTTTTTTTTCTGGTAGTGGAGGGGGGGGGGGGGGTGGGTCGGAGGTTATGTTGGAGGAAATGTCCATGAAGGAAGTTTTCATGGGGGAAGGCAAATTGCCATGAAGGGGGCGCCGGACTTGCCAGCATTATTTATTGGTTATTGGGAAATATACAGACATTTTCAGGAAGGATTTTTTTCTGAAGGGTGGGGCTGGAGGAGGGGGTTACTAGGGAGAATCTTTCCGTGGAGGATGTTTCTTTGGGGTAAGGGACATTTCCATGAAGGGGGCGCCGGATTTCCAAGCATTATTTAAAAAACGATCAGAAATTAAATTTAAAAAAACAAGTTTTTTTCAACTGAAAATAAGAAGCAACATTAGAACTTTAAACGAACAGAAATTATAACATATATGAGGGGGTTCTCCCCCAAGTCAATACCTCGCTCTTTACGCTACAGTTTTTTTTTAGTGCTTTCAAAAGAGCCATCTATTCTAATTAAACGGCCTTTGTGATTCAGGGGTTTGTGAATTAATTTTTTTTTTTACTTTTAACGTAAAGAGCGTGGTATTGACTAAGGAAAGAACCCATCATATACGTAATAACATATACGTAATAAAAAAAAAACAATAAAAAAAACAAGCAATACGGCTCAATAGTAATCGAAACTTTTAAAAACGGAATTTTGATGTCAATAAATGTATCAAATGAATGGGTTTATAATGCTGATTCTAAATATATAAATTTTATTAAGTTTAGTATTACTCATCAAAGGCTACGAGCCTGAAAAAATTTACCCGATTTTTTTAAGAGGGGGGAAACATCCCCTCCAAGTGAAAGAATTTTAATGAAAATCACACCGTCAGATTCAGCGTATCAGAAAACCCTATTACATAGGTTTCAAGCTCATATCTGCAAAAATCTGCAACTTTGTATTTTTTGCCAGAAGAAAAATATAACGAATATAGAAGTTAGTCACGTAAGTTAATTTGTAAATTACGTCATAACCAAAATTAGAGACATCCATTTAGCAAAAGAAAAGTAAAATTTTTATGCAAATTTTGTTTACTTATTCAATGACGGTGAGCCAAAATAAAAGCTGCATTAACTAAAAAACGATCAGAAATTACATAAAAAAAACAAATTTTTTAAACTGAAAGTAAGGAGCGACGTTAAAACTTAAAACGAACAGAAATTATTCCGTATATGAAAGGGGCTGTCCCCTCCTCAACGCCTCGCTCTTTACGCTAAAGTTTGACTCTGTCTCACAACTTTATTTTTTAAAAGAATCAAAAACTTTAGCGTAAAGAGCGAGGCGTTGAGGAGGGACAGCCCCTTTCATATACGGAATAATTTCTGTTCGTTTTAAGTTTTTTATGTCGCTCCTTACTTTCAGTTTAAAAAACTTGTTTTTTTTATTTAATCTTATCACAGAGCGATGTCTAAACACAAGGATATACACATAGAGTTTTGAGGGATAGTTTTGGGATGAGGGTACAAGGCAACGAAGCTACTGAGCCAACAGGTGGGAGACTGTAGCATGGAAAACAAAGGTTAGAATTTGAAAGATATCTGATTGGTTTGATCGGGATTAATTACTTCAAATAGATCCCAGGTTCTGATAGCATCTAGCCTAATTATTGGTGGGTAAGTGATGAAAACCACAATAACAGGGGATTTTATAAAGTGGCTTTCACATGCAATTTCAGCAATACTTCCATGCGTAGACATGTATGTCTGACCATGCACTTGATTAAGTATGGAAGCTTAATCAAGTCAGACATACATGGTAACGCCGATCTTAAGCACAGATACAAAAGAGGCTTCCCGTTTGGTAGGATTTGATATCCAAGACATCTTGCTCTAAAACTGGATGCTAATCTGCAGCTTGTTGGAGCAATCACCAAATTTTATGCTTGAACAGGAATTGCCCAAAAATTCATATCAGGACAGTCTCGTGTCAAGACATACAATCTAATAAGACACGCATAAAAATGCCTCTTAAACACCAATACGCAGAAAGGGGCTGTATTTCCCCTTCTCGTATTTGAAAATAACTCTGTATTCTATTTAAATTTTTAGAGGTGGCATTAAAGTTATGATTTTTTTTAATTCTTCCCTGTTTGTCTCCAAGTTTAATAATATAAGGCAGCACAGTGAAGTAGTTCTTATTGCCCTTCCATGGGACACAGGGGACAATGGATGCTTTTCAAATTTTTTATTCTTTTGACTACAGGAAATTTCAGAAGCTTTATAGTTTATCCATTGCAAAATAGAATGCCCTAGAGATAGTTCAGTTCTGGGCTATGTGAACTTCAGAGCCTATTAAGAGTTTTTACAGAGTCTGCAACCAAAGAGTTTCCTCAACTGTAGCAAGGAAAGAGCATGCCCCATTCCTGCTAGTGGTGATTATAAAGCCGATTTTCTTGAACTTGCTTCTATGGTATTAGGAGAGAAGCTATTGGAACATAAATGAACTTTCTCCAAAGACCTTGGGTTTTGACTCTGCCTTGGCTCTAAACGTCTAAGGTAACCCGGAGCAATTAGTTTTGTTTTATAAGACTTCAATTATTGCCCCCAACTAAAGGTCTCTTTTACGTTTTAAGGGAGGCAATTGGATCAAGAATCATCAAATAGTTCGTGGTAACGAACTGTAAGCAAGGAGCTACCCGGCTCAATAGTAATCGAAACTCGTAAAAAACGGAATTTTGATACCAGTAGATACATAAAAAAAAATCAGATTTTTATGCTGATTTCAAATATATAAGTTTCATCAAGTTTAGTCTTACCCATCAGAAGTTACGAGCCTTAAAAACTTTGCGTTATTTTCGAAAAAAGGGGACGAACCCCCTAAAAGGGATAGAATCTTAATGAAAGTCAAACCATCAGATTCAGCGTTTCCGAAAACCCTACTGTAAGAGTTTCAAGCTCCTATCTGCAAAATATGGAATTCTGTATTTTTTTTTTGCCAGAAAAAAGATCTAGGATGTGTGTTTATTTGTTTGTTTTTTGTCTTATTTTTCCCAGGGCTGATTGTATCTATCCAGTGGTCGTAGAATATTGTGAAAGGGCTCATTCAAATGAAAATTAAAAGTTCTAGTGACCTTTTTAAGAGACCAAACAAATTGGAAGGCAACTAGGCCACCTCCCATGCTTAGTTTTTTCCCAAAGTCACCCGATCAAAATTTTGAGATAGCTATTTTGTTCAGCACAGTCAAAAACCCAATAAATATGTCTTTGAGGATGACTTAATCCCCCATAGTTCCTGTGGGAAGGGCTGCAAGTTGTGAACTTTGCCCATTCTTTACATTTAGTATTGGTAATTGGGAAATATAGAGACGTTTTCAGGAGGGATTTTTTCTGGTGGGAAGGAGGGTCGGAGGGGGTTACATAGGAGGATCTTTCCATGGAGGATGTTTCATGGGGGAAGGGGCTTTTCTATGAAGAGGATAATTTCGGAGACCACACTGTCTTTCCATGACGATAAAATAAAAGTTCAACATAGGATAAAATCCTTTTTAATACACAGTGTATAATAAATTTCACAAAAAATACCAGATATTTCGGTCACATATACAGTGACCGTCATCAGTAGTAAAACATCAGTAGTAAACAGTTAAACGGCCATATTTATTCAGGGATTTGTGATTCGAAAAAAATTTGAGCTTTAGCTTAAAGAGCGAGGTATTGACTAGGAGGCAAACCCCCTCATATACGTAATAACATATGCGTAATAAAAAAAAAGCAATAACAAAACAAGCGATACGACTCAATTGTAATCGAAACTTTAAAAAAAAGAATTTTGATGTCAATAATATATATAAAAAGAATGGGCTTATAATGCTGATCCTAAATATTAAATGGAACAAAAATCAAACTAAGGTTATTATAAGGTTATTATTAGGTTAAAAAAGGAGAACTAATATGCAAATTTCGTTTTAAATATTCATGTACGGTGAGCCAAATTCAAAACCTGCATTAATTCGAAAACGTTCAGAAATTATCTAAAAAAACAAGTTTTTTTTAACTGAAAGTAACGAGCGACATTGAAACTTAAAACGATCAGAAATTATTCCATATATGAAAGGGGCTGTCCCCTCCTCAACGCCCCGCTCTAGACTCTAAAGTTTTTTATTGTTTTAAAAAGTCGAGTTGTGAGAAAAAGTCAAACAAATCGTTCGTTTTAAATTTTAATGTTGCTCGTTACTTTCAGTTAAAAAAATTAGTTTTTTTAAGTTAATTTCCACAAATAACGTCCCCTTTAATAAAGATGCTGGGAAGCTTATGTCAGCCCTGTTTGTAATGCTAATAATTATTTCCGAGCTTTCGTATTTTTAGCAAGGTCATGTTTCGCATTCTAATTAATTTATGATAATACCATGCCTGGATAAAGATCAACATTCACAACACACAAAGAACACACAAAATACACATTTGAAAGATCTGCAGTCAAACGTCAAGTTTTTCATTCAGTTGCCTTAGTGTCTTATCAAAGTTGCTGAAGAAAGAGCCTCTTCTATTTAACTTTTTGTTTTTAAGGTGTGTCTTATTACTGAATAAATCTGTAGCTATATTTTTTATTCTTCTCCTGCCCTAGGGACAGCTGAGGGGAAGTCTCAGTCAAAATATTTGTTGATCTAGGGTTTCTTAATTTTTTAAGGCCTAGCCATTTTGGTCTTAGAGATTGCTTGTTAATTCGTTTCAAATAAGGGGATAAATTTCCATCTTTCTGATGGTCCCTGAGTAACTCCGCAGCTTGAATTTAGCTCGTTTTTGAACTGAATAAAGATTTAAATTGTATATGCAGTACATCACCGGAAATCAAGAGCTTGGTTTTATATCAATTGAAAACCAAGATTGGTTTGGAAACCTAGAGTTCTAATGGACCCAATTAATTGTCTTTTGAGGTCCCTTTAGGGCGATGGAATATGCGATGTAAGTTTCAAGCTGATCCGAACGAATTTAAACAATCACAAGTTTTAAGTCCCGGAAAGTTTTTCGGTCTGATTTGGGAAATCCAGGGGTTTTTACGGTCATTAAAAATATTCTCATGTCTGGTAACTGCTTTTGTTAAGAAATGATCACACTTTTTACAAACCCGGCAGCTCCTACTGATAGAAAATATTCCAGGCCTAGTAGCGTCTTTTGGTCTGGGATAATCAAAATATTTCAATTCACACAACTGCTTTTGGCCTAGACTGATAAAAAATGCTCAAAGTCCAGTAAGTTCTCTTAATGTTGACTGATTGTAAATATTCCATGAAATATAAGCCCTTTCAGTCTTGAATAATCAAAAATATTCCAACTCCGGCAAGTTATTTTGGCATGGGCCATTCAAACATATTCGAAGTCTGGTGTCAGAAACGTTCCAACTACAGTAGCTTCTTTTGGTCTCGGTTTATCGAAATTTTTTTACTTCCAGTAAATACTTTCGGTCTGGGCTGATCGAAATCAATTTGAAGTCCAGTATCTGTTTTTGGCATTGGCTGAACAAAATTATTTCAAGACCGGCGACTCGTTTTGATCTGGGCTGACTTAAATATTTGACGTCAAGGCATATTCTTTTTTTTCTGGGATTTTAGATCTCTGTTTCATAGGTTTCAAGCACATCGAACTGCAAAAATGTGTCCATGAATTTAGGCCCTTCTAGCCACATTGCTGCTTGAAACCAAGTCTTGCAGCCAAAGTTTCAACTGATCGGAGGACAGATTCTCTTATACTTAAATTTTCTCTTGCGACACAAGCGCTGGAAAGCCCAAGGACGGTGGCCACGCTCCCCTCATGTCGGCAATTCTTGTATGATTTCAGTTCAAAAGACGTTCACCATATCAATTTCCCTCTCCCCTCCCAAAAAAAACTTTTGTCGAGAAGTGAATGATTTGTATTTTAATGGGCCCCTACCTAATGGGCTGCATAGACAGTAGTATAAAGGGTAAAGGTCCGAGGAGTAAAGGTCCAATTTATTAAAAATAATTGACCATTTAAGAAACTTGAGTTTGCTTTTTGACTAATAACAATACATTTGGTTAAGATACATCTGATCTGTTTAATATATTTGCTCTTTTAAGAAACTTGGGTTTTATTTTTGATTATTAAGAGTACAGACTGTTAAGATACATCGCATTTATTACAAAAAAAAATTATCATTTAAGAGACTTGGGTTTTATTTTTGATTAACAAGAATACATTTTAAGGTTAAGATACATCTGATCTATTAAATATATTTGATCATTTAAGAGAGTTGAGTGTTTTTTTTTATTAATAAGAGTACAGACTGTTAAAATACATTTGATTTATTAAAAATATTTGGTCATTTAAGAAATTAGAGTTAGACTCTTGACTGATAAGAATACACTCTGTACATCTGTTGTATTAAAAAATACTTGTTCATTTGAGAAACTTGGGTTTTATTTTTGATTAATTTGAATACACCCTGTTAAGATACATCTGATTTATTAAAAATATTTGGTCATTTAAGAAACATGAGTTTTATTTTCGAGTAATATTAATACACTCGGTTACGATACATCTGATCTATTACAGAATATTTGATCATTTAAGAAATTTGGGTTTTATTTTGGATTAATAAGAATATACACGGTTCATATACATCGCAGTTATTAAAAATATTTGGTCATTTAAGAAACTTGAGTTTTATTTTTGATTAATAGGAATAAATTCGGTTAAGATACATCTGATTTATTAAATATATTTGATAATATAAGAACGTTGGGTTTTATTTTTGACTAATACGAGTACAGACTGTTAAGATACTTTTGATTTATTATAAATATTTGGTCATTTAAGAAACTTGAGTTTTATTTTTGACTGATAAGAATACATTCTGTTAATATACATCTGATGTATTAAAAAATATTTGCTCATTTAAGAAACTTGGGTTTTATTTTTGATTAATTTGAATACACCCTGTTAAGATACATCTGATTTATTAAAAATATTTGATCATTTGTGAAACTTAGGTTTTGAAAAATATGATTAATTTGGTTAATAAGAACACACTCGATTGAGATGCATCTGACTTATAAAAAAATCATGATCATTTAAGAAACTTGAGTTTTCTTTTTGACTAACAAGAATACATCTCAAGGTTAAGATATATCTGATGTATTAAAAATTTGATCATTTATTTGATCAAATTTGATCATTTAAGAAACTTGGGTTTTATTTTTGATTAATAAGAATACACACGGTGAAGATACATCTGATTCATTAAAAAATATTTGACTATTTAAGAAACTTGAGTTTTATTTTTGACTAAATAAGAATAGACTTGGTTAAGATGTATCTAATCTATTAAAAATATTTGATTATTTAAGAAACTCAAGTTTCATTTTTGACTAATAAGAATACACTTGATTAAGATACATTTTATTTATAAAAAATATTTGATCATTTAAGAAACTTGAGCATTATTTTTGACTAAATAAGAAAAGATTTGGTTAAGATATATCTAATCTCTTTAAAAATATTTGATCATTTAAGAAACTCGAGTCTCATTTTTGATTAATAGAAATACACTTTATGAAGATACATCTATCTTCTTACAAAAATATTTGATCATTTATGAAACTAAGGCTTTATTCTTGATTAATGGGAATACATCTTTAGGTTAAGATACATCTGATTTATTAAAAATATTTGATAATCTAAGAACTTTGAGTTTTATTTTTGACTAATAAGAATATACTCGGTTAAGATATATCTGATCTATTAAGAAATATTTGATCATTTAAGAAGCCTGGTTTTTATTTGTGATTGATAAGAATACACACGGTTAAGATACATCTGATTTATTAAAAAAATATTTGACCATTTACGAAACTTGAGTTTTATTTTTGACTAATAAGAATACATCTTAAGGATCTGATACATTTTATTTATAAAAAAATATTTGATCAATTAATAAACTTGAGTTTCATCCATTTTGAGTCATTCACAATATTTACTCTGGTCTCAGCTAGAGTTTCAATTTGTGTTTTCGTCTTTGGTATTATTAGGTTCATTGACTATCTCTGTTGGTTTATGATCAATGGTAGTAATAATATTCACATGCGCTCTATTTCTCATCAATTCATCTTATATTCATTAGTGATATTGTCTGCCAATGCCCTTTTTATTATACATGCTTTCACTGTCTATTATCAAATCGTTGTTACGCAAGTAACAGTTCTGGTACGTAGACAAGATATGGTTAATGAAATTAGTACAGTAGCATGTCTGTCTTCTTCTTGTCTTCTTTAGAATGTTAATACAAGAATGATTGTGATAGAATCTACAAACAGGTAACGTGTTACCCCTACCAGTAGCAAGAAGTTGTCCCCAATCATCGACAATTATTTTTAAATTTGCATTCTCTATTGAGCACTATCATTTCTGGAAATGATACTCTAGCATATCCACCTTTGTATTTTGAATCTCTTCAGTACTCCGAAGAAATCTAAACTCTCACTGTCATGACGACACACGCATACATTTCCAATAGTGTTACCACTAGTGCTTGTTTCGTAGTTCATATATTTGTCTTTGTCAGCATTCAGCGCAACGAGGACTTTATCATGTGTGCATATTTTCTTTGAATAATTCATCTTCACTTTTTAAAAATGTGATGCAAGTGTTTATCCTCGCGAAAAATACTGATTTAATCCATAAAATAAACAATGTAGTGTCGATAACCATCCATAGACTACCACCGGTACAGCCAAATAAATAAATGAAAAAAAAGTTGAAAAAATTTTCGAAGTCCAAAAAGATTCAGTTAAAAAAAGGAAAGTGCTACTAGAAATATTATTTTTCTAATTTAAAAAGTCACGACTAACATATCTATATCATTCTCATTCTTTATTTCGAAAATTTAAATTTGATCTTTTTTTGTTTTAAGTATATTTCAGGTCATTTTAAGACATGTAAAAAAAAGTTGAAAAAAATTTATGTTAAAAAATAAAAAATGAAAGTTAAAAAACAGTTCCAAAAAACTAAACTTAAAAAAGTATAAAAAAGGGGGGAGGGCCAAAAAGTTGGGGGGGTATTTGGGCCCTTGGAGGTTGGGACATGGATGACTAATGGCTGCCATATCATCCCCTAAAAAGTATACTACTTTATTAGTTTCAACTTTATGCAATTTGTAGTAGCTCCAATAGTATATCCACTATGGGCGTTGTCAAATTCATAACCCCCTCATTACTGGATTTCTTTTCATTGAACTTTGTATTTTACAGAGTGCAAAACATATTTTGTATTTTGTAAGAAGAGTGGCTCCAACAGTATAGCCTACCCTCTATGGGTGTCGTCAAATCCATAAGCACCTCACTACTTGATTTCTAAGCATTTCTAAGTTGACCCCGGCGCCGCACCGGCGGATTGACCGAACGCCACCGACAAGAGGCCCGGTCGAACGCCGCCGAAGTGTCGCAACGCCGCCGGCGCGCCATAGGCGTGCCACTGCCGGCAAAGGTGGCGGCATTTGGTCGACTTTAAATTAGTTTTGCGGCAAATTTTTCTTGCGTCAACCGCAAAGTCTGAGCTTTTCCTTCTCATGTGGTTTAGTATTTCGATTTTCCTGATTAGAAATCAAGCAGGGCTTGCACTATCCCCGAATTTTTTAGTATTTCGCCGAAAATCTATGCGTCACCCCCGAAAAAAAATTTGGTTCCCCGAATCTCCGAAAATCACGCAATTACGGTGCCACCCCTAGCGATTTATCACCAGTAAATCTTTCCCTGCCAAATATTACTTTGCATACCCTAATTCTTCAGTACTCTCTGGTTCATTAATTTTCGTCTCTTGTTACTTTGCATAAAAACCAGACAGAAGCAATATGCAATTGCATTGCATGTACTGCAATATACAGAGTTCTTCATATGTTGACAAAAAAAAGTATCGTCTTTATGAAATGAGTTTAAATCATTTCGAATCCAGTTTCCCACTTGCAATTCCTTACATCATTCGTAGTCAAGAATTTTATTTTGATGTTGAATAGAATTATAGAACGCAATATTCACTACAGTTTGATTTTGAAATTGATAGCAGATCGTTTCTGCAGCTGAATTGTAAGTTTGCAGAATTTTTTTTTTTTGCTGTTTTTAGATAAAATTTTCATAATTTTTAATACTCAATTGTTGAATGCCTGATAGATTAAAGAAAATACAATCTTCTGTCTGAAAATATTTTAACCCCCCCCCCCCCCCCAAAAAAAAAAACCTTCTATTGAGACAAAATTTAGCTATAGACTAAGCAATGTACAAGGTTGGGGAATTAAAGATTGATGAACCGGAAGTTAACCCTAAAATATGATTCATAAAAAATTGTAAATTATTGCCTATAGGGGGGGGGGGATAGGGAGCTATCATTTTCAAATGATAATAACTAATTTTTTATATTGAAAGCAGGGATGCCAAAAAATACTATCAAATTCCCTGGGAAACCATTGAAATATTTTGATAGACCCAGGGCCCTTCATTGGGACTTGTTCATTGCCTTGGCTATCTTGAGATTTCTCATCGGCTACTGGTCTAATTTGGCTTTTGTGTGTGATCCCTTTTAATTAGATTCTTTGGATCTTATCGAATGCCATGGCGAATCTATGACTCAGTTTTCCAACAGTTTGAGGTATATCTGAATAATTTCGCCTTTTTTGTTGTTGTCTTCGTACCCCTTTACTCTTACCCTCAATTTTTTTTTCAAGGAATACTAAGCTGTTTAAGGTTATTTCGCGTGTTTGTTTGAACCATATAGTGACCCAGTTAATTATAAAAAAGTTATTTTTTTTTTTAATTTAAAGCAGAGACAGCATCCTATCAAGATGGTATCCAGAGGGGGGGGGGGGAGCTATCATATTTAAATGATAATACCTCGAATATTTTTTTGGAAAGCAGGGATGCCAATAAGTTAATTATTTTATTTAAAGCAGAGACGGTATCCTATCAAGATAATGGTATCCATAGGGGGGGGGGGCATAGGGAGTTATTATATTTAAGTCATAGTACCTTGATATTTTTTATTGAAAGCAGGGACGCCAAAAAGACGGTATTCTATCAAGAGGGGGGGGGCCTATAGGGAGATATTATATTTAAATGATAGTATGTCAAATTTATTTATTTTTTAAAGCAGGGATGCAAAAAAGTTAATTATTTTTTTAATTTAAAGCATAGAAGGTACCCTATCAAGGTGCATGGTATCCAGGGGGGGGGGTTAGGGAAGTATTATATTTAAATGATAATATTTTGAATTTTTTTATTGAAAGCAGGGATGCCAAAAAGTTTTTTTTATATTTAAATCAGAGACGGTATCCTATCAAGATGATATCCAGAGGGGGGCATAGGGAGTTATTATATTAAAGTGATTGTATTTTGATTTTTTTTTATTGAAAGCAGAGATGCCAAAAAGTGTTTTTTTTAATTTAAAGCAGAGACGGTATCCTATCAAGGTGGTGTCCAGTGGTAGGGAATTATTATATTCAAATAATAATATCTTGAATTTCCATATTGGAAGCAGCCTCAGTCCAAACAAAGTGGATAAGTTGATTCTTATTCATGACAATTATAGCCACATCCCGCAGTTAGAATAGACTTCCAAATTTGACTAAAGGAATTTTTTTAGACCAGTTGACCCCTAGATTTTTTGTCCCTCCACACTATTTTGAAAAATACCTTTTTTTTACACATACTAATATTAGGACTTTCATTAGTATACCAGATTACCCGTCACGCATTGCCACGATCTTTAAAGAAAGGAAATTCAATGAGAATACCCCTAAGGAAAATTTCTAAACGTTCACTGTCTTTGTTACAAGTTTCTAACGTCATAATGTTTTCATTTTAGTTTAATTATAATTGAGAAACATATTCGAATCATACAAGCTTACGTTGAATTGCTATGCATGCTCTTCGAAAAGTGTTCACTTTTCTGATATCGTCCATTATATAAATTCATTTAAGTTCGACCAAGCTAATTGGTTGAGAATCACACATTGATTGGAAATTAACTTCCATTTTCCTTCCAGTAGCCTACTGAGGTGGGTCATCCACATTTTGTCATTGGGAACTGATGATTGATTATTTTTTAAAGGTGAAATTTTAAGTTATCCTATTCAAAATGATTGTGGAAAAAATTGGTAGGACAGGTTGATGTGTTTTTGTGTTTTACATATATTTCTGCTTGCAATTGTATGTTCTTTTGTGTATTGTAAATATTATTTTATGTTTTATGTATGGTATATTTCGACAGTTGGATAATGTTTTGAAATATGAATCAACACATGTAAATTAAAGAAGGAAGAAGCCAAGCAAAAATACTCCGTACAACATCTTTGTCTAATCCCTATGATAATTTAAAAATTAACAAGATTTTCGAGAGTTATACTTGATGTATTTTTTTAATTGTTACTAAAACCCGTTTTTAATACAAGAAAGGCTTTTTAGGAATCTAAAAGAGCCAAAAAAAACGATCAATATCAAAGTCGCCCATTTCAACTGTTTTTAAAAGTGACAAAGCAGATATTGGCAAAGGGCATTATGAAAAAATTAAGCTTCTAAGTTCAAACTTATATTCAAAGTTTTTACCCAGATAACTGACGAATTTTGTGATACGGTATTTGAAGTTTTGTATGCAGTAACGCTCGATGAAAAAAACTACTAATTTTGATAATTATTTATGTTAAAAATACATTGCTAATAGATACTTATTATGCAAGGGTTCTGAAACGCCACAGCCATTTCGTTTCTACCATATTTCTACTTCTCTTGATGAATAACAAAGAAGACCAGTTTCCAGCCAGTGACTTGTGAAGTTTTGAACTCATGAATAGGCTCGAATCTGTTGTAAATTTAAGCTGTGATTTGAGAAAGACTGATGAAAACATTAATGTTTGCGGTAAACATTGATCGCGCCGCCGGCGCACTGCCGACGTCTTACCGGCGGCACGGCGCTCTTTTTTTGGACCCGCCGCCACCGGTCTTCCCTCATCGGCGCGGCGCCGGGGTCTATTTCTAAGGGTTGTTCTGTATTTCTATATTAAAAATTCTTTTCTTGGCGCCTACGACTTTATTAGTTTCAACTTTCGGCATACTCCAATGCTAAACAATGTTTTATATTGGCTGCACTCCTTACTTGGTACTTGTATATTATACCGATAAAAACCAAGAAGTGAAGCTAGGTCAATCGAATCAATCAACTTGTGAAGGATGAATATATGCTAATCCTACTCTGACATTTATATGATGTGACGTGGGAATAAACATTCCCTCAGACTTACCTTTAGTTGGGAAACTATTCTAACCCTTTACCTGTTTCATTCAATCTAAGTAAAAAAAAAAAATCATATTATTGTCATCTGATTTTATCCGAATTTTCATGTGTTTAGTTAAGACTATTTAATATTTTGCGATACCGGGCGAACATCGTAGTTTGGGTCATTGCTTTGGCCTACAAATACTCGTTTAAAATTTGAAACAATAACTGAATCGTGTTCTGATTGCTTTATACGATCTAGTTTAGCATTGTATACAGCTTTTGGTCCGAATATAACCTGTTCTGGTCGCTTTATGCGATGTTCCTCTCGTATTACATATAGCTTTTGATCCGAATACATCGTCTCTGGTCGCTTTATGTGATGTTCCCTTCGGACCTTTACCTCTCATATTACTATAGATCATGTGGCGTATGGGGGTGGCTGGTTGCAAATAAGGCGTTGGGAATTGAAGGGGAAAGGAGTCAATTTATACATTCGATCATGCATGTTCAAATTCTTTTCAAGATTTTAGTTTTAACCAAGTGAGATTTTCCCACCTTGTCTACTTTAGTGTGTACGTAAATAATTAGTTGATGGTACAATTTGAAAACTTTATCCTTCGGCATGCATCGGTTATGTCCTCCTTGAGGCGTTTTTTGATCAATTTGAATGAATTATCTATTTCCAATGTGCAATCCGATACTATGGAAGTTAGGGGGGACAGGGAGAGAACAGGAGAATGATACACTTTAACTTCTTTTGGCCATTAAACAGCACACCGTAGCTTCCAATTTCCGATCGAATCGCCTCAATCCCATGTTCCTATGACCAAACCTTCTACATAAATTGGCCAGGAAAAAATGGTAGATGCACCACTCTTTACTCAGCCAACTCTAGCGCATTGAATCTCATTATCTCTGATAAGATGTACACTATTCGTAAGACATATAGCGTTTGAATCAAATAAAGCGGCTTGCAAAACATGCTCCCCAGCTGTAGGTTACAAAGCATAGCAACGATTCCATTCCTTGCCCAAGCTGAATATTTTGGTCTTCAGCTGAAGACTTTTCGAAGAGCATGACTAAAGACAACACCAATAGTTTAATAAAAGGTACTTCCCCCAATTTTCGAGATGAATAGTAGCATTCGTCGATTGTAGCCAAGTAACTTCCTCCAGCCTATTTCCTGAAAAAGCACCGTCTTTAAAGCCCAATTAAGAACACAAGATGTTTCCATCATCATGACAAATTATTTTTTTTTCTGGTGGTATATATTTTGAACATAAAACATCTACTGCATCTTTCCCTCAAAATTGATGGCTTGACTGCCAATGTTTTGCAAGTCATGGCTATGTTCTTGAAAAGTTTTAATGTCCTTGAAAAATTACAATTTCATCATTATAACTTTGACAAATGATCTCAGTTACTTGGTTTTTTAGTGCTTAATGTGAAACTCAAAGCCTTGTAACACATTTTCCTTCTTGGATTTAATTTCATGCAAAATCATGAAGGCAAGGATTAAAGATATAATAATAATAATAATAAAAAAAACTGAATAAGAAGTTCTAAAGGACGTAAAATCAAGTGGGACACAAATAATAAAAAAATACTACAAACTCCTTGTCGTGTTATTCCCAAAATTTGATGCGAGTATAGTTTTATGGGCCTGTTTTCTTTGACCTATGTTCTAGTTCATCTGTCTTTCCGATTCGATTTGTCAGTACATTAGTGAATTTTGTAAGAAATTTAGCCAATTTTGGTGTTGGGCCAGATTAGTTTCTTGGCAAACTCTAGCAGTTGCATGTTAGTATGTTTCGACCGGATCTATTGTTCTTGAAGGAGCACTCTCCACGTCGCTTTCTGGAGTAGACATCATTAGACAGTGGGTTGGAGCGTTATTGGTGCTCCGTTCTGTATTTTATGGGTGGAATTTCCTAAGCAAATTTGCATGACAAATTTCTACTTTCTTCCTAGCTATTTCTAATTATGTCAAGTAATTCACATCACTTACTCTTTTTTTTACTTTCTACGATTTTTTACACCTTACATCCGGTTTATTGTTGCCTTCCGACAGGAGTATGAGGACCTCGTCTCTTTCTATAAACTCTTGCATACGGGCTAATTGGTCATACCATGTTTTCAGTTTTCCTTCATACTCCCACTAAGTCTGCCTGGCATGCTTTTGACACCCTTTTAATCTCTCGCGTAAGAACGTTAAATGGGATACCACCGTTTGTTCTTCGGTTTTTTCATTTTCCCAGGACTCTTAAAAACACCCAGCACCCCTCTAGGGTTCATCTCGTAAAACATTTCAAACGGGGAAAAACCCTGCGGCTGGATGTGGGGTTTCCGTATGAGCGGAAAGAACATATGGGGGAAACTTATCCCAATTCGTTTACCTCGTCTTTCTCGACTCATCATAGCATGCTAATCGAAGTCCCATCAAATCTATCTGTTATTAAATTTATCTGAAGGAGGAATGGAGGGTGCTGCAGTGAGTTGTTAGCGGCAGTAGTGGCAGAAATGGAGTTGTTAATACTTGTTTTATGCTTAAAATATCATATATGCTTATATAAAATTCGTACCACCATCTGTTAGTGTTTCTTAGGGGTACCGTTACGATCTTGGGTGATTTTACCTTACCCACTTGAATAGTTTCTGGATATTTGTTAAGCACAACATTAGTACCTGGTATAAATCTTTTTGGGGTAAGCAAATTTTTTTGGGTTATCCCGACTAGCCTGATATTCCCCTACTTTCTACTTTTTGCTGT